>OZ024740.1:309051548-309151548 GCA_964016885.1 Eledone cirrhosa | reverse complement strand
TAAATGTGGTCATGTAGGTGCCACAACAAAAGTGCCCAATCCATACTGTAAAGTGGTTGTGTAGGTGCCACAACAAAAAGCGCCCATTCTACACAGTAATGTGGTTGTGTTGATGTCACGATAAAACGTGCCCAGTCCACACTGTTAATGCAGTTGAGTAGGTGTCACAATAAAATAAAGTACCAGGCAAGTACTGGAGTTGATATAATCTCCCTCCCACAAATTGTTGGCCTTGTGTATAAATAAGAAATCATTATAGTAAGTAGAAGATATTATACACTGTCAGACAATTTAGAATGAATTACTGTTTTGTTTCTTATATTGTACAATTTAACTACATGCTAGAAAACATACCTGCCATTATTTATATTCTAATGAAAGACATTAATCCTTTTGCTTTGATGCCTTCCAAGCGATAAAGGTAAAAAGACAGGATAAACCTTCGTAAATCTGATAGAGAAAAATAAATGAAATAATAAATGAGCAATTCTGTTCTAATAATAGAATTTGTTACTAATGGAATGTTTTTATCTTTAAGCATCTTTTATGTCTTCCAACAGAATAATCTACCAGACTAGAGAAGTTAGCATTATTCTCATTTGAAGAAGTAAATTGGACAGAGGAATATAGTTTTGGACAACATGTATAATAAGGTGGTAAATTGGTAGAGTTGTTAGCATGTTGAGTAGGATGCTTTGTGGTATTTGTTTTGGCTCTCTGTGCTCAAATCACACCAAGGTCAGCTTTGCCTTTCATCCTTTGGAGATTGATAAACAAAGTAACGATTTAGTACCGGGTCGGTTGCTCTCTCTCTCTCTCTCTCTCTCTCTCTCTCTCTCTCTCTCTCTCTCTCGCTCTCTCTCTACCTCTCCCTACCTCTCCTTCTCTAAGAAATCAGCTATGCTCAAACCCGGAGAGGGATTTTAACAATTTTGTATTCCTTTTTATTAATAATTAGTTTCTTGGATATGATAGAATGAAATCTGAGAGTTTAAAGGAAAAAAATTTAGACATTAGCAATCAATATGTGGAGGCACATGGCCTAATGGTAAGGGTGTTAGACTTATGATCTCAATGTTGTGGGTTTGATTCCTGGGCTGGGTTGTGTTGTTTTCTTGAACAAAACACTTTATTTCAAGTTGCTTCAATATACTCATCTGAAAATGAGTACCAGCAACAGCTGGGGGTTTAACCCTGCAATGGACTGGCATCCTATCCAGGGGGAAGTCTTGTACTCTTAGATACTTCACACCTCGAAACCAAGATGAGCACCGACCTGATGAGCCTCCTGGTTTGAGACAGACTGAGCTAGCAATAAGAGTGATGTGAAACAATCCAAACTGTGAATTGGAAGAAAATCCTAGATAGTCATAGGTTTGAGTAGAAAATGCCATAATTTGGCACCTCCATCTCTGGATTGACTTGTAACAGTGCATGTAGTTTAATGGTTTACAAAAAGGCAAACAAGCAGATATGATGTCATGCCCTTTTCAAGGATCTTTGTAAACTTGTGACAGTTTCAGCTTGCTAGAAGATTGCTTCTAGAGCATTCACTACTATCTGAATTGATCATAAAAGAAAATATATATAGAGAGATAAAGAAAACAAAGCAGAAGGAGGCCATTGAGAGCTATGCTGGTAATCAGATTCTGATCTTTGGTTAAAGTAATTCAATTTCATTTACTTTAATGGTGTTGTTTATAAAGGCATAAACATTGTACAATATCACATTCCCCACTACAATATGAAATTTAGATGTTCCATTATAAATAATCAATAAACATTAAAATAAAGTTAAACAAAAAAACTTTTTTAATGTTTGCCACACCTAAACTCTCCAATTACACATGATAATACTTCACTAACTGGAATATTAGCTTTCAACAAAATGATACTCTGAAGAATATCTAATCAACTTAACCCATTGATACCCATTATTATGAATCTCTTCAACTAGATAATTCTCAGAACAATAACAGCCAAAGAACGGATTGATCATTCTACAATCTTTCCTAGCCAGACATTTTGTGTGGAAATTGAGAAAAACCAACACCAGAAACATCAAGATGGTTAATTTTTCAATGTTCAAAGGCCTTTATGGATTTTTTGCAGAAACTTCTTACTGGAAGATTGCCTCTTGAACAGCGTGAATTCCATGAAAAAGTTCTGGGATTTCACAAGGCAAAATGCCTTAATTGAAAAGATTGTGTTTTTCTTTTGTTCATATGTATAAATTATCTCTCTAAAACTATTATTGTTTCATTTAATATACTTTTAAAATAAAATGGTAGGAATTGTCCATAAGATATAGGTTCTGTGACTTTCTGCAAGTTGAATAAAGGTCCCACAACAAAATAAGTTTGAAAAACCACTGGTACAAAGCATTCACTACTATCTGAATTGATAACAAAAGAAAAGGATAGTAGAAAGAGACCATTGAGAGTCAGGATGGTTATCTATGATTAAAATCATTCAATTTCCTTTACTTTAATGGTGTTGCTAATAAAGGCATAATCATTATACAATATCACATTCCCACCACAATATGAAGAAGTTTTGATGTTCCATTATAAATAATCAATGAACATTAAAGTAAGTTAAATGAAAAAAATCTTTTTTAGTGTTTGCCACACCTACACTCTTCAATTACAGATGATAATGCCTACTAACTTTACTAACTGGAATATTAGCTTTCAACAAAATGATACAGTCATTACTTCCAGAAGTATCTAATCAATACATCCCATTGATACCCGTTATTATGAAGCTTTTCAACTACGTAATTCTCACAATAACATCAGCCAAACAAAGGATCAATTGTTCTTAAACCTTTTCTAACCTGATGTATTGTGTGGAAATTGATATAAACTAGCATTTGAAACATCAAGTGGGTTGATTTTTCAGTTCAATTCATGCTTGTTGATGGTAATGACATTACATAGTTTAAATATAAATGTTCTTGGCTATCATACGGGTAGTGTCATAAAAACGTTTTTAAAAACTAATAGGAATATATAAAACATTAATAAAACTAGCAGAAAAACCACCCTTCGGGTGGTTTTCTGCTAGCATGTGTAGTGAGCATATTGATATTATACGCAAATATATATGCATGTAGATATGATACGTCAAATGAAATCGTAATTGACAATATACATAGAAATTTGTGTTACACTCTCTTCTGTAATCAGTAAAGTAATCCATGATACATTAAAAAAAAACGATATTATATATAAACAGCATATACAACAAACTAAAATGTTATGAAAACGAAAAAGGCGAAAATATAAACCTTATATCATCATCATCATCATCATCATCACCGTTTTACGTCCGTTCTTCCACGCTAGCATGGGTTAGACGGGTTGTCCTGTTGTGGGCAGTGTCTGGTCGGCTGACCATGCCTTGCTCATACAGGAACTGATCTGGCTTGATTTCTACAGCTGGATGCCCTTCCTAACACCAACCTCATTTACAGTGAGTGCTGGGTGCTTTTTCGTGGCGCCTACACGTCCACTTTACAGTGTGGGCTGGGTGCTTTTTTGCCGTGGCACCTCCACGACCACCTTGCGGTGGGGGGGGGGGGGGGGGCATATTGTTTATATGCTTCAGCATGTACCCATGGGAGGTCGGGTACCCTGTATTACTGCGTGACGCCAGAAGTCACGGTCGTGTGTCATTGACTTTGAGAGGTGTAGTTGGGTAAGGTCGGCTTTTATCACCTCATCCCAAGTCATCTTGGGTCTCCCCACCCCGCGGTTTCCATCAACTTCTAGTGCTCTGCACCTTTTTATGCAGCTGTCATCCTTCATACGCATCACATGTCCATACCAGCGTAACCGCCTCTCCTGCACGCAGCATTTGATTCCTCTTATGCTCAGTCTCTCTCTCAATTCATTTATGCTTTGTCGTTCACGTATATTACTGTTACACATCCATCGGAGCATGCAGGCTTCGTTTCTCTCTAATCTACGTAAGTCTTCCACCTTATATAACGATGCAAATATATGAACGTTTATATAAGCGATGTGATAAGTGTTATGATGTAACGGACGCTAACCAGAAGTATTGACATTTTAAATTTTTAAAGAAGTGAATCTTAAAATAAGCAATACTTTATATATAAGAATATTTATGTTTAATCAAGAGCTTCGAAATTTTGTAGATAAATTACATAATATTCATTCATTATTTATTCAAAGTAATCCAACTTATTTTACTAACAGGATAAAAATATATAAAACGGACGCTGTCCAGCACTCCTCCCTTTATCATATTATAGATTGCAAAAAAAAACTTGGTTGACCAATGAAACATTGGGCAATTTGAAATTTGAAAGTAGTTGCCAGAATGCAGGTAGGTATAATGATTGATAACAGATAATGCTGAAATCACTGTCCAATTTTTTCCCTCTCCAAGAGTGCTTTACCTCATCTATTCAACTATTATCTACTATTATTATAGTTATCTGTATTGTGGCAACTGTGTTTTCAAATGTTAATAAAACTAAATCTACTGGAGACCTACTCTCCTATACCATTAACCATTGGGTTCTTGTCATAGAAAAAATTAGTAGTGTTGCTATCAGTATCGACAAAGCATTTAGTTGTGTTTGGCATGTGAATCTCTTGTAAAAACTGCCTATGGGCCCAAGCTATCTCTTATTTCTTGGACTAAAAGCTTCCTGTCAGATCACACTATCATAGCCTATGCTGATAGATTATAGATCAAAGATCACTCTATCGTCTCTGGTGTGCCCCAGGGATTCAGTTTTGTCCTTCACATACTTCTTTCTGTACATGAATGACCTACTTGCCATCACATCCAGCAACACTCACTCTTACACAGGTGATATCACCTTTAATTCCTCCTTAACATTTTCCAACCAACCATCATTCACATGTAGCCTAGACACCTCACACCATATCTAGACTTAATCTATGAACAAAGATCTCAAACACATCTTCCAATGGAGTCATGACATTCTCGTGTCCCTCAGCTACTAAAACAATCATAAGCCTTGCTCTTATAAAAAAAAAAAAGCATCATTACACCTTCCCCCCTTAAACCTGAAAAACATGAAACTAGAGCTCTCATGATCGCTCCAAATGTGAGGTCTCACAGACACCAAGGGTCTCTCTGGCACACCATTTATATAGCTAAGACTGTATCTCGAAGACTGGCCTTTTTCTTTTGAAGTAGAAAATACATTAGACTCCTTCTTCCCAGCTACTAATCCCCTACAAAGTTCAGGTGAGATCCACAATTGAGTACAACAGACGTCTTAGATACCATCTAGAGAAACATCACTCATCTGATTAGTAAAAAGTTATTTGCAGACACACTCCAGCCTCTGGACCAAAAACATTTTCTTTCTAGCTTTCTACTTCTATTACAATAGCCTCTGTTCTTCATGGTCCACTGGTCTCATGCTGTTTCCACTCAAGCACGCAACTCATCTCTTCCCTCATCATCACATCACCCATGTTATGTCCAACCTCCCAGGTCTGGCACTAATCACTACACCTAACCCTTCTTTCCAGAATGTTGTCTCTCAAGAATTCTATTCTTGTACATGTCTTTCCTGAATGTTGTTGACTTGCAAGAGTGTAAGCTAAACATTAATGGAACTAACCACATCAGTCTCGAAGAAAAGAGCTGAGGTGGAGATTGTAATTACTTCCAATTCCTCAATACCTAACTAATAAAAGAAAAAATACAGAGAATCTTGTAGAGCAATTCAAAAATTAAAATTTGTATACCAATTCTTTTAAATTTGAATGCTGTAATAAAACATTCTAACAAAGTCATGGTTACTAACCTGAGGTTAGTATCAATTGTTATAGGTTCATTATAAATAATAAAGAGATGTCTAATAATTTAGATTAATATTTGATGTTACAAAATCTAAGTTCAATAAATGTTCTTCATTCAATGACTTCAAACAATGTTTTTATAACAAAAGAGTTATACTTCTGTGATAACTGTACAAGATAACTGTAAAAATGTTTTACAAACTGTTCTGCTGTTTTTCTTATGTCATGGTCTCCTTTGTTATGTCTAGTATTAATCTTCTAAACTTACCTGCAAAAAAAAAAAAAAATGACAATTAAAAAAAATAAAAAATGACAATTAAAAAAAAAAAAATGACAATTAAAAAAAACATTTAAAATTAAATTGAAGTTATTAAGATATGAAATATATGAACAATTTAAATAAAATTTCAAAATTTCCACAAATAAAAATTCAAAAAATTCTAAAAAATATTTTTTTTAATTACAAGTAATGCCAGCTTCAGGATTCAGTCATCAGAGGGGAGGTTGATGTAAAAGCCAAACTCGCTATCTTCATTTTGGTATTTGTGGCAACCCTATGGTCATGAATCTTGTGTAATGACCAAAAGAATACAATCATGAATACAAGTGGCCAAAATGGGATTCTTCTAAAGGGTCTTTTGAATTATGCTACCCCATAGAGTGTGTAGCTCAGAGATCAGAGTTGATCCAGGTAGAGCAGCTACTTCTCCAATCTGTGAGATCACAGTTCTAATACTATGGACATGTAGTTAGAATGTCTCAAGAAAGAATCACTAGACAGATTTTACAGACAAAACTAACTGGCAGGAGATCTAGGTATAGAATCCAAGCAAGATGGTTGGATAACATCCATGAGCGTGGCTGGTCTCATTTGGGGATCCATATCATATACAGAAAAGGTAGAGATGATCCTAATAAATGGTATCAACATTTTAGTCAACTGCCTGGAAAATCTCCTGTTGTTGAAGATGAATTTGAAGAGAATTATCCTGTATTTATGAATCTGAGCTTTAGAACTGGACTATTACACATGGATGAACTAAAAGTCACAATAGACAAACTAAAAGAAAGAAAAGCTACTAGCCCAGATAGCATTCCTCCTGAGATACTCATAAGATGCATTTTGGATGAAATTATTTTGGAGTTCACAAACAATCACCTTAAAAACTGGGAGAAACCAGACCAGTGGGGTGAGAAAAACTTCAAACCAATTCAATTCCAAAATCAAGCAACATCAGTGATGTGGAAAACTACAGAGGAATAACAGTCTTCTTTAGCTCTCAAAGCAACAAATAAAATGTTACTGAACTGAATTCAACCTGGTCTCAATTGCTATCCCAGACCAAAACAAAACAATTTTAGTTATTCACAGATATTATTTTCAATAATCCAATACCTACAATAAAGATGGGATAGCCACAGCTAGATATGTTGAATACTTTATTCATCAACAACTTCTGATAAAGTAAAATCCAACTGAAACCACCCCATATCTTTAATAACAAAAACAAAATGTAGAATTCAAACTCAATTAAAGAAAGTATAGTCAATAACTGAGACATTAATTATTTTCTTTCTTTGACATAACATTCAGTTAGTGAAGAGCTATTAGCACCAGAATCAACATTAACATTTAACCCCTAGATTTGGCTAGTATATTGATTGGGTTGGTTTGTGTGAATTGTCAAACTGTCTTAATATTTTAATATAACAGATGCTATATCAAAACACCTTCAAAACCAAATTCTATCACAACTGTCTTTGACTTCGAGAAATTTAATATCGTTTTAGTTTTAGAAATTCTCCTCCTCATCATCATCATCATCATCATTTTTCAACTGTTTTTTATGATAGCACGTGTTAGACGTGTTATTATAGTTCAATTGAGTTTTTATTCAGAGGGTTGGAAAAAACCATGTCTTGCTTGTCTGTTCGGGTAAGTAGTTTTTTTATAATAGGGTGTAGCTACAATTAGGAATT
This sequence comes from Eledone cirrhosa, assembly GCA_964016885.1. Taxonomy (NCBI): domain Eukaryota; kingdom Metazoa; phylum Mollusca; class Cephalopoda; order Octopoda; family Eledonidae; genus Eledone; species Eledone cirrhosa. The sequence goes on along the minus strand of OZ024740.1, from coordinate 309,143,752 downwards.
GAAAACTGGATTTCTTACTTCAAATCTATGATGATCTCTCTCTCTCACACACACACACACACACACACACACACACACACACACACACACACACGGAAGACAAATGAAAAAGAAGAATATCTACACATAAATAAATAAGTAATTAGATATCGTCTACTTTAACTATGACATCATGTTCGTAACTAGAGTCACTATGTATAATACTGGTTTATATGTCTAAATGACTCAATATAAATTTTGTTAAGTGAGACTTCACAAAAACAGAAATAATGAATTTGATTTGCAAATTATATGCTAAAGTAAAACAGTTAAAATATACAAAATCGTCCTCAAATTTACAAAAACAAAACATGAAAAATAGGTCAAAATCGTCGGCATCATGAGCTTTCTCAATCCCAAAAATTCTCCATTGCTCTCACCACACCCAACAAGACTAAAATATCTCTTTTACTCTCACCACACCCAATATAACAGATATTTCTCTTATACTCTCATCACAACCAACAAGACAAATATTTCTCCTTCACTGAAAGTTTCAAATACCTTTGGTTGGATATTACAGAATGTTAAGTTTCACATCAAGACATCTCTGAACTTTAAGATATAGTCTTCCATGGATATATTTTCCTGTTACTGGTTAAGAATAGAGTCTTTGGGAGTCATTTGTCCACCATCCTAGACTAGTTCTTTATTTATTAAAGCAGGAAGGGTGAAAAGTAAAGTTGACTTCAATGGGATTTGAACTCATACTGCAAAGAATAAATACCACAAGTAATTTCATTCACTGCTCTAACAGTTCTAATTTTACCACCTAAACCAATTTACTATCTGTAAATGAAGCAAGATTGCTGTATATAAGACCTCTTCAAATATCTGCATAGCAGCGATCATAACTGAAGAAAATATAAGAGGTATGAAAAGAATTCAGATATGCCATAATGGAATTTATTAAAATATGAGCAAAACAGATACACTATCGTAATTGAAATTATTTTATTTCATCATTAAGAGAATTATGGGTTACAAAAAAGTAATATATACATTTCCTGTCACAGAAAGAATACAGCCAAATGTTATCTTTAGAAGAATATATTATTTTAATGGCAACTGTGATGAAAAGCAACATTAATGAAAGCCAGATTGTAACTAATACGATACTGATATGGGGGGGGGGGGGGGGGGGTTATATGTGTATGAAGGTGCATGGCTTAGAGGTTAGGGTGCCCAGCTCATGATTATTTGGTAGTGAGTTTGATTCCCAGTAGTGCATTGTGTCTTTAAGCAAGACACTTTATTTTATTTTGCTTCAGTTCACTCAGCTGGTAAAAATTATTTGTACTTGTAATTCAAAGAACCAGTCATGTCACACATTGTGTCACCTTGAATCTCCCTGAAAACTATGTTGAGGGTTCATATGGCAGTGGAATGTTCAGCCATCTGCATATTCATTTTTCAAACCGGCTGGCAGTTCTGTTGTTTTAACAACTGGAACATTTGTCATTGTAACTGATAGAAGTCCAACATACATGTGTGTATGCATATTAATAGCATTAATCTAAGAATATTCTGACTATAATGGCTTAAGAAAATGTTAACTGAATTATCAGTATTTTTTTATTTAATGCCCCCATAATACATTTGATCAGTGGATAATTAATGAAGAATTTATCTTTCTACAGTGACCAAGAGATTTCTAGAATAGTTTCTCAAGTTCTTCTTTTGCATGATCAGATAATCTACATACTACTAAAAATCTAAACTATAACTGTCATTCACCATTGAGTATGACTTGGTAGTATATACCATGTTTTTATTAAGCGCTTTTAGGTGCCCATGCAGTTGCATCAGGTCAAAGACACCCTCTCAACCCTCCTTCCTTTGATTCAGCATAACAGCCAGAATGTGACAGCTAAAAGGAAAAAGAGCTGTACCAGCAATGGTCTGGTAATTTCTTTATCAACTCTGAAAGGAAAAAAGGTAAAATAGACTATGGAACTCAGAAACCCAGAGCAAATAAGCAACACACTAACCACTCTGCCAAATTGACCGACTTCAACAAGCTATGAAACAATTGACAATTACACAGCTATTACTAATGGTGGCAGTGAACTGTACCCTACAATAACATAGAATTTGTTGTTAAAAGTTAAGTGCATTTGTAAAGGAATCAGTGTAGTGTTTGTGTTGGTATAGGAGCTCCTTAATCTTTCAGTTAAAATGCTTGCAATAGGACAGCTGTGATCTTTAACTGTTTAGACCCCATTAAAAATTTCTAAACTACAACAAATATAACTGGATTTTCTAACTTCAGCCAACTTAGCAGTTTGATTAGAGGACTTCTCTGGAGCTATATGATGCTGAAGTAAGGACTAATTAAAAGAAACAAAAAGTAATGATATGACAGTTATTTGTATATATTTTGTATATAAATAATCCGAGTGGTTAGGGTGTTGGACTAACAATCATAATGTCATGGGTTTGATTCCTGGGACTGTTGGTGCATTGCATTCTTTAGCAAAGCACTTAATTTCATGTTGCACCAGTATACTCAGCTGCAAATGAGTACCAGCAGTAGTTGGGGTGTAACTCTGCAAAGGCCTGGCATCAGGTCCAATGAGGAGTTTTGTACTCTCAGTCGCTCAACTCTTTCATGACTATATTTCTAATGAATTAATGAAGCATAATGTTTCAATTAATTAATGAAGCATTTTGAGGGATTTATTAAAATCATTAATTATTTCATTACTAAGATAATAACTTAATGTTCTTATATGAAATTATGTTGGAAGATGTTAAAATAAATTGGAAACCTTTAAAATGGATGACTTTATTTCATAGAATCAGAACCAGTTTTGGCCAGATTGGTAACAAGGGCTAATGCCAGTGAAACCACAATAAGCACTGGCCTGATGAGCCTCTGAGCTTAGGACAGACTTTAACTTTTCTTTAGTCTATAGTCACCCCACCACCCATATATAGTATACACAATCTTGAAGAGGGTATCTTCAAGATTGTGTGTCCTTTTTTTTTATTTAGATAGATATTCTTTAATAAAATTTCAGATGACAACAATTCTTTTAGTACCTTGTAGAAATGGTTCCATCTTCTTTAGTATAGAACTATTAGTAGGGTTTGTCTCCAATGGTTTCAATAGAAACTTTTTGGGTCTATGAAGCAGCATAACTGAAGTATTAGTCTAAATATTTAGCAGCACCTTATTTTGTTCCTGTACATTTGTTGTTCAAATGCCAACTTTGGCTGAGATTGGCTGGATCCTCCATCAGGGGATAAGTAAAATAAATAACAGTCATATACTAGGATCAATTCAATTATTTGTTGTTGTCCATTCTCTACAAATAGTGGCTTTGTGCCAATGTAAGAATCAACATGAAACTATATTTTAACAGCGGGGTGAAAATGAAATGGTAAATGACTTTAAAAACAACACACTTTCAGAAGCTAAAACCACTTTTACAACCTGAAGCCACTGCTGCCTACTTTTTCTAAACAGACTTTTACAACCTGAAGCCACTACCGCATACTACTACTTCTAAAAACATTTTTATAAACTGGGGCCACTGTTGCTTTCTATAAACACTTTTACAAACTAGGGAGGGGTGCATGTTTTTCCTTTAGTTGTCAACTTGTAATTATTCAATAGGAATGTTAACTGCTTGATCTTATAAGTTTCAGAAGGCTTGTGAAGGTCGTGAGTATAGGCATTTCTTCCAAAAGAAAATAGATGTATAGTTCCAGCATGGATTTCAGGTATAAATCACTTTGGCAAGAAGATTCAATTGTTAGCTCAACTAAATGACCTAATCTGGCATGTGTAGGAAGCAAAAGTTTGATCTCAACCCTACAAACCATTAAACTATTTGCCAATTTCTAGTTTATTCAGTATTACACCATCTCGTCATTCTCTTATAGATAGATCAGCTCTACTGCCAAGAAAGTGAAGCAACATTAATTAATTAATTTTCAACCTCTTGCAATGTGTTAAATGAAAATATTTTTAAATGGATGTGTTAATTCAAATAGTATCTTTACTGGTGGACAGATCATGTGAAAATTTGCTGTAAACTAAAGTAAAGACTTTTTAATGTGATGCAGTCATAGTGCTATTTTGTACTTTTCAAGAATATCTTGCTAATATATATAATTTTATTCACAGTTGTATATATAACATTACAAATTGTTCGCAATTCGTTCAGAATGAAAATATAAACAAAAATATAAACACATATAATGGTTTCTTATATAGGCACAAGGCCATGAATTTTGGGGCAGGGGAAAGTCGATTAAATCGATCCCAGTGCGTGATTGCTACTTTATTTTATCGACCCCATAAGGATGAAAGGCAAAGTTAACCTCAGCGGGATTTGAACTCAGATCATAAAGGTACGTAACTCTATGCTGCAAAGCATGGCATCTGACTCTCTACCGATGCTGCAAAGCATGGCATCTGACTCTCTACCGATACTGCCAATCTACCACCCTCACAAACACATATAATAAATACAATTAACTATTGCTAGGAACTTTACAAATACTAAGCACCAAAATATATGATCAAAGAGAGAGAAAGAAAAAAAGGGGAAACAAAAACAAAAACGACTAATTCACCACCAAGTGCAACAATCAAGTGCAACAATCAACCGCACTTCACAAGTGCCAATAGAAATTTTTTAGTCAAGTCTTTCATGCAGTACAAGATATTAAGAGTTAATCAAGCTGCATACTATATTCCATAAATATAATAACAATAAATTTATCCTAGGACCTCAAGAGGTACTTTGAGTGTTGCTGCTTAGCTTTGGTTTTAAAACATGAAGTAAATTAGAGATAAACCTTCTTGACAGGATGCTAATCTATGAAAAGTAAGATTTTTAGATGATCTGGTGTCTATTCCTGACAGCTAGACACACTAATGCAATGTAAGAATAGTATACACTGCCATGAAACATAACAAAATGCCAGCAAAGAATTTGAGCTCATGACCTATGAATAGATAATATACCTTATCTCTTTGGCTACGTCAATCGTGTTGAAGTGGAGGAACTAAAACATCAAGAAAAACATTTAAATTTCACGCCAAAAATTTCAAAACTAAAGCTCAAAACAAACAACTTTTCAAAACAGAACGCAAAATTCTAACTGGAAACTTATTACACATTTAGAACAACAATAACAACAGCCATAACAGCAAATTAATTGGCAATGAGATACAAAGAAATACAAGTAGTTTTAAACTAATGAAAGCAAATTCTGAAATAAATAACAAAACAAAAAGCACATTAAACTTCTTTATGGGTTCTTTTCATTTTTTTCTTTTTCAAAATGTGTATGAAAAATTAATATTTTTATGCTAGTTGCTCAATATTTCAAAATATTGCAAAGCATATAAAAATAAAATATTGGAGTGAAAGAACTAAAAGTAGTGGACTAAATGCTTTATTAAATTATATAAAATATTCAATAACCAATAGATAAGTTCATTGCATTGCCACTCTTACTACACATTATTTTTGTGTATCTACCACATGCTAAGTCTGTCTTTTTTGTTAGATTGCTGACAACCCCACAAAACCTTTCATGTACCTTACATTGTGTACATCATATAGAGTTACTACATACTCCTTTTCCATATATTGAACATGACCACATCCATGATCGAATCAGAGTTTTGACCTCATTGCTAGGTTTCCTCTGAGCCCTTTTGAGTCAAAGTTCTATTTCCACAACAGAAATTCCTTCTCAAGCTGTTCCTCAGAGTCAGGTATAAGAACCAGGTGATCAGCATGCAGAAGTTCTCATGGACAACCAGTCTTAAATTCCTTTGTTAATGCCTGGAGAACTATAATAAACAGGAAGGGCACTAAGGACTGAACCTTGATGAAACTCCCCTGCACATTGAATTCATCACTTAACAGATTGCCAACACTCATTTCACTGACATTACCTCGTCACATGGCTTGCTGTGTTCTCACAAGCCACTATATATGTGTGTGCATATTAAGACCCCTAACCTATCCTATTTATTTTATAACATGAGATTCTAGTAGTGTACTTTTTTTTGTCTTGTATAATGTTTTTTAATGTATAAATAAAATTAATTATTACAAGAATGCTACCACTTAAAATAAAATTTCACCAGAGATAGATTAGCAAAATTTAATAGGCGGGGTGGAGTGGAATAAGAGCAGCAGGGAGGTTTAGAAAAAATCTGAAAAATTAATAAACAGGGGGGGTTATTCAAGACCAAAACTGGCTCTGTCTCTATGAAACAAAATCACCTATTTCAAAGGGTTCTTATTTAAACTTAAATCTAACTTAATTCTATGTTGAGTTACTGTCTTAGTAATGAAATAATAACTTTAGTAAATTCCTCAACATTTTTCATTAATTGATAGAAACAGAATGTATTTCAAAAGAAATATGATATTGAAAGAGTTTTAAAAAACATGCAAAACTGTTTTATTGAATTTTCATATATTTTATGTAGTGTCAAATTTTTATCATACCTCTGTGATATGATCATTGACACAATTCCACTGCAACCACATTTTGACAACTCAAGCAATGAATGAAAAGTGAATAAATATATTAGTATGTGTGTCTGAGTTTGTGTACTTTTTTTGTACTGACTAAAATATATCTAGATGATATAATGGTTTTATTTAGAACACAGTCTCAGATGAAATCTCTTGTGAAATAATTACATCGAAATAGTTTTATTTTGATGAAATAAAACACTTAATGTTTGTATGGGAGGAGTATAAAGTATATTACAGATATTTATTTTATCAACATGCAGAAAAGCGACATGCAGACTTAAGCCTAGTAGGATTAAAAATTTACCACATTTATTACACTACATATAAGTTTTAAATGATCAGGAATTTGGAAGGAATTAGTAAAATAAGTAACTTTCTCGTTATCAAGCTGGTGTTTGGAATATAACTTAACAACAAAGGTTCTTACATGAATTTATGATGGAAGGTTTTTAGATAAAAATAAATGCATAAAATATATGGTTTCAGGGGGGTTGGTATCAAAAGGGTTAAAAAGAGAAGAATGCAGCAGTTTACCAACATCATTCCTTTCCCGCTACCCTATTTGGTTAAAAAAAAAATAGAAATCTCCAGTTCCTGTTTACATTATCATAGATATTAGCAATATCATTATTATTATTATTATTATTTATATTTTTTAGTAATAATCACCCACCACAACCATTTCTACGTAAGATAGAAGCCATTGAAACTAATGTAGAATTGTTGGAGCAATTGGCTGCTACATTATCAATTGACTATAAAAAATGAAATAAAAAAATGTTGACAAAATCTTGTCAAAATATTTTATGAAAATAAGATGGAACATGATAAAAATGAACTCAGCTGTTACCGTTTTATGTAACAAGCTGAAGGCTAAAAGAAAAAGCAAAAGCAAAGCATATATATAAACAATTACATAATAGTTATATACTTGTTAATGGCCTCAAGATAAACAAGTGCTATTTTTATGAGTATGTAGTTTATTATATATATATATATATATACACACATATACACACGCATATATATATATATATACACACACATATATATATACACACTTACACACATATATAAACACGCACATACATATATATAAATACACACACAGACACATATATAAACACACACATACATATATATAAATACACACACACAGACACATATATATATACATGTATGCATATATATATATATATACACAATTTTTTTAATAATTTCTACATACACACACACACCTTACATGAGTAGATACTACCCTCTAACTTTATTTCTGACCTAGAAAAGTTTATTTCTGTACTGTTATTGACTCTATCGGTAATGGCTTTTAGACAGGAACCAACCACTTTTTACAACATTCGGTATTAACAGGATATATTTAGATTCACCAATGATACCACTGCCATTCTGAGACATTTAACTAAATCTAAATTCAAATATATCTTCAACATGGTACGATATTTAACTTTCATTTTTTCAGCTCAGACATTGAAATAAATTAAAATTTAGCCAGTAGTAAGAATAAAGCATATACAAACTATATATATATATATATGTATATATATGTATATATATATGTGTGTGTGTGTGTTTGTTTACATGTATGTATATATATATATATATATATACACACACACACAGTTTGTATATGCTTTATTCTTACTACTAGCTAAATTTCATTTGATTTCACTGTCTGAGCTGGAAAAATAAAAAATAAGTATCATACCGTATTGATATATTTGGATTTAGATTTAATTAGATGTCCCATATATATCATTTCATTTCATTTTACGTCCGCTTTTTCCCTGCTTGCAAGGGTGGGATGGGAACTGATTCTGGCTTGATTTCTACAGCTGGATGCCCTTCCTAACACGAACCTCATTTACAGTGAGTGCTGGGTGCTTTTTTTGGCGTGGCACCTCCACGACCACTTTGCAGTGGAATGATATAGACCCCAGTCCCTATCATCTAATTTCTAGAGCTGAGTAAACTGGAGCAATGTGAAATAAAGTGTCTTACTCAAGGAAACAACACATCACCCGGTCTGAGAATTGAACTCACAACCTTTCGATTGCAAGGCCAATGCTCTAACCACTAAGCCATGTGCCTATATATATATATACATACATACATACATACATACATACATACATACATTATGCAGTAATACAGAAGACCCTACTTCCCATGATACAGGCCGAAGATGAAGCATATGTATAATATAGGTGACATTGCAAAAAAAAGCACCCAGTCCACGGTGTAAAGTAGTTGTGTTTGGCAAAAGCACCCAGCGCACACTGTAAAGTGGGCATGTAGGTGTCACAACAAAAAGCACCCAGTACTCACTGTAAATGAGGTTGGCGCTAGAAAGGGCATCCAACTGTAGAAATCAAGCCAAAACCAGTTCTGTATGAGCATGAGATGGTCACCTGACCTAGCATTGCTTACAACAAGATAACTCATCTAACGCATGCCAGCATGGAAAAATTGACATTAAATGATGATGATGATGATTTTGATGATATATATGATGGCTGCCCGCCTCGTTATCGAGTATGTCCATTGAACGATATACCATTATTAATAATTATTAATTAATTCTATTGTGCAATGCTTGTGCATGAACATTTTTTTTAAAGTGAGGAATCATCAGGTTCAGATTGCATAATTAGTTAATCACTAAAGGAATTACAGCAAACACAAACAGAAAACAGAGAAAATGTAGAAAATAATTGATATGGAGATGGCCTGTGAAATAGGTGGTATTGCTGCAGCAGACCATCTCCGAATAATAAAAGCTTCTCAATGCAAAGAATTGTGGGATTGGTAGGCACAACCAAGATGAGTGTGAGGCTTGTGTGGTGATGATATACATACTGCTGTTATAGATACTACTATACTCAGACTGGGTGATGTGTTGTTTCCTTGAGCAAGACACTTTATTTCACATTGCTCCAGTTTACTCAGCTGTAGAAATGAGATGATAGGGACAGGGGTCCCTATCATTCCACTGCAAAGTGGTCATGTAGGTGCCACGGCAAAAACCACCCAGCACTCACTGTAAATGAGGTTGGTGTTAGGAAGGGCATCCAGCTGTAGAAATCAAGCCACAATCAGTTCCCGTCCCACCCTTGCAAGCAGGGACAAGTGGACGTAAAATGATGATGATGATGATGATGATGATACTGTTCATTTAATTTTATTTTAATTTAAATTTAACTTTATTTTATTTTTTATTTCTTCAATTTTACCTTCAAATATATACTTGCATCTTTACCCCCCCTCCCCCCCCCCTCCCCCCACAATTTTATCATCTTGATCATTATCATCACTGTAATTAATAATTAATAATTATCTAGTAGGCATTACATCACTGGCTGATCATCTGAGGACTTTCCGAGTTACACACAAGATGCCGAAATTTGTTTCCATTCCTTGAATGAATGCTTGGAATTAAATAATTTCCCCATCTTCAATATATGAATATACTCAGTACTGGTATATCATTTTCCGAGCCTTGTAGAGATGAGGAGAGTCATTACATCAGGCGTTATAGAATGCCAAACCACGCTCTTTGTCTTTTCTTTCACAATGCAAAATAGTAACCCGTATCGTAAATCAAGTAATAGATGACGGAGTCATATCCAATGACTGGCACAGCAGTACAATCATAAATCGCTGCAAGGGCAAAGATGATGCTCTAGAAAGGATCAACTATAGAGGAATAAAACTAATGGACCAAGTTATGAAAGTGACTGAAAGAGTTATAGTGCAGCTAATTAAGGTAAGAGTCAAAATAGATGAGATGCAGTTTGGTTTCATGCCTGGGAAAAGTACCCAGATACACTCTTCTTAGGCAACTACAGGAGAAGTTCCAAGCCAAAAATTAACTACTATATTTAGCTTTTGTTGATCTAGAGAAGACCTTTGACAGAGTACCCCAATATATTATCTAATGGTCCTTAAGGAAATTAAGTGTAGAAGAATGGCTTGTGAGAGCAGTGAACGCTATGTACAGAGGAGCTGTCAGTAAAGTGAGAGTAGGAAATGAGTTTAGTGAGGAATTCAAGGTACAAGTAGGAGTTCATCAAGGTTCAGTTCATCATAGTTCTTCAAGCCATAACAGAGGAGTTTAAAAGAGGATGCACATGGGAGCTTCTCTATGCAGTTGACTTGGTCCTTATAGCTAAAACAAAAAAGCGCTAGAAAATAACTTCCGATGATGGAAACTGAATTGTAATCAAAAGGCCTGAAAGTAAACTCAGCCCAAACTAAAGTGCTAGTGAGTAAAGTGCTAGTGCTTCCTCAGGGAAGTGGCTCTGCTCAATATGCAGAAAAGGAGTAGGCATAAACTCCATACAATTTACAAAATATAAATCTTGAGTACACAAAAGATGTAGTGGGATAACAAGTAGACTAATAGGAAGGGAGAACATTGCTTGAAGATGCACAGGAGAAATTGAGAGGAAGACTGCTATGATACAAACTTTTTCCAGTCACAAGAAGGATCCATAGATATGGTCGATAGCTTCTACTATCTAGGTGACCTCACTAGAGTATAATAGCTAGAATAAGGATAGGATGGAAGAAGTTTAGAGAGGTACTCCCACTGTTGACAACAAAAGGTTTCTCTCTACATTCAAAAGGATGACTGTATGATGCCAGTGTGCAAAGTGCAATGCTGCATGGTAGTGAAAGATGGGCAGTGACTGCAGAAGACAAACATATACTGAAGAGGAATGAAGCAGCCATGCTTCGTTGGATGTGCAATGTAAGCATGAGAGAAAGGCAGAGCTTGAATGAACTAAGACTGGGTTTAAGAGGACTCTGAGGTGGTGTGCAGGAGAGAAGACTATATTGGTACAAACATGTGATACGCATGAATGATGATTGATGGGTGAAGAATTGGATGGAATCCACAGTAGAGGTATACTGAGAAAGAGCTGAGCAGAGGTGGTGGGAGGTGACTGCAAATTACTGAGACTCACAGAGGGGATGACAAAGAAACACAAGTGGAGAGATGCCATGCTAAGAAGGACCCATCCAACCCACGCAAGCATTGAAAAGTGGGCATAAAAATGATGATACATATACATATATATAAAATGTACAGAATGCAGATCTTGGGTACACACAAGATGTAGTGGGATAGCAGGCAAACTAACAGGTAGGGAAAACTATGTATGCAGTAGATGTACAGGGAAATTTGACAGTAGAAGTCGCAGTGATAGACACATTTTTCAAATGCAGGTAGGTTCTATAGAAGTGGTTGATAGCTTCCGGTATCTAGGTGATCAGATTAGCATGGGAGGGGGTTGTTCTGAGGCCATAGTATCTAGAATAAGGACAGGTTGGAAGAAGTTTAGGAAGCTGCTCCCTCTGTTGACAAAGAAGGGTTTCCTCCTGCGTACAAAAGTACAGTTATATGATGCCTGTGTGAGATGCGCGATACTGAATGGTAGTGAGATATGGGCAGCAACTGCAGAGGATATGCGACGGTTGGAGAGAAATGAAGCAAGCATGCTCCATTGGATGTATAATGTCAATGTACGTGAACGACCAAGCATAGATGAGTTGAGAGAGAAACTGTGTATAAGAGGGATAAGTTGTAGTGTGCAGGAGAGAAGACTGCGATTGTATGGACATGTGATGCGCATGGAGGATGACAGCTGGGTGAAGAAGTGCCAAGAAATCCCAGTAAAAGGAAGACGCAGTAGAGGAAGACCATGAAAAACATGGGCGGAGGTGGTGAGAGTGGACCTCAGATCACTGAAGCTCACGGAGGAGATAATGAAGGACCGTGACAAGTGGAGGGATGCTGTGCTGAATAGGACCCATACCTTCCTTGCAAGCAGGGAAAAGCAGACGTAAAATGATGATGATGATATACTAGCATAGTACCCAGGAATAACAGAGTTTAAAGCAAAAATATAATAATAATTTAATAATTTATTCCTAATAACAATCTATGAAAGATGTTTGAATCCTTATTTTCCTTAACCTTATCTCTCTTATCACTCTGGACATCACCAAATTTCCTTTTACATTGATTTAAGTCAATTACAATAATTTTCTGTTTTCTTTACTCATTATCCATCATATATCCAGTAATTTATGATGACTTTGTTCTATCTATGTATCTGTCTGTATTGCTATTATTGCTATTGTCTTTGTATTGCTATTAGAATTCATGATTTGTAGTTGTTATTGTTTTTCTGGTCCAAAGATAAATACTTGGGGAAACAGATAGATAGCTAGGCAGTTAGACATAGAGAAAGAGTCAGAGACAGACAGATAGATATCTCTCTTTATTTGCCACAGGGACGTACAAAAATTGGACATTACAAGACGTGACAGCAGGGGTTTTACATAAAATCTTTAACAATGATGAATAACAATAAACTATATATAAAATAAAACAATCGGAATCCCCATTAGGGGGTTAATGCTACTGCGGGGTTGTTTTACACCCCGTGGATAGAACAACGCTCAACACCAGGAACACGTTTTGTAGGTGTTCCCGTCTTTCCTCTGTTTATCTTCCTCAACAGATTTATATACAAAGAAAGCCCATTTTCATTGAAAAACTAGTATTCCTAAATCCATTACCATTTCAAGAACTTTTCTGCCTTATCATCAGAATTAAATGATAGTAATAATCACGTTGTTTGCGCACTTTGCTGTAGGTCACAAAGGACCATGGGAATAACTGATAAAATTCTCAATACCAGATTTAAGATTACTCAGCTATTAAATTCTGGTTTATTTTACACATGTATCTGTGTGTAGAATTTTGATTTGTATTTTGTTTTTAGTAAAGTGTCCATCATTACTTGTTATTTTTTCATAGAATTCTGTATAATATTAGTGTTTTTCTACCTAATTCTAGCTTGTGTTCACTGTAATGGTGTATGTGTGAAGTTTAATAGATTTAGTGAATTATCAATTGGAGAAAAATATGTAAAACATGCATCACATTTACATTTTTAGGCTCTGGGTTGAGCAAAAAAAAAAACCCAAAACTTCATAGATCTTAATCTAGGAGAGTTTGGTATCTGAATAATGTTTTGAAATGCTTTATTTAATAACTATTTTTTAACATGCAATTCCTCTCAATGTGGACGACCCATCTAACCCATGCAAGCATGGAGAAATGGATGCTAAACGGTGATGATGATGGTTTTAAAGTGATCTATTTAAAAGATGCAAAGAAAACTCCCAAAATCCTGAATAATTAAGAAAAAGATTATGATTATGATGATGGCAGTGACACCAATATTAAGATGATAGAAGTACCCAATTGATACAATTATGTGTGAGAAGAAACAGGTAGTGGATTGGCAGAATCATTAGTGTGTAAGACAAAATACATGGCAGTATTTCATTACAGTCCTCTACATTCTGGTTTCAAATCCTGCCGAGGTCAACTTTGTCTTTAATCCTTCCAAGATCAATAAAATAAAGTACTGAGGTTCCATTCCTCTCCCTGCAAATCTGCCTTATACCAAAATTGAAAATCATTATGTGACAAGTATAATGTTGAGAAGTTAACATTTTTAAAACCACAATTTTTAAGTATAATTATCCTCCACAAAATTCATTTGAATGCCTTTCGATACTTATTCCACCATTCATTAAGCTTTCTATATATCTTTCATGAACTTTTTTGATACCAAACTGCCTAAGGCTACCCCTGGTTCTATACGCTACAAAATTCTAAGTGTTTATTATATTTACTGAAAAACCATCCATCATAATTTTATGTAAAAACCTTTATTATGTTATTTTACAAACAACTTAATAATTTTTACATTTCTAAATCCTTCAAAATTCTTCAATCTTCCAAAATTATTTGAGAATAATAAACAGTCTTTCATTAGAAATATGATTATGGAAGAGTTAAGACTTGTACTAAACAATAGTCCTAAGCCTTAATATATTTCTATACACTTTGTTGTATTTCTACTAAATATATACCCACCTCTCTAATCCCCACACACCCTTCCCACCAAAGCCACACTGTAAAGTGTTTGTGATGGCAACATGACAAAAAGCACCCAACCCACACTCTAAGGTGATTGTGCAAGTATCACAACAAAAAGCACCCAGCCTACACTGTAAAGTGGTCATGTAGGTATCACAACAAAAAGCACCCAGCCTACACTGTAAAGTGGTCATGTAGGTATCACAACAAAAAGCACCCAGCCTACACTGTAAAGTGGTCATGTAGGTATCACAACAAAAAGCACCCAGCCTACACTGTAAAGTGGTCATGTAGGTATCACGACAAAAAGCACCCAGCCTACACTGTAAAGTGGTCATGTAGGTATCACGACAAAAAGCACCCAGTACTCACTGTAAATGTGATTGGCATTAGAAAGGACAACCAGCCTTAGAAACCAAGCTAAAATCTGTTCGTCTTGCCTCAGATAGGACAACTCATCAAACCCATGTTAGCATAGAGAATAGACGTTAAATGGTGATGATGATTAACTGTCATTCTCCTAAGTCATCTCATACCTCATAAATATCCTCAGGCATTCCACATATTCACTACGTATTAATTGACTCTTTGACCTATGGGAGTAATAAGGCCTGGGCATATTTCTAATGAAATAGTCTTCATGTTTCAAATAATTTGGAAAATATTAAAGAATGTAGAAAGGTTTAGTAAAATGGCTAACTACTCAAGTATTAACTCTTAATGTTCAGTACCACATGAAACTGCTTTAGGGAAACATTCTTGAAAGGTACAAAACTTCAATATGACTGCATCACACTGAAAATTAATGTCTTTACTCAAACACTGCAAATTTTCATGATGATCTTTCCAGTAGTAATGATACTATAAATATTTGAATTAGCAAACCCATTTTTAGATATTTTCTGCTAAATCATTGCATTTGGAACATAACATACTCTGATTAAATAGACCAATGGTAAAGGCATTCCAATTATGACCATCCCATCCTTTTAGGGATAACTGGTACTATAGTAACTAATATTATTTTCTTATTTCTCTTTGACGCATAGAGTTATGGCCCTTGCCATTCTGAGTTCAAATCCTGCCGAGGTTAACTTTGCCTTTCATCCTTACGAGGTCGATAAAATAAAGTACCAGTCATACACTGGGTAATTGCTGGCCTTGTGCCAAAAGTAGAAACAATTGTTTTCTTATTTAAAACAACAGGATATGATTTGAAGAAGATTTAGCTGCTATTTCTAACAGACTGATTGACCACATAAAGTCTACCTCAGTTTCAGGAGGGAGCAGGTCACAGAGCCTTTCCAGATACTTCAACTAAAAGTTAGGAATAACTAATAGATTGAACTCTCGGTTTGAGGCTGAAACTAATACATAGACAACAAAAGAATTCTAGAAAGTTGCAATTCAACTTAAATAAGAGTGGAAAGTGTATGCCTTAGAAGGTATGATGGGGTTAGGCATAGTGTATGACAATAGAAGGCGCATGGCTTAGTGGTTAAAGCATTGGGCTTACAATTGTGAAGTTGTGAGTTTGATTCCCAGACCGGACTGTGTGTTGTGTTTTTGAGCAAGACACTTTATTTCACATTGCTGCAGTTTACTCAGCTGTAAAAAGGGGTTGCAATGTCACTGGTGCCAAGCTGTATCGGCCTTAGACTTTCCCTTGGACAACAACGGTAATGTGGAGAGGAGAGACAGGTATGCATGGGCGACTGCTAGTTTTCCACAAACAGCCTTGCCCATGTGCCTCAGAGGGCAACTTTGTAGGTGCAAATCCCATGGTCATTTATAGCTGAAGGAGATGTTTACCTTTTATGACAATGGGAGGGATGTTTCTTGGAAACATCTACATCCACACAATGTAGATCTCTCAGGTTTTTTAGCAGCTTATTAAAGAGCTGGGAGCTTTGAAACCTTAGGCTATTGCAGTATCTGGTCCTTACTCTAGATGTGCAGGATGGGACCTTTGGCAGTACACAGTGATGTTCTGTTCAAGGGGTTGATATATTTTGCCTGATCATCAGTTGTTAAGATGACAGATTAGTTTTAAATCTGTGCATTCATAGCAGTTGTGAAAAGCTGTTATTCAAGCAAAAGCTTCCAATTTAAACTGGTGGAGTCTATTTAAAAACATGATTTATAGGTCTTCTATAATATTCTATTGGTTTTTATATTTTATTCTATACAAGATTTTTATTATATCCCAAAGTTATTTTCCAGAGTTCACTTTCCTGAGAGTGGATTTCTGAAATGTATATTTAATCGCAAGGTGTTTGAGTTAACACAAAGCCAAACACTAGACGTAATACTCAGATCTAATGGTTCTGAAATCAGAATACTGCCAAGGTCATGACTTGAAAGTCTAAGATCAGTTCAGACAGCTTGTCAGTAATGTATGAAATAACTGAAACAGTATCTGATGAAGAATACAAACAAAAAGAATACATGAAGTTCCTATCAATTTATAGAGAATCTAAAACTATGTGAGAAAGAATTTCAAAAAATATTTAATGCAACAACATATAACTCTAGAGCTATTAAACAAACCAATCTTAAAGTTCTAGATAAAAAAAATCCTGTATGTTAACAAAAGATTGCCATTGAATATTTATTCCATAAGGTGAGTATCTTATGTTATATGAACATCTATCATGTTGCTTCTTCACATTTTCAAAGATATACTTTCTCTATATAATATCTAGGGAATGTACAAGATAGATGTGCCTCAAAACCACCACATTGTGTTAACAGATGTCTGATATGCCAAACTTGTAAAAGAGATACAATGCTATTATCAGCAGCTGTCCAAAACTGTCTCTGAGATACCATCTCCTCTCTAATTGAGACATGCTGATAGGAATATCAATAATATCCTTAACAGGAAATATTTTCTCAACCCTTTTCATAACAACCTGACTGAAAAGGCCACTACTTCTATGACAGAAAACTATCCATATTTAATTAACATCTGGTTTCCTTGGTGGCAAGGGTTGGACTTTATATTTAAATAAAACCTTTTACCATAATCTTATAAGAATTTTTTTTTAAGTTGTTTGCAAAGTAAAAAAAAAAAAAACAGACTAATAACAGGTAAATATTTCATTAAATCCTCCTTGACTTAATTATTTTCAAAATTAATATAAACATGAGAGTGAAAGAGGAATTAATGTATACAAGATGTATATCTAGCATATATATAAGATCTATCGATTCTTATTTTTGACAAAGATATCCGGGGAATTCCTTTCTATCATCTCATTATAATACATGCTTAACTGTTTTCATACCAACCTGGCTAAAACCAGCTCTGTCTCTAGGAAACAAAACCACCTTTTAAAAAAAGTTTCTATTTAGATTTAAATCTTCCAACATAATTTTATATAAGAACGATATGTTAGGTTACTATCTTAGTAATGAAATAATTAATAGTATTAGTAATTCTTCATGACTTAATTGAAATAGAGTGTATTAGAAATAAGGTTATGAAAGGTTTCAACAAAGCAGATGTACATTAGTATAAAAACCAAGAAAATATGTGTGCTATTGTGGTACATCAAAGGTAATAATAAAAGCAAATAATTTTACTGATGCAAAATCATCAATTATTCAAATCTCATTATGTTTGTGTTCATTTAATTACAGTAAACAACTCTAAAGTTTAATAACCTCATAAGGGCAGTGGACTGGCAGTATCAGTAGAGTGTCAAACAAAATACGTTGCAGTATTTAGTTAGTACTTTCTACGTTCTGAGTTCAAATCCCATTTATCCTTCCAGTGTCAACAAAATAAAGTACTAGTTAAGTACTAGAGTCGATGTAATCAGCTTTCCCCTTCTCCCAACATTTGCTGCCTCTTGTGCCGAAATTAGTCTTATAAAGCCATGGTTTTCAATGAAAGAGCAGAAACAGTTAATCGAAATTTTCCAATTTCAATAAATTAATAACAAATTAATGCTTGAAGTATATAAATGTTTTCAAAAATTCCACATGACCTCATTCACCAAAGCCACAACATAGGAATACTACCAACTCAAAAGAAGGTGATGGCACGATCCTCAGGGTGTACTTGAAGTTAATGGTTAAACAAGTTTCTACAAATGAACTTCAATTATAAAGTTTATAAAAAAAATTCCAATTATAAATTTATAAGAAGCTTTCCAATTATATAGTTGCAATATATATATATACAAAGATTTGCTGGTGTAGATGATGATAAAGATTAAAGTAATTATCATAGCAGAGATGATGATGATAACAATAATGAGGATTACAACAATGATGAAGATATTGAAAGCAAGCAATAAGAATAATTGAAGATGACATAAGTAACAAGGAAGAAACATTTAATATGTAAAAATAAGTATTTACTTCTCTATTTATCTTTATAAGAGTACTGTTCAGTTAAGTAAGGTATTAAATGTATATTATTTCAGGTTTCCAAAATAAACATTCTTAGTTTCTTTCTGAAATTTAACTCTTATCATCCTGTAATGATTTAGCAGAAAATATCTAAAAATGGGTTTGTTAATTCAAATGTTTACAAGTAGGTAGATTGTTGTGAAAATTTGCTGTAAAGTAAAGCGGTGTTGTTTTGTACTTTTCAAGAATGTTTTGCTAATGCGGTTTCATGCAGTACAGGAAGCTTTTCTAATGACTCCTCAAAATACATCCCATTAAATTAAAGAAAGGCTATGAGAAAAACCTAAGTTAATCATACAGAATTAATTACTATAGTAAATACCCATTTAAACATCATAGACTTAGGAAGCCATCGGTACACAGCAATGTGTCAAAAGACAGATAAACTGGCAACATCTATCTTCACACAAGGTTAACTTCTAAGTGAGTAGCTCTTCCACTCTTTGCCAAAATGTATTTAGGTACCCACATATCCTTCTCACCCAGTAATCTGCATGATAGAGTGAGTTCACCTGCCCAACCATAAAATGATGAGTCATTCATCAATTTTGATGATGACCATTCAGTTGTTGGAAGTTTGAGAAATATTTGCCTTTGTAGCAGATAAATTTAGTCTTGAACTTCATATAAAAAGGTCAGATATATGAGAAATAGATCAAAGGTGTTATCCTGTATAGTAGTGCACTGTAACAGACAGGCAGACTATCAGTATAAGGTATAGTAGAATAAGTAGACAGAATAGTTTAGAAAACCAACAGCTTCCAGTTCCACCATCATATATTATTCTCTGCACCAAGATGTCCATGTCAAAGGAAAAAAAGATTCAATTCTGATATGAATCCTCTTTAGTTCCATTGTTTTAAAAATAGCATGACATTAAGAATAGTAATGAGAGTTGTAAGAGAATTAGTCAGCAATATAGTTAAATTCTCATCAATCAAGATTAGATTTGTTGTATTCAATAAGTGCAACAGATAAAGAATTATTCTCATGCAGTAGTAAAACATATATTTTTATAATTAATAAAATCTTGCTTCATTCTTGTCAAGATAATTATAAATGTACTTGATTGAAGTGGAAATAATACATATCCAGATATTATTATCAAACACACAGTCACTATGAAGCGGTAATTTTGGTGACACAACAAAATGTGCCCAGTCCATGCTATAAAGTGGCCGTGTTGGTATCACTATAAAAAACACCCAGTTATGCTGTAAAGTGGCCTTGTTGGTGTCATGATGAAAAGCACTCAGTCCACACTGTAAATGTAGTTGGCATTAGGAAGGGCATCCAGGAACAGAAACCAAGCCAGAAACAGTTCTGTGTGAGCAACACAAGGCCATCTGACCTGACTTGTCTCACAACAGGACAACTTGTCTAACCCATGCAAGCGTGGGAAAATGGACGTTAAATGATGATGATCATCATCATCATTTAACATGTTTTCCCTGCCAGCAAGGGTTGGAGAAGTCATTACAGACTAAGTCAATACTTACTGTATAAACTTGAATATAAGCCGACCTCCTATTTTATGTCTGAGAAATGGGCAAAAATCCAAACTACATTTTTCTGTCTCAAGGAGCTTATATGACCAACTTATGAGACAATCCTACTTTTTATAGTTAAAAACCTGCATTGAAGATGTTATCTTTAACCCTCTGGCATTTAAACCGGTCATACCTGGCCAGAATTCTTTCACCTCTTTCTGTTCAAACCGGCTGTAACTGGCCATTCATACTGATGTTAAGGTATTGTTCTCGAAATAAATAATATTAAAATCACATAGATTCGATATTATGTGGGATAATTATGTGAGGTAAATTGTTTACCATAAAAATACAATAGTATATATAGAGTAATGTAAATGCTAAAGGGTTAAGTTAACTTAATATTCAAAATTCATAACTGGTTGATGATTCTAACAAAAGATTGCTTATTTATATCATCATCATCATAATTGTTTAACATCTATTTTCCACACGAGAAAGGACACTGTGTTACTCATACAGAACTGTTTCTGACTTGGTTTCTACGGTTAGATGCCATTCATAACACCAACCACATTTACAATGTGCACTGGGTGCTTTTTGTTGTGACACCTACACGACAACTTTACAGTGTGGGTTGGGTGCTTTTTATCGTGACACCTACATATATAAACAGTTTGACTTAACTTTCCCATTATGTATTCATTGCTCTTTTCTAATGTTTGTATCCCCAACTGTAAATATGTGTGAGGGGGATAGATCTCATTACTAGTTGAGAGAGATGAGGTTGAAACTTTTGTTGCAGCTAATACCACGAGAGTGAAGTTAATGAAGGAGTTGGTGCTTTATTTCAGTTTATGTAATATATATATATATAATTTTGAAAATAGAATTAGAAGCTTTCACAGTATTCTGACTACAGAAAATAGTCTAATAACAGGGGATATGAACCTCCACTATGGAGAAAAATGGACATCAGTCATGTTATTAGACTATTTTCTGTAATCAAAATAGGGTGAAAGCTTCTAATCCTATTTTTCAAAATTTTCAGTCTGCCATATTCTAAATCACATGTTTATTCTCTCTCACACACACACACATACATAGGTGTTGTCCAGATGGTTTCTATTTGTTGATGTGCTTTATTGGAGGTTGTGTTGCTAACTGGTATGTGGTCTTAATAACAGGGACACTCATCAATCATCAGATATAGATTACCATAAAGAAGTCACACACAATTTGATTTGACTTTGTGAACTAAGGAGGGCAATTATCTGTCACCAAGTAAATAAATGGTCATTCTGACAACTTGTTGTCTTTGTCAGCATGAATATTATTATAGTTTGCTTTTGTTTTAGCAAACCTTCCTGCTGATCTATGTCAAGTGAATTTAATTAAAAACAGTTTACAAAGAAGGTGGTGAACTGACAGTAGTTAGGACATGGGATTAAATGTCTTGCTATTTGTTCTAACTTACAGTGCTCTGAATTAAAATCCTGCCATGGTCAATTTTGACTTTTATGCATTCAGGGTCAATAAATAAAGTACCAGCCAAGTAAAGGAATTGATTTTTCCCAATTTTTTCTTTATCACTTACTCCTGTTTGCTTGCTTGCTTGATTGATTGCTCTCTCTCCCCTCCCTCTCTCTCCTTCTGCAGAAGAAATCGGCTGTGTTCAGTCATGAGGGGTGGGATCTGCCAGGTTTAAAATTACCAAAACATGCCATTTGTCAGAACAGCGCCCCTATGACTCACTCAAGAATTATAGGGCCTTCTTCTTCCTCTTCTTCTTACAAAGAAGAGGTGAAATAAAGCTAAAAGACAATCAAATAATCTGATAAATCATGCAATGTCATATTACCAAAAGTTTTACAAAAATGTAGAGACACAAATATGATTCAGATTGTTATATTTCATTCTGATTACCTTACTATAAAATATTACTCAACTCTACTATGGGAAACACTACCCTCTAGGTGGTTTTTTTCTTATTTGTGTAATATTTCATCACATCTTTTTGTATATATATATATGACAACATTGTGGCCATATTTCTAATGATATACACTGTATTTCATTTAATTAATGGAGAATTTGTGAGAATTTACTAAAATTATTAAATATATTTCATTATTAAGGGGGAGGGATTTATAACAGAACAAATGCTGTGGCTTTGTTTCATAGAACCCGGGGCAGTTTCTAGGTGGGTTGGTATCAAAAGGGTTAAAGAAAACTAGAAAAAAACAAATAGTCAAATATTTAATAAGCAGAGTAATTTCAATAGAACTTAACCCTTTAGCATTCACATTATTCTATATATACTATAGAAACAATTATTCTATATATACTATAGAAACAATTATTCTATATATACTATTATATTTTCATGGTAAAGGCTTTACCTCGCATAATTATCTCACATAATATCGAATCTATGGGATTTTGAAAGTATTTATTTTGAGTTTCAACAGAAAAAGGTAGAGAATTCTGGCTGGTTTGAACATTAAAGGGTTAAGAAACACTAGTAAAACAAAAGCAAGTTGAAACACTGCAGATATTCAAGGCACATACACCTGGGATCAGCATAGGACTATTAATAATAATAATTATCAATCAAATTCCCATAACTGGTGCAGCTAGTCATTGGGCACCACTCTAGAGATTTGACTGTATGTCCATCATGGCATTTCGGTGGGCCTTAGAAATGCTTGGCAGTGCCCATCTCTTCTCATCGTCATCATCATTTTAACGTCCACTTTCCCTGCTAGCAAGGGTTGGACGGGTCCATACAGACCAAGTCAGTACTGAAGTGGAGCCACTGATCTCCCAGGCAGGCCAGGGATCTGTGTCTCGCTTATGTATGGTCACATATTCCACCGAGTGCTTACGAGAAGTTGTCATGCCTTTGACACAGCTGAGAGTCCCCCCAACCCTTTGTTTGGCAAGATTTCTATGGCTAGATGCCCTTCCTATCACCAACTACTTTACAGCATGCACTGGGTGCGTTTATTGTGTAAATGACCAACACTAGGGAGGTTGTCATATTCTAACAAATTAGATAGAAAGGGCTAGTCAATTTAACTGAATCCAGTACTTAACTGGTTCTTTATTTAATCAACCCTGGCAGGATGAAAAGCAAATTTGGTCTTGGTGGGTTTCACCTCAGAACATAAAGAGCCAAAAGAAATACTTATATGTGAAGCTCTAACAATTCTGCTAATCTACTTCTTGAAATAACAACAACAGCAACAACAGCAATAGTAACAACAATGCATCATTCACTGGAAACTTTGCCTTGAGAGAGCAAATAAATGGTATGAACATACCCTAAAGAATGACATTGATAACAGTGAGGTGAAAATATTGTGGCATTTTATGATATAATGTGACAATATGATTGAAGCAAGGAAGCCAGATATAATAATTGTCAACAAGAAAACCTAATATTGTATTATAATAGATACTGTAAACGTGGTTGGTGTTAGGAAGGGCATCCAGCTGTAGAAAACCCGCCAGACAGTCCTGAGCAAGACAACCAATCTTGCCTCAAGTGGGACAATTCCCGTCCAGACCCATGCTAGCGTGGAAAATGGACGTTAAACGATGATGATGATGATGATGATGATAATGATGATGATTGAAGTTCCTGGTGATAGCAGAGTGGATGAAAAAAAAGGGAGAAAAGATAGACAAGAATGGAGATCTCAAATGGGATGTTGCCACATTATGGCAAATGAAAAAAGAAGTAATAATGCCTGTACTAGTTGGAGAACTCAGAATAGAGACAAGGAAATTTCAAGCTTGAGAAGCTTGAAATACAAATAACATACACACTACAAAAAACAGCCTTGTTAGGAACACCAAGTATTTTGAAAAAAGTCTTGGAGACCTAAATTTGATGGAATCTTTGGAACCTCTGGTCATTTCTTATGACCTGCTCCAAAGCTTAATCCTTTCATGGCCTCATTTGTAATGAAATGCACTCTATTTTAATTAATTAATTGTTTCTACGTTAGGCACAAGGCCAGCAATTACCCAGTGCATCACTGGTACTTTATTTTATCGACCCCGTAAGGATGAAAGGCAAAGTTAACCTTGGCGGGATTTGAACTCAGAATAGCAAGGGCCGTAACTCTAATTTTTAATTAATTAATGAAGAATTTTGAGGGATTTACTAAACTTATTAATCATTTTATTACTAAGATAGTAACTTAATGTAAGGTTCTTATATAAAATAATGTTGGAAGATTTTGATTTAAAGTGGAAACCTATAAAATGGGTGGTTTTATTTCATAGAACCAGAGCTGGTTTTGGCTGGGTTGGTAACTAAAGGATTAAATTTGTTTGAAAATCTGCCAATGTTCAAGAAATAGTAGTAGTAGCAGCAGCAGAAGCAGCAGCAACAGCAGGAGTAGTAGTAGTAAAGAATTAGAACACAATAGGTCTGACATGGTGGTTTTTGACAAGGAAAAAGATCTTGCTTGATTATAGATGTAGCTTGCTTCTTTGACACAACAGTGCAAAAGGAGAGGGAAAAAATTAACAGGTACCATGATCTAAAGTGGGAACCAAAAAGGATTTACGACTGTCATGAGATCAAGGTCATCCCCATTATCATAGGAGCACTAGGTACTGTTTTGAAGAGTTTCTAAGGCTGGCAAAAGACCATTAGCTCATCCACTTTTTGGGGAACACTTCAAAAGGCTACTCGGAGCAGCAAGGACCCTCCAATACATCCTGAATATCTGAGGCTTCAGGTAGTGACTTGATGTTCATTTGGATAATTTTTCCAGTTAAATAATATCAATGACTTAGTTACCAAATTCATAATAATAATAATGATTTCTGATTTAAAAATAAGACCAACAATTTTTTTAGGGGGAGGGATGAAAGGCAATTTTTACCTCGGGGTAATTTGAACATCTATATATATAAAACTGAGGATGTCTGTCTGTGTGTGTGTGAGTTTGAATCCCTAAAACTAGAGAACCACCCAACCGACTGTTTTCAAACTTTACACATGTAATACTTATGTTTCAGGAATTATGTTTCAAATTTTCAATGCCCTAGGGACCGCATTAGGCGATTTAGCGATCTCTCTCTATAATTCTTAGTCTTTCTCTTTTTAGATAGATACATACATATAACGTCGCGCCCTTATATATCTGTCTGTATGTCTGGCTGTCTGCATTACGTCACTTCCTACAATTCGCTCTGCGGCCAAAACACGCCCTTATAAAATCTGTCTGTCTGCATTACGTCACTTCCCTGAGGATGTCTGTCTGTGTATGTGTGTCTGTGAGTTTGAATCCCTAAAACTCGAGAAGTACCCAACCGATTTTTTTCAAACTTTACATGTGTATTACTTATGTTTCAGGGAGTGTTATGCACATAAAAAAATTCAACATTTTGATCTCCTAGGGCCCGCATTAGGTGAAAAACTGCATTTTTAAAGCTTTTTAGGGCTTTTTGGAGGCATTACGTCTAGCTGATTTTCCTGAAATTTCAAAGCATATTATGCACATAAAAAAAATTCATTTTCTTGATCCCCTAGGGCCCGCATTAGGTGAAAACCTGCATTTTTCCTGCTTCATCGAGGAAAATCTTAAAGATTATTCAGACATCAGAGTATTCGGTTTATTTTCTTTACATATTGTCCAGGCATGCAGTTTTTCCACGATTAGGTCTGTTGGCGGCCCGCGTTCCAAAATACCTTACCCCGTGCAACGCCGAGTACCACTGATAGTAGAATATAAAGATCTATAACAAATGCCTTAGCATCTTGTCCGATGTTCTACCGATTCTGCCAACCCACCGCCCTTTTCTGCCTGTCAATAATGATAATAATAATGATAATTATTTTATTATTGAATGAGTGGCAGCAATAGTAGAGTATCAGAATAAATGTAATATTTAGTTACATCCTTTTATGGTCTGAGTTCAAATCTTTTTGTAGTCAACATTTTCATTATTCTGAAGTTGATGCAGTTAATACCAGTGATCTACTAAGGTTGATTAAATTCACTGTACTAAAACTAGAAATAATAATTCATCAACATCATTTAACATACATTTTCCACACTAGCATGGGTTAGACGGGTTGTCTCATTAGAGACAAGTTGGGTCAAGCGGCCGTGTCTTGCTCATATAGGACTGTTTCTGCCTTGATTTCTACAGCTGGTACCCTTCCTAATGCCAACCACATTTACAGTATGTGCTGGGAGCTTTTAGTATGACTCATACATGACCTTTTTGTCACGACACCTACACAACCACCTTACAGTGTTATGATCATTATTATTATTTCTAACTTTTCCTTCCGAATTCAAATTTTGATGAGGGTGCAGTCAGTTATATTGACACTAGTCTTTGACCAGTACTTTATTTTATTGACTTAGGAAGGATGAAAGCAAAGTCAACCATCATAGCATATGAAATACTTTCACCAGAACTCTGAAGCTTATATTGCTAACAACAACAATAAGGACAATAAATTCTTGCACAGTTATAAATGTTTATGTCTATAGGCATAAAGAAAAAGTAGAAAATTGTGACATTTATGATTGTGCGAAAAGCATTTGTGAAACAAAGCAAATTGAAACTGAAGTTACAATTGAGAATCAAAACTAGATTGCTAGATAATTGTGATGGAAGCTTAACATCCAAAAGGTGATTATGATAATGATGATGATAGTGATGATGATGATTGTAATGATGATGATAGTGATGATAATACTTGTATTTCTTAATCCATGAAAGATTAAGAGATGGAATGGTTTTCCTGCACAAAAAAAATTATTTCAGTGTTAATGCAGATAATATATAATTTAGATTGTTGAAAGATGATTACTGGAACTGCAAAGGTATCAAGATAATTGAAAGAAAATTATAAACCTAGAAAGGAAGAGATGTGCATATTTATTTATTTATAGCATTAATTATTCACATCCTGTACTGCATGAAACCAGATTAACAAGACATTCTTAAAAAATATGAAACTAAGTATAAAGCAGAGATATGACTGCATCCCATTAAAAATTGAAGTTCTTACTTCAGTCTACTGCAAATTTTCACAATGACCTGTCCACTAGCAAATATACTATAAACATTTGAATTAACAAACCACATTAGTAAAATATTTTTGAAAAGTAACAAACAACACTATGGCTGCATCACATTAAAAGTAAAATATTTTCACAATGTAAAGTAAAGATACTATATATCATTAAACGATGTTAAAAGTTAAAGAAAAAAGATAGTGTGGCTTGATGGAAAGTTAAAGACCAAATGCAATCAAATTTAAAAATAAAGATGGTGCGTTGTGAGAAAATTTGAAGAACAGCATTTTTGACACATCACTCATGAAGTAGATGAAGTAGATGGCTGCTTAACAGGCAATCTTGTTAAATATTTTGGATACATATGAACTCTGGAAATAAGGAATGTGAACTTTTTCTGAATATTTTGCATTACAAAATATTTTTGTAATCTGCCAAATCACTTGTTATGTTCTTTCATTTCTATGATGAAATTGTTGAAGTTGCATTCATTTCATTTCATTTCCGTTTCAATAGATTTGTCAATTGAATTCCCTCCCCCATTGGTCATTATCAATGTCAATTTCATCATCATCAATCTCAAATTCACCTGTCAGTTTCAATTTCGTTGTTGCTGCATGATGGAGCAAAGTTTTTTTATTATTATTATGAAGACTAGTAGAGCGGTGGATTGGCAGTATTGGTAGAGGGTTGGACGCCATGCTTTGCAGCATAGAGTTACGGCCCTTTATGATCTGATTTCAAATCCCGCCGAGGTTAACTTTGCCTTTCATCCTAACGGGGGTCGATAAAAATAAAGTACCAGTCACGCACTGGGGTCGATTTAATCGACTTTCCCCTCCCCCAAAATTGTTGGCCTTGTGCATATATAAGAAACTATTATTATGAAGACTAGTGTGGTGGATTGGCAGTATCGGCAGAGCATCGGACAACATGCTTTACAGCTTACAGCTCTTTATATTCTGAGTTCAAATCCTTCTGAGATTAGCTTTGCATCTCATCCTTACTGAGTCGATAAAATAATGTACTAGTAATGCACTTGGATTGATTTAATTGACTTTCCCCTTTCCTTCCCATTGCTGGCCTTGTGTGTCAAAAGTAGAAACAATCATTATTATGAAGAATGCTTTGACGCATAGAGTTACGGTCCTTGCCATTCTGAGTTCAAATCCCGCCGAGGTTTACTTTGCCTTTCATCCTTACGGGGTCGATAAAATAAAGTACCAGTAATGCACTGGGTAATTGCAGGCCTTGTGCCAAAAGTAGAAACAATTATTATGAAGTGTGAGGCTGTGACATCAGTGATTACATGTCACAGAATTGTAAAAGAATGTAAACATTTTTAAGTTTTGCAAAGGATTACAAGTTTTGTATAAAGAAATGCACCTTACATTATCATAAATATTAAAAAGGTAAAGACCCCATTCAGCCATAGGTTTTTCACATAAGAAGGTCCTCTCCAAGACAACTCATTCAAGGTATTTTTGATGAAGACCAGCAGTTGTCCATGCATACCAGTCTCCCCTGTCCACACCACTGATGTCATCCAAGAGAAAGGCAAAGACTGATACAACTTGGCATCAGTGATGTAGCAACTCAATTCTATAGCTGAGTTTTCTTCTTATCGTGTCAGCTACAAAGCTTGGCTAGATGTGGTTCGGTATAGCTGAGTGAACTGGAGCAACATGAAATAAAGTGTCTTGCTAAAGGACATAATGCATCGCCTGGTCCAGGAATTGAACTCAACCTCACAAAGCGATGCACCATCATTCACCATAAATATACATGCATTTAAAATTACATAATATACTGTATACAACATGACACTCTAACAATTGGATTGATGGAATTGTTAGTGTCAGATGAAAAACTTTGTTGTATCTGTTCTGGTTCTGTGCATTTTTAGTTCAAATCCTGCCTCTTGTTATGAAGAAAGTGGTGACATGGTAGAACTTACTCTGCTCCCATCCTTAAAAAACCCATAGAAGGCCAGCAAAACTTATGCAGAAATGAGCAACAACAACAATTTAGCAAGACCACAGTAAGACACTTTTCTCTTAAAACAGTAAAATACATTTTATTAGACCAGATTGAAAACATCACTTTACAGGTACAGCTATGCATTTTTTAATGTTGAAATGGGTAATATGAAACCACCTAAAACTGTATTTGGTTTTGTGATATACATCTGTTTATTCTAAACTGTTTACATTTATCTAAAAACCTTCCATCATAATTTTATATGAGAATCTTTGTTAAGTCAAGTCCCAAATATCAACTTAATAATGAGGAAGTTAGCTATTACTAAAATCCCTTCAAATTCTTCACTAATTTGAAAATTATTTGAAAATCATAGGCAGTGTCTTTCATTAGAAATATGGTAACAAAAAAGTTAAAATTTGGATGTTTGAATTAGAATTATTACAGTAACACTTTGAATTTTCTAACACTAAGCACTTAACCATGAAGTTTTCAGAGTTTTCAATTCAGTTGACATGGGCATGTAAAGCCAGGAGTTTGAATTGATGTCTTTTCAATTATTATTCCAGCATATTACAATACTGTCCTTGCAGCCCCTGAAATTTGCCAATACTACACCTGATAGTCCCCCTCCATACACACGCACGCATATATCTGTGTGTATATCATGACTCATACACTGTTCACTTTCCTGACATTTGTACATTATTAGCAGTATCGGTAGAGGGTCAGACGCCATGTTTCCAGCATAGAGTTACGTCCCTTTACGGACTGAGTTAAAATCCCGCCGAGGTTAGCTTTGCCTTTCATCCTTACAGGGTCGATAAAATAAAGTACCAGTAATGTTCTGGGTAATTGCTGGCCTTGTGCCAAAAGTAGAAACAATTATTCTATGTACTATACATGCACCTTTGATGAGTTGTGGTGCACCTGAGCACTGTACACAATGATTTTATTATTATAATTATTTTTTTTATATCAAAAGCTTTACACATTCTCTATAACATACAACATTCTTCTTTCTTCTACTTACAGTTAACGGCTTGAAATTTTAAATTTCAGATAGTTTCTTCAGAAACACTTACCTGAAAAACAAAAACAAAATTTAAATTAAAATTATATTTTACCAAATAACATGACAAAAATTAGGCATCCAACAAATGTTAACATATAGCTAAAAATATCACAGTATTATACATATATAAACTTTTGGAAAGACTGAGCTGGAAATAGCAACCAAATTACCTTCAAATCACATCCAAATGTTATAAAAATGGATACATTAAATAATATAATCCAGGAAACATCTCAGCTGAACTCTGCAGACAAGAAAGCAAAAGCATTGCCACAGAAAACAGCCAGCAACACCCACTGTATCAGCCATTACTCCTCACATGGATCCTTTCTCAAGTGAGGTGCACTCCTACCGATTTTGTAGGGGAAAATGGCAGTCCAGGGGCCGAAGATATTGAAGATCTCGATGACAACCAACACAAAATATATATATTTAAAAAAATATGATTGACAACAATCCACAGAGAACAAAACAAAGAACAAAAAAAGAAACAAATAAAACCAAAAAAAGAAGAAACAAGCTGTTCTTATCAGCCATAGATATAACAGAGTAACATCCAGTATCCAAGGAAACTGGATATAGTCTGCATCAGCAACAATTAGTCTATAATCATATAACATATTTACCATTCCAGTTCTTCTAGTATTCAGCCTGCCAATAATAGGAATTCAGGTTTGCCATTGAAACTAACCTCTTGTGACTTAGATAAGGATTCAGATAATGTAGAAAGTACAAATGTTTGAATCAACAACTAGTTAAGTGGTCAGCAGTTTGTGTTGTATCATTGGCAGTGTATATCTTTCAGTGATATAACTATGTATGGTGAGGGTGGGGGGGGGGGGGGGTATAAAATATAATAAAGAGTTGAAGGTTACCTAATGGTTATTATATATAGATGCAAATTTACAGTACACAACAAAAAATAATTAGTTAATAAAAAATGTTTTTTGTTTTTCTTAAAATGGGGTTTGCAGGGGTCATAGTTAACTCATTCGTTTTTTACTTATACGTTTGTATTTAGTTTAGAATAGGTACATTGTATAACTGCATGTCATAAGAAGTGATTAAGAGGGTTAGTGTCTGGATGAGCATTCGATCTTAAGACAATGCCTCAATAAGTCCCATCCAACCCATACTATCAAGGAAAAAACATCATAAAAATTATGATGATCATAATATTATATATATATATATATATATATATATATATATCATTATCAGTTTTATGTCCATTTTTCCATGCTAGCATGGGTTAGACGAGTTGTCCGATTGTGGGCAATGCTAGGTCAGGTGACCATGGGTTGCTTATACAGAACTAATTTGGGCTTGGTTTTTACAGCTGGATGCCCTTCCTAATGCCAATCTCATATATATATATATATAATCTATATCAATGTATATATATATATTCATTTTATTAAAACTCACTATTTAGCCTTAATAAAATGAATATTAAAACTCTACTCTGGTACTGAGTACTCTTTTCTCTCAGCCATCAATCCCATATCGATATATATGTATATATTATCATCATCACCATTAAACATCTATTTTTCCATGCTCGCATGGATTAGACCAGTCGCCCACGTCATGAGACAAGTCTGGCCAGTTGGCCGTACCATATATATATATATATATATATAAATGTGTGTGTGTGTGTGTATGTACATATATGTATGTATGTATGTATGTGTGTGTGTGTGTGTGTGTGTGTGTGTGTGTGTGTGTGTGTGTGTGTGTGTGTGTGTGTGTGTGTGTGTGTGTGCAAATCAGGCTGATCAGTCACTGTATATTCCAGAAAATATATTTTCCCTAGCTCTGACAGTTGACAGGTAAACAGTATACGGTACTGATGAAGGGTAATCACCCAGAAACATTAGTGTCTGCCGTTCTGTTTATATGCCAACACAAGAGCAAGAATGACATGGTCATTTTACTTACATGGCTTAAAGAGGCTGTTTGCATAATTGAAAACGAATCAAATATTATTATTAACATTCAAAAAGCTCAGATATCTCTTGTATTCAGCCATGTAGATCGATAAAACTATTTGTTAGTTATATGTATGTACTAGCAGCAGTACCCAGCGTTGCCTGGGTAGGTCAAATAATATCTGCTTTGATGAAACGGTGTTGATGTTAGCGACTGCGAGTTTCTTGAAAATCGGTCGTAAGGTGTAGCAAATGGCGAAATGTTGAGTGAAATCGTATGGAATATGTGGGAGGTGGAAAAAATCGTATTTTGAAGAGTTAAACGGCTGCCACGCCGTCCCTGAACAAAAAACGCAAAGTATAAAGCTACTATAAGATGTGCAATGATAGGTTATATCGTAGTATAAAAGTTGAACCAAATAAATTGATTTATGTGTGAGGCGGAGCCGAAGTTTCGAATTTGAACGAAATCGGTTGAAAAATGTGGGAGCTTGAGCCGAGAAGGCGGAAATTTGAGCGAAAGGGTGGTATTTTCGAATATTTAAGCGGCTGCGACTCCGTTCCTGAACAAAAAAATCCAAAATCTAAAGCCACTTTAAGACGTGAAATAATCAGATCTAGTGTAGTGTAAAATTTGAACAAAGTAGGTTGATTAATGTGGCAGCTAGAGCCAAAAATGTTGAGTCTAAAAGTGGTATTTTTGAATATTTAAGCGGCTGCCACGCCATCCCTGAACGACAAATGCAAAATATAAAGCCATTACAGGATGTGCAATGATAAATTCTATTTTGCTTTAAAATTAGAATGAAATCGGTGGCAAAATGTGGGAGCTAGAGCCAAACATTTTATTTTTGGATACCTAAAAAAAGGTGATTCCCCCCCCCCTCTATCGATTTTTATCTGCAGAATGACCCCCGGAATAAAAAAAACGATACGCTGATATTTAGAAAACACTCCCCGATGACTAATCTATGAGCCTGTAAAGTTTCATGAAAATCGGTTGTAAGATGTAGGCCCCTATAGGTAATACACAGACACACACATACTTAATTTTATATATATATAGATATATAGATATATATATATACATAAACAAGTTTAACTGAGTTGATAATACAACCATATAAAAGCAAATAACACTTTAAAGCTCAATGTGATTTTGTAGTACACGTTTTTAATATATAGACATGTAAACATGCCAGAAAATACGAATTTCCCTGTAAATATACATTAATGAAAGGTGTAAACACCAGTGAGAAAAACAACAAACTGGCACTTTTGAACTGGTAATATTTGTTCTGTCTAAGCTGCACAGATAATTCCTTGTCACTCTTGCATTGCAAATATAGATGAACTAGCAATTGACCTGCTAGAAATCTTTAACTAATGTTGCCATTGTTCACAGAAAGTGATACAAACTAAATAATCTCACTGTTGTCATGGTTCTTTAGCCCTAGGTCAACCACAAACAAGCAAAGAATTCCAGCATGACCATTCAATCGTTTTATATGCCATAGTGTACCTCAAATTAGCTTATGCAATATATTCTTTTTTTTAATTCAGTAGTATATGATTTGGCTGTTGTTTCTAGTACAATGAGAAACCATGTAGAGGTCCTCTTAAAAGCAGTGGCATCACTGAAATGTTGAGTGGTTTGTTGGCGTACAGTACTGAATTGAAGACTGTGTGTGCATGCGTGTGTGTGAGTGTCTAGCATGGAGAGATGTAGGCCTTTGAAAGCTGGCTTGACCAAGTATATGCATGAAGATGCAATCTTGTTGATGTGTCTACAACCCAATGTGTTATTAGACCTACTTCAAGGTTAATGTAAGAGTAACATTCACAGCAATAATGTACTTGTGACATCATTACCACAGATGAAACCACTTCATGGAGAAGTCAGTCATCTATTTCCATCATACCAGTTATGCTTTCTCTGGTATAAATAAGCAGCCTATATTGTCTCTAATTCACAGCTGTATTCTTAATTTAGTGGGAGGTTTTAATACTTACTACATTCCATAAAAGCATACGAAGAATTTCTGACCAGTCATCCTACTAGAGTTTTCTTTAGAATTGATGTTCTCTAAACTTGTTTCTCGTCAATTCATACTAACACAAAGATGACTAAGTCATTGTTATAACCATTACTTCAACTCAACATTTTGCTACCAAATTGCTAACAAAAGACACTGCCTATGATTTTCAAATAATTTTGAAAATAATCAAGAACTTGGAGAGAGTTCACAATATAATTCTCATTCTCATTATTAATTTGGTTTTTTGAGCATAACTTAACATAATTTCTTACATAAAATTATGATGGAAGTTTTGGGGGTTTTTTACTAATATATATAAGCACTATAAAATATATGGCTTTGTATAATAGAACCAGGGGTGGTATCAAAATGGTTAATTCTTCAGATAAACTTTATATCAACAGTTGTCCTACCACCACCAAATAGTGTAAATAGTAATGTCTATATTGGTATTACACACAGGATCTTCCTGCTATACTATATAGGTCAGCAGGTTTGGGATAATAACCACATTCACATAAAACTAATTGTTATGCATGGGTGATGTGTAATGGCTTGAATATAGGTGAGGAAGGAGGACTAAAATTAAGATGAAACATATTTTTATGTTTATGTCAGTAGATATCTAGAACTTGAAGTATTAAATAGAAACTAACATATAACTCTCTGTGAGGATTTAGCAGATAGTATCTAAAACAGATTTGTTAATTCAAATGTTTATACTGTCTTTATTAATGAACAGACAGATCAGTATGAAAATTTGCAGTATTTGTATTAATAAAGACCTTAACCCTTTCATCATATTTCTAATGAAACACACTGCCTATAATGTTCAACTCATTTAGAAAATAATCACGAATTTAGAGAGATTTAGCAATATTTCCCATTATTAAGCTGGTATTTGGAACATAATTTAATATTACGTTTTACATAAAATTATGATGAAAGATTTTTATAGATAAATCTAAGCACTTTAAAATAAAGTTTTGTGTCATAGAAACAGGGGCAATTTCAGGCAGTTTGGTATCAAAAGGTAATGCAGTCACAGTGCTGTTTTGTCCTTTTCAAGAATGTCTTGCTAATGTGGTTTCATGCAGTACAGGGTGTTAAAAATTAAGTAGTATGTTAAATGTTTGATTAACAATAAGAGAGAAGAGACCTACAAAATGTAAAACAAACCAAATAATATTGGTTTCATATAACTGAACTGATGTAACACATACATTTTATCAACATGGAATTATAACAGAAAGAGGCTTTCAAAAAACATATTAATATTAAAAATTGTTTCTACTTTAGGCACAAGGTGGAAAGTGAAAGTCAATTAAATTGATCCCAGTGCATTACTGGTACTTTATTTTATTGACCCCGTAAGGGTGAAAGGCGAAGTTAACCTTCACAGGATTCGAGAGCAGAGAGCCAGAACGAATGCCACAAAGCATTCTATCCCACGTTTTAACAATTCTGCCAATTTGATGAGAATCAGACTCATAGAAGTGGTACTGATTGTGGTTGGCACACTGGGGGCAGTTAGTAGACGGTTAGATGCCTGGCTTGAGGAGCTAGGTATTACCATCAGGATGGGAATATGGCAGAAAACAGCCTTGCTAGAAACAGCAAGGATTCTAAGAGGGTGTTAGAAAGTTGAAGGAGCAGGAATGACCCTAAGGACCTTTAGCCACTGGCTATGGCTTACTCTTTTGATATAATATCAGTATAACATCTGCCAGAGGAAAAGCATTATGAACAATAATAATAAATAAATAAATAAGTAAAAATAAGAAAGAAAAGAAAGCTAAAGCCTTTCAGCTCAGATAACTATATTGTTTCACAAAGTTATATATGAGAAACTATGTAACTTAACAATCAATTCAGTTAGTTGACGACGCCATTAGGAAATGGTTGCCTTCCTGTAAAAGGTTCTTTTCCATTTAAAAGTCAAGTGCTTTTGAACTTATGATGAAAAATGAAAATTTAGTGTTATTGATGTGTTGTTGTTGTTGTTTTACAAACACTAACAAAAGAAAGGTTATCGTCATTGTTATTATGATAGTATGAATTAAAAGAAATGGACAAATAAGACAAGTAGTCATTTGTTTGTTTGTTTTGGTTTTTTGTTTTTTTTCCAAAATCGAACTTTTATTATATATAGCCACCATTAGCCATGCCAAAAATATATTTCTTCATGTCTGTTCTGTAGAATTTTATTATATAGCATATTTAGAGATTTAACATACATGCATACTCTCGGGACCCAAATAATGGGGCGGAATAAGCAGGTGGGGGAGATGTAATAAGTGGGGTGAGTGGAATAAGAGGGAAGGGGTATAAGCAGGGGGGGGAATAAGTGGAGGGGGGTAAGCAGAGGAGGAATAAGTGGGGGTGGGTGGAATAAGCGGGATGGGAGTGAGGGTCGATAATTTTTCTAGGTTGTCTCTGTCAATTTTTTTAAAAACCAGAATTAATCATTTAGTTTACATATTGAGACCCCAATCCATCCTATTTATTTTATAATGTATGGGATTTCTTGTAATGTACTTTTTTGATTATGTGTTAATGTTTTTTAATGTCTAAAGAAAATTGTCTCAGGAATGCTACTACTTAAAATAAAATTTCACCGAAGATAGATTAGTAAAATTTAAGAAGCATTGGGGGGGGGGGAGAGCTGAAATAAGAGGGGAGACGCATTGGAAAAAATCTGAAAATTTAATAGGTGGGCGAGGGGAGGAGATTATTTGAGACCTGAGAGTACGTACATAAAGCATATATTTCTGATTTCATTTTCTATATTTAAATGCTTGTATCATCATCAACATAATCGTTTTTATATTGACTTTTCTGTGCTAGCATGGGTTGGATGCGACTTTTGAGGCAATGTTCTATAGTTGGATACCATTCCTGACACCAACTCTTTTAGTTGCTTAACTCTTTAGCATTTACATACTCTATATATACTACTGTATTTTCACGGAAAATACTTTCTCACATAATTATCTCACATAATATAGAATCTATGAGATTTTGATATTATTTATTTTGAGAACAATACCTTAACATAAGTATGAGTAGCTGGTTACAGCCAGTTTGAACAGGAAGAGGTGAGAGAATTCTGGCCACATACGGCCAGTTTAAATGCTAAAGGGTTAAGACATGCAGAGATACAGTATGTATACTTACTCTAAACCAGATACATATATATTCCTCTCAGTGTGTGCATGTGTGTGTGTGTTAATTAAAAATCAATGATAAGTCTGGTTTTAGCTATATTTATTAAAGATTTTTCATATACCCTCTTTAACTCTTAACATCCAGTACCTCATGAAACCACATGAGCAAAACATTCTTGAAAAGTTACAAAACAGCACTGTGACAGCATCATATTAAAAAATGAAATCTGTTTAGTTTATTACACTTTAATGTAATTGTCAGAGAGATTTAGTGTGATAGTGTGATAGTGTGTGTGTTTGTGTGTATATGTGTGTGTATGTGTGCATGAGTGTGTATGTGTGTGTGAATGTATGTGAATATGAATGTGTATGAGTGAGCATACATGTGAGTGTGTGTGTGTGTGAGTGTAAGTGTGAGTGAGAGTATGTGTATATGTATGTGAGTGTGAGTATGTGTGAGAGTGTAAGTGTGAGTGAGAGTATGTGAGTGTGAGTATGTGAGTGTGATTATGTGTGTGAATGTGTGTGAGTGTGTGTGTGTGTGTGTGTGTGTGTGTGTGTGTGTGTGTGTGTGGGTGTGAATGTGAGTGTGTGAATGTGAGTGAGTGAGTGAATGTGTAACAAGGCTGATCATTTGACTTACAGCTATAGTCTATCCAACAAACTACAATAAAGTCTCCATCTATCCAAATCACTCACATGGCTATAGTAAATAACACTTACTCAAGAAACTCTGCAGTGAAGCTGCATGGCCAAATAGTGAAGTGAAGAAGTTGATTTTGTAATCAATATGTCCCAAAGTATTATTATCATTACTTATTTTATTAAGGCAATGGGTTCGCAGTATTGGTAGAGCATTGGACAATATGCTTTGCGGCATAGAATTATGGCCCTTTATGTTCTGAGTTCAAATCCTGCCAAGGTTAGCTTTGCCTTTCATCCTTACGGGGTCGCTAAAATAAAGTACCAGTAATGCACAGGGGTTGATTTAGTCGACTTTTCCATTCCCCCAAAATTGCTGGCCTAAAATTGTGCCAAATGTAAAAACAATTACTTATTTTATTAAGGTGATGGGTTGGCAGAGCATCGGACAATATGCTAAATCAGAATCCATTATTACTTACTTTATTATTAAGATGTGTTATATATTAGTAGAGATTTGCATCACACTAATATAGCTTCCATAACTAATCTAATTTCTGTTTGTTAGTATTTTTACATAAGCTGGCTATATTATCAACTAATGATTTCTATCAACATTTGTTTTTGTTATTGAGAAATCACAGCTCCGATACTATGGGCATGTGGTTAGAATGTCTCAGGAAAGCATTGCTGGACAGATTTTACAGGCAAAATCCATCTGGCAGGAGACCCAGGAATAGACCCCGACAATGATGGTTGGTCAACATCCATGAGCTTGGTTGGTTTCGCTTGGGGATCCAACTGATCCAGCTGGAAACGGTTGCTTCTGACACTGGAAGGAATGTTTGAGGACTCTGGTCCTGTGACCCTCTTGGGAAGAAGATGGAAAAGAAGAAGGAGAAGAAGGAGAAGAAGGAGAAGAAGGAGAAGAAGAAAAACAAGTAAAAGAAAAGGAGAAAAAGAAGAAAAACAAAAACAAAAACAAGGTCAAGGACAAGAAGGTGTTGTAGGTTCATAATCAGGTGGAAAGAAACTGTGGCATTTGTTTGTCCAACACAACAGTTATAGTTCACATCACAACAGTTATAGTTCACATACACACAGGTACACGCATACACATGTGTTTATATATCATTACCAGCATTTAACTTCTATTTTCCATGCTTGCATGGGTTAGATGGGCTGTTACATACTGAAGCCTGACTGGCCAGGTGACTATGTCTTCGTTATATGCTCTCTGTGTCATCATCATCATCGTTTAATGATGATGATGATGACACACAGAACATATGACCAATATATGGTTACCTGGCCAGTCGGGCTTCCGTATATGACAGCCTATCTAACCCAAGATTATTAATGAGTATGGCCATTGCACGATATACCATTATTAATAATTATTAATTAATTCTATCGTGCGGTGGATTGGCAGTATCGGTAGAGGGTCGGACACCATGCTTTCCAGCATAATTACGTCCCTTTATGATCTGAGTTCAAATCCCGCCGAGGTTAACTTTGCCTTTCATCCTTACGGGGTCGATAAAATAAAGTACCAGTAATGCACTGGGATAATTGCTGGCCTTGTGCCTAAAGTAGAAACAATTAATTAATTCTATCGTGCAATGCCTCTGCGTGAAGATATTTTTTAAAGTGAGGAAAGAATATGCACTGAGCCAATCCCACTCTCTGAGCGACTAGCTATAACCCGATAAGAAGAAAAGATCAACATCATCGGTAACTACTGAGCCGCAGATTTTATATCGGAGTTATCCCAGTTTCCCGAGTTGCCTTCTCCTAGAAGAATGCCCTGAGAAAGGCTAAGGGTACGTACATACATACATACATACATACACACATACATACATACATACATAAGAAAACACCAGGAAGAGACATGATTGTCGGCTACTGGTACAAAAAACTGATATTCTATCGGAGGTATCTTACTGATCTCTACCAACAAGTTCTTAAGGGAGATACACTTATACCAGAATGGTTGACATTAGCACAGACATTACTGATCCCCAAGAACAAAGACACCCACTTGGCAAAAAACTACCGACCCATTGCATGCCAGAACCTGATGTATAAGATGTATACAGCCTGCTTGAACCTATTCCAACCAAGATCACTGTGAAAATAATAACATCATCACAGTTGAACAAGCAGCTGGAAAAAAAAAGGGGTTTGGGGATGTGCTGAACAACTCCTAATCAACAAAACTGCGATGTCGGAGGTGCGACAACTTAAGAGGAATATGGCTACAGTCTGGCTGTACTACAGGAAAGCTTTCGATTATGTTCCCCAGTCTTGAATGATAGAGACCCTCCAACTTGCTAAAGTCCCAGACATTATTGTCAGAGCCATAGAGAGGCTGTCTTCTTCTTGGGCTACTATCCTAAGGTTAAAGACAGAGAGGGAGGACTCTATTTTCACTGATAAAATAAAATATTGCAGGGGTATATTTCAAGGGGACAGTCTCTCTGTGATATTATTTATCTTGTCATTAAACCTCTTGTCTTTTCTGCTCAAGAGATGTGAGGGATACATCATTGGCTCACAGGAGGACAGAAATACGAACCTAACCCATAATTTATTTGTGGACGATCTGAAACTATGCCAAGAACATGGATGGGATGAAGAAAAATCTTGACCTGGTTACAACGTTCTCAAAGGATATAGGAATGGAGTTTAGCCAAGATAAATGCTCATGCATGACTGTAAAGCGGGGAAAAACAACAAGCTAATCTAGCAACATTGTCATCAATGGCCTAACTGTTTCACCGATATCTGATGAGGACTGCCAGAGATACCTGGGGATAGATGAGAATATACCCTATAATGGTATCTGTAATAAGGAACGCGTAACCAGGGAATACTACACCCGATTAAGAAAGATTTGGTCATCGGAACTCTCTGCGCAAAACAAAACAGTGGCTCACAATGTGGTTGCTGTGCCTGTCCTAATACCAATGTTTGGAATACTCAATTGGACGATAGACAAAATCTGAGCAGTTGATGTTAGAACTCAAAAAATACTAAACAACACCAGAAACTTCCACATCAACAGTGACATAGACCGCCTTTACTTGAAACGTAAGCAGGGAGGCAGAGGCCTAACATCAGTCGAGACAGCATTTGAATATCGCATCATATCCCTCCGACAACATCTACGAACCTCGAAACGTAGGAGCCCGTCTCTCGAGCAAGTCTATCTGCATGAAACAGATAAGATCATGAGAGTTGGGAAGGAACTCCTCAAGAGATATTCCCTGTGTGATAATAAAAAACTCACACCAAGGGAAGTTGCTCAGCAGTATTGCAGTGAATCCATGGATGAAAAACTGCATGGTTATAAGCAAAAAATCATGCATGGATATGTTGCCAGGAAGCTCCAGAGTGAGAGTAATATAGATAAGGAAAGTAGTCTATCTTGGACCAACAACCGCTATATTGGCTCCCATTTTGAAGGATACGCTTTTGCAATCCAAGAACAGGAGATTAACATGAAATACCTGATTCACAAAAGAGATAGGGATGCAGGCAAAACACCTAGATGTGATAACAAGTGCAGACGCTGTAGAACTAACATCGAGGGTATCACCCATGTCATCAGCAGCTGTCCAAAGATGTCGTCGCACTACTATCTACCTATGAGGCATGATGTAGTGGCCAAAACACTGTGCAATGCAGTTTGTAAAAAAGATAGCCCCGATAGTAAACATTAAAAGCTACAACAATGTGGAAGACATCCACGTACATAATATGAAAGAGTACTGGTGGAATGTTTCAGTAAAAACCCCAATAAAATGCAGGCATAACAGACCAGATATTATGATATGGGACAGCGAGAATAAAGCATGCACAGTAGTGGAAATTAGCTGCCCAGCAGATGCCAATATAATATCAAAGATTAGCAAAAAGGAGAATATTTATGCAGAACTGATGAGAAATCTGCAGATACTCCACCCTGATTACACCTTCAGATTTATGCCTGCAATTATTGCGGCACTGGGGTATGTTAGTAACTGCCTCAATACAAATCTTGAGAAGCTAGGCTTCACAGGAACAGAAAGAACACAACTAGTTAGGAAATTACAAGTACAATCCATTAATGGAACAGAAAAAATATGTAAAACATTCCAAAAATGTTGCATCTAATAACTGCATATACACATGTACAGATGCAAAGCATATACACATGCACACATACAACTCAAAACATCCACATCCACACATACAATAACATCCATATCTACACATGCATGCAGACATAATCTACCTAGTTGATGTGTAAATTCCAATGAGAGAGTCTTGTGTCTATGTTAGAAACCGACTCTCTCTCTATTGGTAAAACTTTGTGAAATTATAAAACCAGAAGAACATACATACATACATATGGCATCCAGCTGAGAATATATATATATCTTACATACATGCTCTCACTTCCTATTGCTAACCATTTGACACTGAAATAAGAACCGGTTTTGAATGAAGTAAATTGCTTGTTGTTCATTTCTCTCTTACTGTTACAACATAGTGGCTTTGATGCAGTTAGAACTTGGGACAATGTCTGTGTGTGTGTGTGTGTAGGCAGGGTGGGGTGGGGGCAATAGTTCAAACCTATCCTATCTCATAATCAACATATATATATATATATATATACTTTCCCAAAGAGTTCAACTTATCAAAGAGAATGTCAAAAGGGTTATAAATATTTCATATTTTGGTTGATGCCTATCAAAATGAAAAACACATATTGTCTACCATCCAAACAGAATTGTTTTATATTTTTTTAGAAGTTATATTTCTGGTCATTACTGTATTTTTCAGATAAGTGGGAAATTAGGGGTGTGTATATTAAAAGAAAAAAGAAAAAAAATGGGAAATAAAAAACAATTA
Organism: Eledone cirrhosa; assembly: GCA_964016885.1. Lineage (NCBI taxonomy): Eukaryota > Metazoa > Mollusca > Cephalopoda > Octopoda > Eledonidae > Eledone > Eledone cirrhosa. Next base: position 309,100,505 of record OZ024740.1, on the reverse strand, counting down.
AGGCCTCTCAAATTGCAAGTGTTTATCAGCAATGAAACCAAGAGAATTACTTTTTACTATTAGTAAGATGTAAATGGTTATAATTTTTTAAGTGGAGGCTAACATACTTCATTCCAACACTTAGCAGCAAACCCATCCAGTGCATGTTGGAGATCACCTTCTGATGATTTAAGTAGCACCATGTCATCAACCAACTGATTCTATGCTCACTGGTTTTTATACCACTTCCAGCTAAGCATGTCAATCCTATTCATGAAGTATGAACCCATACTCTTACAGAAATCTCTACAAGTTCCATAAAACATACTTAATATAGGGAGCCAAAAAACCAAAACAAAACAAGAAAGAAAGAAAATGTTATCAATCCAAATTACACTCCATAATAAATAAAAAATTTAGTAATGTTAATGAAAATTCTTGACAAAAGCAAAGAGAGAAATACAAAATTTCAATTGATTAAAAATAGAATGGGGGTCAGGTATGTAGTGGTGGGGGGTGCCTGGTCTTTGGAAAGTACAGTGGAGTTGATTTTAGTTACTAAGAAAGACAAAAACAACAGAATATGAAGAGAAGGCTAATGAATGATGACTTTTATGAGATGATGATTTTGATGATAATGATTATGATGATAATGATTATGATGATAATGATTATGATGATAATGATAATGATTATGATGATGACTATGACTATGATTACAATGATGATTTTGATGAGGAAGATGATGATGATGACAACAACAACAATGGTAAAATATGGTACTCTGTTACATTCCATTAGCAAGTAACTGCAGCCAGTGTATTGTTTCATTTCTAAAAGCTTTTACAATAAATATTTTATTAAAACACCCAAACCTTTTCAATTCATTGTACACACATTACACTCAGGTTCTAATAACAAAAACAAGCCACAAGTATGTTTTACAAAAACAAACACAGAATATTATGTAAATATATTTTTAAAATAACTGATTTGTTTTCCAATATATGAATATGGGAGAGTTGAAAAAGAGCAGGATATCATAACCAGCATTTTCAATAAAAAAAAAGCTAATAAATATCACCAGATGAAAATAGTGTCATACACTTGTTGCTAGGTCATTACCAGATGAAAATAGTGTCATACACTTATTGGTAGGTTGTAACATCACCAGATGAAAATAGTGCCATACACTTGTTGGTAGGTTGTAACATCACCAGATGAAAATAGTATCATACACTTGTTGCTAGGTTGTAACAGATGAAAATAGTGTCATACACTTGTTGGTAGTTTGTAAGTCTTTCAAAACAATAAAGCCAAGACCAATCCTAGCTAGTAACTATAATCAACTCAATTCCTGTTCATAAAGAATGTCAAAAGCTAACTGAATAGGAGTCTAGGGATGAAAAATATATATATTGATACACACACACTAATGTGAGGGCCAGCACACTCAACATGGTGAGCACTCTACCCTGTGCTAAAAAAAATTTAATTAACATATATATATATATATATTGTATTTGACAGCTTATAAGATGCACTTTTTTCCAGAAAATATACCAGAAAATGACCCTGCATCTTATAAGTTCAAGGGTCAGTTTGGGTTACTGGCTAGTGGAGTTCTAGTGCTGCAGTGGCCCTTAAATTAAACCACAAACATCTCCACAAATGTAAACAAGATGGTGATCGCTTCTACACCATCAATGGAAACTCTTTTCTAAAAAAAAAAGCTACAATTTTGATAAATTTTATGATGAATAAAATAAATTTATTTTCTTTTGTTTTAAATATTTCAACAAAAAATATGATGTAGAAATTAATGTGTATTTATTTTCACAGTTCCTTGTTTTAATGTACTAAAATATTACAACTAGAATTGCAATGTAGAATAATAATAAAAAAGACGATGTACAAACTTTACCTGACATTTGTTGTTTAAACCCATTTTCTTTTTTAATGCCTGCCCAAATTGAAATGTGTCTTATAAGCCCATGCGTCTTATAAGCCATCAAAATACAGCACATAAATAAGGCAGTGAATTGGCAGAGTCGTTAGAAGATCAGATAGAGTGCTTTTTGGTATTTGTTCTCGCTCTCTGCTCTCTGAGTTCAAATCCTGTCAAGATCAACTTTCCCGTTCATCCATTCAAAGTCTATAAAAAAACAAATCACCAATCTAGTACTGGGGTTGATTCTTCCTCTATATATCTTTCTCACTTCCATTCTCTCTCTCTCTCTATCCTTCTCTGGAAGAAATCTGTTATATTCAGACCCGGAGAGGATTGGGCTGCGACAGGTTTAAAAAGTGCCCTAGAAAGGTTGTATGTTTATACGGCACCCCTGCGACTCCCTTAGGAGTTACAGGACCATGCATGTATACAAAAAAGTACCAGTCTAGTACTGGGTGGATTCTTCCTCTATATCTCTTTCTCACTTCCTCTCTCTCACTTTCTATCCTTCTCTAGAAGAAACTTGCTGTGTTTAGACCTGGAGAGGGATGGGCTTCACCAGGCTTGAAAAAAGCCCAAGAAACACTGTACCATATAAGTCTATACAAAATGTAGAGTCATATAAATATATTTTATGTCATAAAATGTAAGTTACATCATAAATTTCGCCTTTGCATGGTTGCTCAACTGACCAGGGCTATATATATATGAAGAATATTTATATTTCACTTTCTTTACTCAAGAAAATTTTATTTAACACAATTAAAATTACGTAACGCACCAAAGAATTGATGTTTATTCCTGATTGAGCAGACCTATGATCAAAAGCATTCCAAGTGTGATCAAGCACAGTTGTGTGGTTTAAACTTTCTCTTTACAGTCATGTGATTCTAGGTTCAATTCCATTGCAGGGCTCATTGGGTTTCTACTGTAGTCTCAGATAAACTAATAATACCTTATGGGTGGAATTTGGTATGTGGAAACTGTGCAGAAGCCTGTCATATACATATATGAATGTGTGTGTGTGTGTGTATTGTGTTTATGTTTGATGTAAACCAGTGTATCCAATTGCGTCCCTTTATGTCAAAGTCATACATTAGCATTTTTGGTTTTTACTGTTTATTTGGGGAGGGAAAGGCAATACTCATTATCTTTTTTAGTGCCTACAAGATTTGTTAGAAGGAAGGGAGAGATGGAACAGCTGACGAGTTAAATGGTTAGCAGTAGAAAGGGCACCCAGTTACATACAAATAATATATGCTTTAACAATATATATGTGAATAATAAATAATCAAAATTTAAAAAAATAGATGATATCCTTTTACACTATACCTGAGCTCAATTTAGTTCTTACAACTGCAAGAACATTGTGTTGCACAATAGATTTAACTTATTTAGGGGTACATAACAGTATTATTAAGCTACATCAATTCTTGTTGCTATAGTTTGCTATAGCTATGACTGAAAAAACAATGATGTCAGAAGAAGACAAAAACAGAAAATCAATAGAAATGTGAACATACTACTCTGTATAAGCAAAATCAATATGCATTGCAAATATAATCAAAGTATAGAGATGATTGCTCAATAAACCAATAACTTTACACCACTGCTATGGAAACTGTTTGACTAAACATTACATTTGATATTGAATACACACAACTGCAAATACTATATACATACTCAACTTTCCTACCAGGAGAAAGACTCTATGAAAGAAAAGAGACAATTATGAAAACCAAGGGCTATGATACTTAACTATTAACATCCTCTACCACATGAAACTACATTACTAATGCATTCTTGAAAAGTACAATACAGCACCATGACTGTATCACATTAAATATTAAAGTTTTTACAGTGATCTGTATACTAGTAAAGATACTATAAACATTTGAATAAATAAACCAGTTTTAACATTTTGTAATGATTTAGCAGATAATATTTTAAAAGTTAATAACCCATGCGTGTTAATAAGAAATATATTAAAAGCTGTAAGTTGACTGAATCATTAAAGCAATGTTTTGTGGTATTTATATCAGCTCTCTGTGCTCTGACTTTAAATCCTGCCATGGTCAACTTTGTCCTTTATCTTTTGGGATCAATAAATAAAATACCAGTCCAGGGCAGTGGATTGATGAAATTATTAGTTAGATGAGAAGCATTGTGGTATTTGTTCCAGTTGTGTGTATTTTTAGTTCAAATTTCACCTCCTGTCCCTGAAAAGATAGTGACAGGGCAGAACTAGGAGTACCCTAGAGACTCCCTAAAAAAATGTAACCTCATAAGAGGCCAGCTAAATTTATGACCTCCTAACTAACACCCAGCATGGCTTTCGCCTGGAAAGAAGCTGCCTTACACAGCTTTTACAACACTATGACTGGATACTGAAATAGCTGCTAGAATACTCAAACGTGGATGTGATATATCTTGACTTTGTGAAGGCTTTTGACAAGGTTGACCAAGGAGTGATATGTCACAAACTACAGATTCAGCATAGTTGGAAAATTAGGTGAATGGCTTCATGACTTCTTAAAAGACAAGAGCCAAACTGTTGCAACCAACAGGAACCTCTCAAAGGAAACATTAATAACAAGTGGGGTGCCCCAGGGTCTTGGGACCAGTAGTATTTTTGGTGGCTCTTTCAGACATGCCCTCTATAGTACATACAACATCCCTCATTAGCTATGCTGATGACACAAAAGTAGCACAGGCAGTCAAGAAGACAGCTAATGCTACTCTTTTACAAGATCTGGATGCCATATACAAATGGGCTGATGACAACAATAAGCAATTTTATGCTGGAAAATTTCAAGCCCTACGATATCAACTGGCAAACACAAAAATAGTATAACAAAGCTACACCGGATCAGGAGGGATTGAAATCCCATGTTGAAATCAATACAAGACCTGAGTATAGACATGAGCAATGATGCATCATGAAAATGGAGACAATGTGCAGATGACTTGCTTGCTGGATCTTGAGGACTTTCAAGACAAGTGACCAAAAAATCATTCTGGTACTATGGAGGACATTTGTCCTAACCTGACTGGACTATTGCTCCCAGCTGTGGAGCCCCAGTGTCAAACCAACCACAGAGCTTGAAGGAATCCAACAAAGAAATCCAACAATGATTTGATCAGAGGTAAACACTGTATTTAAGGTCGAGTGATGCAACTTCGAGTGATTAGCGGCCTTTAGACTCACCTGATCAATGAAACAATTGTTAATACTTGAAATAAAACCCTTTTTGTACAGCTGACCATGTTATTCTTCAATCTTTCACTATATATATATATATATATATATATACGTCTAACCCATGCTAGTGTGGAAGAATGAACGTAAAATGATGATGATGATAATAATATTCATATAGACATTGCTATAGAAAATCAGTTAAAATAGCCTTAGACAGAAATTAGTGGACAGCAGCCACTACATAGACCCAAACTTCATGCCACCTGAAGTCTCTGTATTGGATGCTAAATGCTCATATTTATTTATTTTCAAAGGAAACAAAACACAATCTCTTTTCAAAATGATTATAATTTCGTCAATCTTAATAACAGTAGATACATTGGGATTATCAAAAAGACACTAGCAAACTATGGGAAGCGAAATGACTTCAATTAGAAATTGGAAACACTTGATTCTTTGGGAAATTGCCAACATACTTCCAGCCTGCAATAACAATGACTAAATATTCCGTATGTATGTGCAATAGTAGACATTTATAAATTATTCTTTGAATTTTATATAAACAGTTCCTTGTTATTTGTATCAAACTCCCCAATAGCGTATACATATACGTGTAATTACACTAAGGAAATAAAATGTAATTACACTAAGGAAATAAAATTAAACAGAGAGAGAGAGAGAGAGAGAGAAAGAGAGAGAGAAAGCATAGCTTAACAACGCCCAGATCTTATATATTTAATAAGTACTGGTTATACAAAAAGAACAATAGGAAATATTTGAATAGCAACTATCTGAGAATTTCGGAGTGTCACTTGAACACTGGACAGCAATGTAGTTGACAAAAAGAAGACAATAATGATTGTTTTTTTGTTTATCTGTTTGCTTGTTTTTTTTACATACGCACAAGCCCAAATTTTGTTGTAGGGATGGTGTAGTAAGTTGAACATCAACAACACCATTGTTATAGCAGTACTGATTAGCATATATCTCATGAAATACATTGCCTATGATTGTCAAATATTTTTGAAAATATTCAACCTTTTTCAAGGGACTTAGAAATATAACTAACTTTCTTATTATTAAGATAGTGTTTGGAGGGATAACCTAACACAGGTCCTTATATTAATCTGATGATGGAAGGTTTTGTAGCATAAAAACAGGTGGTTTCAGGTGATTGAAACTCAGGAGAAGAAAGTTAAAAAATTAACCCTTTAGTTACCAACCCAGCCAAAACCAGCTCTGATTCTATGAAATGAAATCACTCATTTTCAAAGTTTCCAATTTAAATTAAAATGTTTCAACATAATTTTATATAAGAACCTTAGATTAAATTACAATCTTAATAATTAAATAATTAATAATTTTAGTAAATCACTCAAAATTCTTCATTAATTAATTAAAATAGAGTATATTTCATTAGAAATGCAGTCATGAAAGGGTTAAATACCGTTTGTAAAGCATCAAATTTGGTGCTCTTCAGTTTTGGTGTCAACTGACCACTCTAAGGAAAGTAATAATAATTATTTTGTTTTGCTTTTTGTTTTTCTAGAGTGTTGGATTTTTGTTCGGAGGGAGGGGATATTTACCACAAGAGTCATTAGAAAGATGAAACAGAAAGACAATGAATGGATGTGCTTCATGAAAGAGGTAATAATAAAAATTATCATACTGTAATTCTTTTTCTTCGGCCATTTATTCCTGAGAGAGTTGTGAGGGTAGAGTCCTCAAACACACCTTCCAGCAGGTCTCCAACTGATCCGGCTGGAACCCTAAGTGAGACAAGCCAAGCTCATGGATGTTATCCAACCATCTTGCTCAGGGTCTACGCTTGGCTCTCCCACCGGTTCATTTTGCCTGTAAAATCTGTCCAGCGATTCTTTCCTGAGACATTCTAACCACATGCCCACAGTATCAGAGCTGTGATCTCTCAATTCAGAGAAGTAGTGGCTCTACCTGGAGTGACGCTTTGATCTCCAAGCTACGCATTCTATCGAGTAACATTACTCCAAAGACACCTCGGAGGAACACCATTTCAGCCACTTGTATCTGCAATTTTATTCTTTCGGTCATTACTCAAGTTTCATGACAATAAGTAAGGCTTGGAACGAATACCAAATTGAAGAGAACCTTCCATCATAATATCATGTAAGAAACGTGTTAAATTATATCCCAAACAGCAGAATTATAATAAAAAAATTGGCATTATTACTAAATCCCAGCAAATATTATATTTTTTAAATGTATAGAAACATGGACTATCTATTTGATTAGAAATCTGGCCATCTTAACTAGGATTATGTGGAAAATAGTAAAAAGAAAAATTTTTTAAATTATTGAAACAGTGACTTAATATTCCACTTCATTATGAAATATGTTTTGTTTTTTTTTCTCTTTTTCAATATCTAATTAATTAACTGAAAGCTCAATATCAGGCATGGATTCCAAATATTGCTTTTTGATTATATTTTTCAAAAACATCTACTGTATTTTCACTTTAGAAGTTTTCAAAATAAGAATCTAGCAGGAAAGTGTTATTGTGATAAATACTCATTATAACAAGTGTGGATTTTTTGTTATTATTTTTTTTTTTATATTAATTTTAATCGAAAAATTTTTGAAAAAGAAAAACATAATTAAGCACATGTCAAACAAGCTGTATATAAGAGGCTTAGTTTTGATACAAAGCCTCCTGAAACTTTCCTAATTCTGCAATACTAAGCAGTTTATTTTAAAGTGTTTATAATCATCATCATCATTTCCCTGCAAGCAAGGTTTGGACTGGTCATCACAGACCAAATCAGTACTTAAACAAAGCCACTGATCTCTCAAGTAGGTCAGTATCTCATCTCGCTTATACAGAGAGTACTGTGCATTTTATCATGATTTTATGCAAGAACCTTTGTCAAATTATGCTCCAAATACCAGCTTAATAATGAGAAAGTTAGTTATATTACTAAAACTTTCCAAATTCTTGATTACTTTCAAAATAATTCAAAAATCATAAGCAGTGTCTTTCATTAAAAATATGGTAACAAGAGGGTTAAAATAATTTCACATCAGAGACCAATAACATTTGTAGAAATCTGAATATATTGAGCAAATGTACTGCAGTAATTGTTCTATAAATTTTTAATGGCCTACTAATTTATAATATTTTTGGTTTAGCTCTTTATGATATTTACTTTAATTCTATTCACTAAAATACAGTTTAGTTGGCACCAGATCAAGAAAAACAGGAAGACCTTTCTTAAGTACATATTGTTTGAACTTTTAAGATTGCTTTTAAATGTGTATTTGAATGAAGAAAATAGTAAGTTGGAGAAAGCTAAAACTGTGTACAATTTAATTTATATGTATATTGTTTATGTATAAAGACAGGCAAAGCAGCAGGTCCAAAGGATATGAAGCAGGTCCAACAGGGACAGTAGCTGAGATGCTAAAAGCATCTGGTTGGATAGGGCACTCACTAACTAAAGTCTGTCTCAAGCCAGGAGGCTTGTCAGGTCAGTACTTATCCCAGTTTCATGGTGTGAAGCGACTGACAGTACAAGACTTTCCTCTGGACAGGACGCCAGTCCATCACAGAGTTAACCCCCAGCTACTGCTGGTACTCATTTTCAGTTGAGTATATTGGAGCAACATGAAATAAAGTGTTTTTTCAAGAACACAACACACAACCCAGCCCAGGAAACAAAAACACAACATTATGATCATAAATCCAACATCCTTATCACTAGGTGACGCGCCTCCACCACTCACTAATTACACATAGTAAATGAAGTAATACAGGATGACATCATACTTAATGACTGGCATAGCAACATCATCATCAACTGCTACAGGGGCAAAGGATATGCACTAAACAGAGAAACTACAGAGCAATCAAGTTGATAGACCTCATAGCTGAAACTGCAACAGAACTAAAGAAGAAATTCCAGGCATGGAAGTAAAACCTGGAATCAAAAGGCTTCAGAGGCAACCTAGCAAACACCAAAGTCCTAATAAGTAAAACAGAAAACAAGTCCCTGATTCCTTCACAGAAATGGCCTTGCTCATATGCAAGAAAGTAGTAGGCAGAAATTCTATTTTATGTACAAAATATAAGCTTTGGGTGCACAAAAGATGCTGTGGGATCGAAGGCAGACTAAAAAAGAATGTAGCCAATGCACAAGAACAGTAAGCAATAAAAGCACACAGGAAACCAACCCTATCAAATGTTCAAAAGGCTCCCTAGAAATAGTCGACAGTTTCTGGGTCCAAATTAGCAGTAAAATTGAGTGTTCTGAAAGTACGGTAGCCAGAGTAAAGACTGGTTGGAAAAAATCAGGGAACTACTATCACTACTAGCTAGAAAGGGTATCTCCTTCAAAGAAAAGGGTACATAGGAGAGAAAGTATAAATTGTTGTTAATCAACCATCTTGTAAAATGAATAAATCAGATTGAAGCTAGATTGTTGAAAAGTTATGAAATGGGAGATAAACATCAAAGGAGGTAGAAAAAATGTATTGGAAGGTAATGATGTTTGTTGGACAGTGACTTTATTTGAAGGGTTATTGTGTATATGTTTGTTTATAGTGGACAGTGCAAAAGTAGTTGCTGTGCATGTGTTGTGGGACTTTATATGAAGGGTTATTGTATATGTATTATTGTGTGTGCATGGAAGCTGATAAGCTGATATTCACATGTACATATACAAATGGAGATGTGCTTCATGTGTATAGAAGAATGCCAGTGGCACACCTATGAAAATTGTCATGTATATATTGTATTGATATCCAGGTGAGTGCAGAAAAGGAAAAGTAATGAAATAAATATCTTGTGGTATTTTGGTTACTTCTCTTTATGTTCAAAGTTCAAATCCTGATCAGGTTCACATTACCATTTTTCCTTTCACTAAAAGGTTGATAGAATCATACTAGTTGATCAAATCAGTGCTGGAGTGAAGGTTGATTTAATCAAAATGATAATAACTTCTTATATAGAAACTAGACATAAGAGGAATCAGATGTGTGCAGGAGAGAAAATTGTGCTGGTATGGACACAATGCATGTGGGTGATAATTGTTGGGTGAAGAGGTGCCAAGCACTGCCAGTGAAAGGAAGCTGCAGAAAAGAAAGACAAAGAAAAATCTTCATTATAATTGTGAGAGCTGATCTCAAAATTACAGAACTCCAGAAAGGAGATGATGAAAGAACACAAGTGGAGAGACACCGTGCTGGAGAAAACACATCCAACCCATGCAAGCACAAAAAGATGTAAAATGATGATGATGATGATGATGATAAAACACAAGGAATCAAATTTCAGGGCTGAGTGTAATCTATTATATTGAACTCTGTATTTGACTAGTACTTTAGTTTATTGACCCTAGGAGAATGAAAAAGCAAAGCCAACCTTAGTAAGATTTGAACTTTGTAAAAATGATAATTTCTTGCATTGGCATAAGTTCTCAAATTATTAGGGATAAATGTGATCCTAGACATTCTCTACCCAAAGAAATTAGCTCGATTGGCAGTATCGGTAGAGCATCAGACACCATGCTTTGCAGCATAGAGTTATGTTCTGAGTTCAAATCCTGCCACGGTTACCTTTGCCTTTCATCCTTATGGGGTTGATAAAATAAAGCACCAGTAATGCACTGGGGTAATTGCTGGCCTTATGCCAAACGTAGAAACAATTATAAGTGAAGTGAAATATTCCTGTCTGAATCTCTAATATGAAGTGAATATCAGAATGAAATGCAATGCTTGGTGGCAAATTTGGACTGACTGAAAGTTTACCACTTTCTCTATGGCATAATTGGTATCCTAGTGACCTAGCACTTATGATCATAATGTTGTGGGTTTGATTCTTGGACCAAGTGGTGTGTTGTGTTTTTAAGCAAAACACTTCGTTTCACATTACTGCATTTCACTCAGCTGAAAGTGAGTACTAGCAGCAACTAGCAGTTAATCTTGTGGTGGGGAGAGGCTTGTACTCTACGTCACTTGGCGTCAATGAAACTGGGATAAGCACTGGCCTGATGAGTCTCCATGTTTGGAACAGACTGTAACTTTTCTTTTAACTAACAAAGTAAGAATTGTCTTAATATTAAAACCAGAGCTTAAATTATTGATCTGACATGAACATTTTAGAGACGTTCGCTTATTTTCTATTTCTGCACTGCAAACCGACCAAGCAAATTTAACTCAATTTCAAGGCTACATAGGGAAAGATTTTTCTTCCTCTCCAACCATAATAGTTTATTTCAAGTATCAAGATAGAAATAGCTTTCATTGTACAACTTTGAAATCAGTGTGTATATGTATGTTCATTTTAGAAACAAATTGATGTAACCCCTCTCAAGATTCTTATATTTCTTGGCTAGATTTAATTATGTGGAAAAAATAAGGCAATGTAAAAGTGAAGAAAAATTGTAAAGATTCATAATGCTTTTAAAAAGAATTGACTATCAAAATGACAGATTTTAAAAAAGAAAAAAAAAATTAAGAAAAAGATGTGTCTGTGTGTGTGTGATGCTTTCTTATTCTGTATAACATACAGCAAATTGATAAAAATTATATTACCACATTTAGTAAGAGACTTATATGGTGGTGGTTTTATTCAAGAAATTGATATTCAGCAAATGAAAGATGAATTATACCTCTCTACATTGAATACTTTCTGCTTATTGTGCATATAATATTGGGGGTGCTTATTCCATCACTAAGGGGGTGCTTATTCCATCACTTAGATTTATTACTGTGTATACTCAAATATAAGTTGATTTGAATATAAGGTAACCCACTATTTTATGTCTGAGAAATGGGCGAAAGTCCAAACTCTGTGTATAAGTCCAAGCAGCTAATCAACACATTATGTTTAGATTGTAGTTTTGAAATATTCATGAAGTTTTAATATTTTGATATTTAAAATGTTTTAAGCGTCATTTAGTGTATAGTTTTTGGTTCACAACTCCATTACATAATGATTATTTTACCATTTCAACAAGTTTCTCGAATTTTTGTTTACTTCCAGTTACTGGGGTGGGGGTCAAAGCTATGTGCAAGATGACATAATGAATAGGGAATAGTTGAAAAAAAGAGATTGACTAAGAGAACATTGTATAAGGATTCAGAGTAGATTGGGGAGGGAGACAGCAAGGATAATAAAATACAAGACAGAAGTATGATTGAAAGTAAAAGTAAAATTAAGTCATAAAAAAACAGTTGGTACACGTGTGTGTGTGTGTGTGTGTGTGTGTGTGTGTGTGTGTGTGTGTGTGTGTGTGTGTGTGTGTGTGTGTGTGTGTGTGTGTGTGTGTGTGTGTGTGTGTGTGTGTGTGTGTGTGTGTGTGTGTGTGTGTGTGTGTGTGTGTGTGTGTGTGTGTGTGTGTGTGTGTGTGTGTGTGTGTGCGTGCGTGTGTGTGTGTGTAGGGGATATTTATGTATTAAAAAGTTCAAATTATAAAAAGTAGAAAAACAGTTTCATTATAAAATAATCACTCCAGATATTTTAGCACCTTATTTATGTAGAAGTTCAAGTTGGTGAAAATCGTCAAAATATTGACCTCGAATATAAGTCAACCCATTTTACCATTGATTTTTTTTGTCAGATATTTATACAGAAACATATAGGGTAAATTACCTAGTTGAGAACATAAAATACCACCAGCTAATAAAAACTAGTAACCTACAACCAATAAGACAGCCTCTACAAGATCACTTAACCTGAAAGAAATAGCAGATAAATTTTCCTCAACATACACCCAATCATCTTAAAATATAGACAAAATGGATAAAATTGGAATGCTTTTAATTATAAGTCTGCTCAATCAAAGTTAACCTTGGACTACAACAAAAACAACATGAGTTGCAAGTTCAAATATACCTGTGAATATTTTAATGTGCAGTTGACTCCTGCTTGTGTAGTACCAAATCTAATTCTGTGCAGTAAGTTAATATTTTGTGTTAAATACCATATGTGCGTACATGGTAAATGATTGTTAAAAGACTTAAAACACTCATAAAACGTTGAAAATTTACAAATACTTCTCAGATTCACAGAATATCAAACACTGGGTCATGACACCTGCCTCAAAGATTTATGTAGTTCTAAAATGTTCTGAAAATAAAAGTTAGAATGCTTTTGATCATAAATCTGCTCAGTCAAAGTTGACCAGGGACTAAACAACAACTGCAACCAAGAGTGGAAAAAGTAGTAGATTAATGATACATCTTTCACTATCTCAATTAACTTTCAACAGGCAGGGTAAAATCAAAGGAAATATAACTTAAAAGTGCCTTGTATGTAAGGAAGTGTGCCACCACCACCTCGTAACTCCTAAGGAAGCTGTTGGGTGCTCGGTATTGACATATGACATTTCTAGGGCATTTTTTAAAACCTGTCAGAGCTCATCTTTTCTCCAGGCCTAAGTACAGCAGATTTCTTCCAGAGAAGGAGAAAGAGGAAAAGAATGGAAGTGAGAAAGAGGTATAGAAGAAGAATCGATCCCAGTACTTGACTGGTACTTTTTTATCGACCAAACAGGTAATTAGAACAAAATCAATAAATCTCCAGTGGAAATTTTGTAAATGCTATCATCATCATCATCGTAATTTTGCTGTTATTTGCTGTCATGTTCTGAGACTAGATGAGTCAAATGACTGCCTTTCTCATACATACCATTTGGGCATGGTTTCTACAGCTGGATGCTCTTCCCCATGTCAACCATTTTACAGTGTCTACTGGGAGAATTTTATTGTGTTGCCAGCACTACCAACATCGTCATCATTTAACATCTATTTTCCATGCTTGCATGGGTCAGATGAGCCAACAAGTCAGATTATGATGACCTGTTCATACGTTATATTTAGACATGGTTTCTATGGATAGATGCCCTTCCTAATGCTGACTACTTTCCAGCATGTATTGGGTGCATTTTGTCATGGCACCAACACTCTCACTTAACAGATCTACATGAAAAACAATAGTTAGGATAGTGCTTATTGTGTTGCCAGCACTACCAACATCGTCATCATTTAACATCTATTTTCCATGCATGCATGGGTCAGATGGGCCAACAAGTCAGATTATGTAGTGAGCATAAAAAGCTCAATAAAAAATAAAACAATAACGATAAAACAACATTAGCCATTAGCTCAATGACCAATATCATTTCCATAAGTAGAGGAGACAATTCAAACATGTTTTGTTCTTATTAGATCTCATCAGTAAACAATCAATTTTACCATATTGACCGAAGTATTGAGAGATGAGAGAATCCTTAAATATATAAACAATATTGTACAGGTGTAAGTGGGAAAATTTACATATTCAATTTTTTTTTTAATCACTAAGGAAAATTACTCACAGATGTTGACATTTCACCACTACCATGACTACCAACGTTATTTTTCCAATTCAAGAAAGTGTTTAAATATAAGTTTGAAAGGAGGGGCAACAGAGAGGAGTTCCAGCTGAATCCTGTCAATAAAATCTCCATATGGTTTAAATACACAGCAAGTCTCTGATATCCAAATGGCTAAATGTCAGCAGAAGGGCACCCAGGAGTCATGACCTGGGTGCGGCCCAGCCCCCTCAGAGTGTAAGAAGATAAGGGCTGAAAGAGAGGAGTTTCTTCTCTGAAGACCTTCTGCTGTCCAACACACCTGAGAGTTTCTTACCACTTTTAGTCACTCATAATACCAATATTCTGTGGTTACAACCATATAAAATTGGTAATAGTGTATCACATAGTAACCACTTTTTTTTATTTATATATTTATTTATTTATTTTTATTATTTCTTGATTTTATTTATTTCAAGTTCATAAAAATTGTTTCATTTTTTTATAAGTTGAAAGTTCTGTCTAGCCCATACCAGCATCGAAAATTGTACATAAAGCAATGGTGATGGTGGTGATGATGGTGATGACGATGAAGATGATGAAAGAGACTAAGATGATGATCATAAAACAGATTAATTAAGATAATGATGATAAAAGAGATAATTAAAGCTCACATAATTCCTATTAAAATATAATAAAATAATAGCTAACATTTCAAAGAATATTTTAAAGAACATTTTCAGTTGTGTGTCTGATTCAATTTAGTAAAAAGAGTTCCCAAATTGATTGTGAAGCTTGATTTAATTGAGCATATTTAGTCAGGTATTGAGAGCCAATTCCAAATCAATCTCAAGTAAAGAAATATTCTGTATGAATAGAATTATTTTCGTTACTATAACTACTATTGTTGTGAAAATGTTAAAAACTGACAACATTATTATAGCAACAACCAACTCCCAATGCATAAAATTGTAAATATTCTAGATTAAAGAGTCACAAAAAGTCCAAAACATAGATATTTATATAGTGATTAGTTAAAAATTACTGGTTATCTGATAGTACTATATTATCATTGAAAAGGCACATAGCATAATGGTTAGGGTGTTCAGCTCATAATTGTAAGGTCATGAGTTCAATTCCCAGCAATACATTGTCTCCTTGAGCAACGCAATTTATTTCATGTTGCTCCAGTCGACTCAGCTGGAAAAGTGTGTTGTACCTGTAATCCAAAGGGCCTGCCACAACACACACTGTATCATACTGAATCTCTGTTTAAGATACACATGTCTGTGGAATGCTCAGCCACTTGCATGTTAATTTCATGAGCAGGCTGTTCTATTGACAGAATCAACTGGAACACTCATCGAAACTGATGGGGGTCCATTGATCAATCAATGTGCCAATTAATGATTGGGTTCAATACATGTATCATTATTTCATCGGTGGATTGGCAGTATCAGTAGAGGATCGGACGCCATGCTTTGACGCATTGAGTTACGGCCCTTGCCATTCTGAGTTCAAATCCCGCCGCGGTTAACTTTGCCTTTCATCCTTACTGGGTCGATAAAATAAAGTACCAGTAATACACTGGGGAATTGCTGGCTTGTGCCAAAAGTAGAAACAATTATTTCATCTTCACAGGGTCGATAAAATAAGATCCTACTAATGCACTGCGGTTGATTAAATTGACCTTCTCCCTCAGACAAAATTGTTGGCCATGTGCCTAAATCAGAAACCATTATTGTCCATATTTAAAATTCACTCAAAAAAGCATTGATCAACAAAGAGCTATAGTAGACACTTGCCCAAGGTGCCTTGAGGAGAAACTGAACCCTAAGCCATGTGGTTGCAATGTGAACTCCTTTACCACCTACATCTATATAATTGTAAAACAGTGAATCCATATATTGGTAGCTAAATCATATATGTGCATGTGTGTATGTACATACACATGTACAAGGTGGTATCAAAAGGTTTCTGGACTAGTTCTGTAGCAAGCCAACAGATGGCAATGTGTGGGCAATGAAAACTAGCAGTAACCATGTACCAGTGCACCAAGTGACATCACTGAGTTCACTTTGCAAGTTGTGAAATTTGTGTTTTTGTGATCACGTGTATGCTGTAGCTTGCGATTTTGTCATGAACAGGAAGTTGGAACAAAGAGCCAATGTGATTTTTGGCGTTCAATTTGGCAAGTCTGCTACAGAGACATTGAGCATGCTTCAGCAAGCTTACAGCGATGAGGCAATGGGTCATACACAATGTTTCGAGTGGCACAAGTGCTTCAAAAGCAGAAGAATGTCCCTGGAAGACGACGAGCAATCTGGAAGACCTGCCACCAGCTTCACTCCCGGAAATATGGAGAAAATTAATCAGTTTGTGCACGAGGATCGTCAGAGGACAATCAACAATATTGCTGATGTTGTTGGTCTGTCATATGGATTAGAGCAGACAATCATAACGTTTGAATTCAACATGTGACGTGTCACTGTCAAGTTTGTCCTCCACCTGCTGACCACTGAGTAGAAAGAACATCACGTCAAAATCTATCAAGATCTCCGTCAGCGTGCCATTGATGACCCATCCTTCATGTTGAGGATCATCTCCAGTGATGGGAGTTGAGATTTTATATTGAGAATTTGTCCCCTAGATTCTACTGCAACGTTTTGAAGCATTTGAGGGAGGGCGAAAGTGACCGGATCTGTGGAGCGTGAAGAATTGGATTCTTCATGACGACTATACAGCCTAACACCAAGCTCTCCTCACTCATGAGTTTCTCACCAAAAACAACATTGTATTGCTGCCACACCTATTAGCCAGATTTAGCACCTGCAGGCTTCCATCTCTTCTTCAAGCTGAAAATGCAGCTCAAAGGTCGCTGTCTTAACATCATTGCTGAGATCCAAAGTGAATCACAGAAGGTCCTCAACTCACAGAAAATGACTTCCAGTCTGGATTCCAAAAGTGACAGGAATGCTGGGACCGGTGCATTGCTGCGCAAGGTGACTACTTCAAAGGAGATTATGTTAAAACTTAGATAAATATATATATAATTTTTTTAAACATAACTGGTCCAGGAACTTTTTTATACCACCTTGTATACATACCAAACAAGAAGAGAAAAATAAAAAGCATTAAAGTATGATTAAACCCGATTATCACAGACTAAACTGCTATGTTGCCAATCAAGCTAAGTGACCCTGTGTAAATTTTGCTATAAAGAAAATATTAAGTGCATGTATGTAATGACAGGGACAGTGTATGTTGGAGCTTATTACTGCAACAAATTATCATCATTGCATGACTAAGTAATCGTTGATTTTTTAACATTTTTATTTTGTTTGATAGATGAAATATGGGTGTGAAGTCTGAAATGATGGAAAATGTATTGTTTTGAATTCAACAAAATGTGCAAAAGCTGATTCAAAAGTTGTTTGTTCAACCATACATCCAACTTCATCAATGAGAGGAAAAAACATGATATCCTTGTCCAGATATCTGTGGATACTGAAAGACCAATGTGTTGACATTTTCAATAATGAAATCATCATCATCATCATCATCATCACTGTTTAACATTTATTTCTCCATGTTAGCATGTGTTAGACAAACTGTCCCATTGTTAGACAAGCTAGGTCAGATGACCATGTCTTGGTCATACAGAATTGATTTGGGCTTGGTTTCTACAGTTGGATGCCCTTCCTAACACCAACCATGCTTCTATTAACCCTGTACCTCAAACATATTACACATAAAGCATTCACAAATATTTTTTTCTAATATGTAGGTAAATCAATTTTGAAATTTCTATTGATTTATTGGACAAATATATTCAGTTTCTGCTTTTAAATTAAGTTTAATGTTGATATTTATGAATTTCATTTAACTACCACATTGGAAATTACTATATTTAATAGTATTAGTTATCAACTTTGTTTCATTATTAAATCCAGGAAGCAGAAGTAGGCACAAAGCCTAATCTCTATTACACAATTTAGGTTTATTATTATTATTGTCGGTAAAATAAAGTACCAGTAAGCAATGGGGTTGATTTAATTGACTTTCCCCTCCCCCAAAATTGCTGGCCTTGAGCCTAAATCTGGGCAGTATCGGTAGAGGGTCGGACATGCTTTCCAGCATAGTTACGTCCCCTTACGATCTGAGTTCAAATCCTGCCGAGGTAAACTTTGCCTTTCATCCTTACAGGGTCGATAAAATAAAGTACCAGTAATGTACTGGGTAATTGCTGGCCTTGTGCCAAATGTAGAAACAATTATTATTATTGTTGATGATAGATTGAGAGAATAGCTAGAGAGAGCAGCAGAGAAAATGCTTTGCAGTGTTTGTTCAAATCTCGCCAAGGTCAACTTTTCCTTTCATCCTTCCACAGTTGGTAAAATAAAGTACCAGTCAAGAACTGGGATCAATATAATGGCCTTGTACCGTAATTAGAAGCCATTATTAATCAGTAGAGCGTCAGAAAACATGCTTTACAGCATAGATTTCCCTCCCTTTAAGTTCTGAGTTCAAATCCCGTCAAAGCTCGCTTTATGTTTCATCATTATGGAGTCGATAAACTTATATACCAGTAATGCATTGGAGTCAATTTAATCAACTTTCCCATTCCCTTCAAATTGCTTTCCTCACCTCATGTCAAAAGTAGAAACAATTATTATTGTTGTTATTCATATTGTTTTGCTGTGATATTGTTTTAAGGTTTTTATCTTTTTCAGTTTTATTTTGTTTTATTTTGTTTTTGTTTTTAACAAAGGGCTTCAGAATATTCAATCATCCACCCTATTACCTAGAATAGAATAGAAAGTTTGTTTAAACACTGTTTTTAACAGTGAAAACACTTGCTCAAAGTGACACACTAGGAGGATGGAACTGGAAACTGGACACCATGAGGTTGCAAAATCATACATCCATTCAACAGCCATATCCCAAAACATCCATTCACACATATACATATCACACAGGCACACTTGCAGAGAGAGCGGTGCATACACAGAGCTACCTCTCTAAAGTAGTATGTATGCTATGCTACCTTACTGGAGAACACATATGATGAGTTTATTTATTCTATTTTGACACTTCAGTCATCTGGATTATTTTATGGTGCAACAAAAGTTGATATGAAGTTGATATAAACTAGTCATGTAGATTTTTGTTGAAATGTCATGCCTGTTGTGGTTGTGGTGGTGGTGGTGGTGGAAATGGTTGTGGAGATGGTTATGGCGACTGTGGGGGTTGAGGTGGCGTGCGGTGGAGATGGAGATGGCAGTGGAGATGCCAGTAGAGGTGAAGATGGTGGTGGAGGTGGAGGTGGGGGTGGGTGGAAATGGAGGTGGAGATAGTGGTGGAGGTGGAGATGGAGATAGCAGTGGAGATGCCAATAGAGGTGAAGATGGTGGTGGAGGTGGAGGTGGGGGTGGGTGGAAATGGAGGTGGAGATAGTGGTGGAGGTGGAGATGGAGATAGCAGTGGAGATGCCAATAGAGGTGAAGATGGTGGTGGGGGTGGAGGTGGAAATGGAGGTGGAGATAGTGGTGGAGGTGGGGATGGAGATAGCAGTGAAGGTGGAGATGGCAGTGGTGACATAAGTAACAATGGTGTGAGATTATTAAAAATGACAGTGCTATGAAATAAGATGATGACAATAGCAATAGTGTTGAAAATAACAATTTAAAAAAAATGTATGAATACAACTTTTGCTCTATTTAAAGTTGTCTACACAAAACATCTAGGGACTATTTATTTGAATTCGGGGGATTTTTCAGTCAAGTTTTGCATTTGTTATGGAAATTCAAGTTATTCAAAAATTTCTTATTCCATTCTCAATTTTAGAACCCTAATTAATATTCTTTAAACTTGTTTCCTTGACACATTTCTTAACAAATGCTCATTGATAAACAAAACAGCTATTAAGACATGGATCAAAATATTTTAAGAGCATATATGAATTTCCATTAGTAATTAATTTGTGCTGTTGAATGTTGGTCGAAATATTCTTTTCAAAAGGAATCTTGCCATTAACACAAGTGTGATTGTTTTCCAGTTTAAACATTTTTCAGTATTTTCTAGAAGATAAGGGAAGGAGGAATATAGGAAGGGGAGTTACAATAGTCAACTTTGGAAATGACAACAGAATTGATAAGAGAATTTGTCAAGTCCAACAGTGAAGAATTTTCCTATTTTGCTGATTACTGGAGACTTTATAACAATAATAAATCATTCAACAGGCATGTTTTCAATCATTGTTTTCTTTTGTTTTTCTGAACAGAAAGACTAAAAAGATATTTATTACTATAGCAACCACATTGTTAAAGAAGTCAACCTGATTTTTTTTCTCTTTTTCTCTCCTTTTTTTTAATAAGTAATTTAAAATTCCTATTGCAACTAGCGAAAAGAGAGAAAGAAAAAAATGAAAAAGAGATATGGTGTGAAAAACGATACTCAGGAGAAATAAAGCAAATATCTTCTCACAAGAAAGCCACATTGACAGAGGATAGTTTCCAGTAAAATGTTCTGTCAAGATTTTGTAACAGATTTAGTGAGATAGGTGTTTGGAAATACTTTTACCAGTTCAACAATTTCAGAGTAAGAAAGCCTAAAGTCATCTTGTGGTAAATGTAATGAAAGTAGAGAATATCATTCATCACCAAATGGCTTCTGTTCAATCATAGCCTATCCCAGATTTGCTACTCAAATATCATACATACAACCACATATACTCAATTGTTTATTAAATATAAATTGGTTAAACATACAGAAAAAGAAAGTAGCATTGGAAATGACTATAAATGCCATAAATGAAAGGAAAAGGAAGGGAAGAGCAAGGACTACTAGACAAAGAAAGAAAGGAAGAAGGGGAGATGGTGACAGACTCTACACCTAAGTCAGAGTGGTGTTTCGGTTGCGCTCTGTGGACAAAATGGCGATTCGAATATAAGCCGACCTCCTATTTTATGTCTGAGAAAAGGGCAGAAATCCAAACCCTGTGTATAAGTTGAAGCAGCTAATAAACATATTATGCTTAAATTGAGAATATCTTTAAGAAGTTTTAATATTTTGATTTTTAAAATGTTTTAAGTGTCATTTAGAGTATAGTTTTTGTTTCAAAACTCCATTATGTAATGATTTTTTAACCAATTTCTGGCTGTTTTGAAGGCCATATTCAGTCAAAACACCTAAAAGACAATAGGAAGAACAAATTTCACTTCCAAAGTGAAACCAGTGTAATATTCACTGTCAAAAAGATTTTACATCGACTTTGAAGTTGATGAAAATTGGCCAAATATTGACCCTGAATATGTCGAGCCCTATTTTACTGTCAATAAAAGTAGAAAACAACACTATTACTGCATCAAATTTTTACAATAGTAAAGATACAATAAATATTTGAATTAAGGAACCTGTTGGTAGATATTTTCTGCTAAATCATTACAGGATGTTAAGAGTTGAACAACCATTAGAGCTGAGAAGCCATTTACAAATGTAATCACCCAAATATTGTTCTGACTGATTAAGAAAAAATGTCAAATATCTTGTCTTCTTTGCCCACTTATTCAGAGGTTCTATCAGAGGAAACTGTTTCCAACTGATCCAGCTGTATCCCCAAATGAGACAAGCCAAGCTCATATATCTTGTCATTTTGCTTATTTACAATTTTATCCCTCACACACATCATTAGTTAATCTGTTATAAATGTTACTAATTCAGGAAGAATGAATGACTAATTTGAATTAATTTACATTCCATCTCCCAGAACTGCAGTCATTAAGCTTACATCACTCTTATCTATCTTTTGACCAAATGACTATCAACATAAAAGAGCAGTTAGTCTAAAATGGAAAAACACTTGATTTGAAATCAAACTCTACCTACTCAATATGTGAGAAAAACATGTTTTCTAAAAAGTTTATGTTGCACCACCCTACAGGAAGAAATAAACAAAATATAGCTTATGGAAGATATTAAGTGGTAATCTACCTCCCACCTGGCTTTCCTTCTCCTCTGCTCTTTTTCAGAATGTTTAGCTATTGGACTAAATTGCCAAAGTAGTTGAGTAAACGGAACACTCCACTTACATTGACTTCTTTTAACACATAACACAGAGGTAATAGTGAATGTGACACTTGAGACTGATCAAATTTCATCACTCACATTAGTTTACTATTGGTCCATATTCTGTCAGTCTACCACAAGGCACCTATATAGTATTATCATCATCATCACCACCAACATCATAACCATTCAACATCTATTTTCTATGTATGAGTTAGATGATGGACTAGACCAGTCAGGTAATCACATCTTGGTCATATGTTTTGTTTTTTTACATGGTTTCTATGGCTGGATACCCTTCCTAATGTCAACCACTTTACAGTGTGAACTGGGAGCATTTTCTACAGGGTAGACAGTCCTTTTTGTCATGTAACCAGCACTGCCACATTATAAGGTGGACTGTATGCTTTTTAAAATGGCACCAGCACTACCACTTTACAGACAAGGGTTGGTGCATTTTTTCATGGCACTCATCATTACTATTTTACAGAGTGGGCTGGGTGTATTTTATCATGGCACCAGCACTACCCCATTATAACTCTAATGATAAACAATTCAAGGAAATAATAATTTAGAATAAATTCTAGACTTGCACACATTCCTTCACTTTACAGACTGTACTGGGTATGTTTTATCATGTCATCAACACTAGAGTGGTTATTGTTCCCTTGACACAACTGAAGAGACATTACATCCCATTTTTTGGCATGGTTTCTACAGTTGGATGCCCTTACTATAGAGAAACTTGAAGTGAATACCTCTACATTCACACACTGCCACCTTAATGAAATATATCTATAATAATTGTTTCTAATTTAGGCACAAGGTCAACAATTTGTAGGGAGGAGAAAGTCGATTACATCAACCCCAGTATGTGACTGGTACTTTATTTTATCAATCCCATAAGGATGAAAGGTAAAGTTAACCTTGGTGGAATTATAATAATGGTTTCTTATATAGGCACAGGGCCAGCAATTAGGGGGGGGGGGGGTCGATTAAATCAACCCCATTGCGTGACTAGTACTTTATTTTATCGACCCCGTAAGGATGAAAGGCAAAGTTAACCTCGGTGGGATTTGAACTTAGATCATAAAGAGCTGTAACTATGCTGCAAAGCATGTCGTACGACCCTCTACCGATACTGCCAATCCACCGCCCTTGGTGAAATTACAATAATGATGGAAACAATTCTCCAATCAACTATGTCAGATATAATTTATCCTTGTTCTCCATACTGGCATTAGAAATGTGGTCACTAAATGCTTAGGAAATGGTCTTCTGTTTCTTAACATTAAACAGATTAAAAATAATTCTAACATGGATAGTATGCTAGTCTGTATCAGGTAATATTCCAGAAATATACAGCATATTTTAGGTGAAATACATTGAGTAGAATAATGTGTAATACCTAAGGTAAACTGCATAGAGTAGATTTGGATTCAAAACTGTATCCCCATATACTTACAGTAGTCCAGTATTATATATCCAGTGTAAACAGGTAACATACATAATAATCCAGTACTATATAAATGGTTATCCAATTATACTAGATACACACACATGCACACATAAATTGCATTATATTGTGCTGTGTCAGATAAGTTTTCAGATGCTATAAAAGACCTTTATTGAAACACAAATATTACAAGTTCCTCTTTTTCCAACAATCCCTGTGGAATATGTGGACAGTGTATCTATCATGATAAACTGATATTTTAAAAATAACAATATAGAAAATTGAATAGATTCGTTTTCCAAACAAATTAGAATGCTAAATGGTGGACAGAAATAAAGAATGGGAATAGCAAACAGTTAGCTGGACATAAAAGGTAGAGTGAGAGACAAACAAGAAAGAAAGATACAAAGAAAAGAAGTAGACAGCAGTGGTAGGGAGGATAAGAGAGAAGAGGAGTGGTGTAAATGAAACAGCAGGACTAACAGAGAGAGAGAGACAGACAGACAGAGAGAGAGAGAGCAAACAGTGATGTAGACAATTTGAGAAACAAGTGAAAGCAGGGGATCAATGAGAAAAAAAATAGGGAAATATAAGACAGGAGGGAGAATGAGAAAGTGTACGATCAGCATCATCACCGCTTTACGTCTATTTTTCCATGAGTGGGTGAGATATATTCATCATTTGGAATCAACAAATGAGACCAAAATTGAAACAAAAGAATACAACAGATTAAAAGGAAAAACTAAGAAGTAAAGTTAAAATAAGAGAATGTTTATCATATTGTATTTCTCACAGAAGTCCCAATAGTTGTAGAACATCACAACTACTGGATAGATGTACTAATGTATGTATGGGGACATGGAAATGTTAAGTCTCATGCCTGAGGATGTAGCTAGTTCACCCAGAGTGAGAGACCCCTAGTTCTTGTTAAGACATCTTTCTAGAAGGAAAACTCTGATTTAAAACCTACAACTCAATGGCAGTCAAAGATGTTGAACTATTCTTCTTTTGGGACCCCTGTCACTGTTGTTTAGAGAGTGGGATTGGTCCAGCACAAGGCCTTTCTTCACTTAAAAAAGCTTCAAGCACAGGCATGTATGTTGCATGAGCATGGCCTTTTCTTTTTTCTTTTGCTGCAGCATATACAGAAAGGAATCTATGCCCTTGGAAGGGCTAAAAATTCATGCTCGCACCACTTATGTACGAGAAAAGTCATGGGTTGGCAATTCTCGATATTGAGATGCAGCAATTATTTTAAATGTAGGAACAATTATATATGTATGTATGAAGTCATAGGACTGCCGTCTTGACATACAGTGTTTTAAACCTGGCAGAGACTATCCCCTCTCCAGGTTTGAACACAGCTGATTTCTTCTAGAGGTGAGAGAATGATAGAGAGTGATAAATAGATTTAGAGGAAGAATTTACCCCAGTACTGGACAGGTACTTTTTTTTATCGACCTTGAAAGGATAAAAGGTAAAGTTTATCTCAGCGGAATTTGAACTCAGACAGCCAGAATGAATACTACAAGAGATCTGGCTGTTAGATGACAAAATGCCATGCAATATTTGTTCCACCTCTCTGCACACTAAGTTCATCTATGCCTTTCAGTCTTTCAGGTTTGATAAAACAAAGTACCAGTCCAGAGTACTGGATTGGTAGGATTGTTAAAGCATTAGACAAGATATCTAGTGTTATTTTTTTAAGCTCTTTGCATTCTGATGTTAAATCCCATTGTAGCCAATTTAGGTGGGAGACTAATTTCATCATCCAGTTTAATACCACCCTCTGGGGTCCTCAATGTTGAAAGCATTTGGACCGGCTCTCTGGTTTGAGGGTAGGATCCTCCCCTCCTGACAGTCTCAAAGCACCTGAAAATGGTCCCGAGGATTGTCCTTACTTTCCTGACAAAACAATTAGAAAAAAACTGCAGCAGTGATTATTTTAACCCTTTAGTTACCAACCCAGTCAAAACCAGCTCTGGTTCTATGAAATAAAACTACCCATTTTAAAAGTTTCAAATTTAAATCAAAATTCTTTATAAATTAATTAAGATAGAGTGCATTTCACTAGAAATGCAACCATGAAAGGTTAATGTGCAGTTAACCCCCTGCTTGTACAATTCTAAATCTAATTTTGTGCAGTATGTCTTGTGCACTAAGTTTTGTGTCAAATACTACATGGTAAATGGTGGTTAAACACATAAAATGTTAAAAATAACAATTACAAAAGTTTCTCCAACCCAGAATATCAAAAGCTGGGAGTAGTCCTAAATATTTTCTTAAAATCCATGCAAGCATGTAAAAATGATGATGATAAAACCCTAGTTGAAAAACATGAAAAAGAAATCATCCAATTTTGCTAACTGATTATTAGTTGTACTGATAAGCTTCAATTATTGACTAAACGATCTGAGTTCAAATCCCGCTGAGGTTGACTTTGCCTTTCATCCTTACGGGGTCAATAAAATAAAGTACCAGTAATGCACTGGGTAATTGCTGGCCTTGTGCCAAAAAGTAGAAACAATTATTGACTAAAATAATATGTCAATTAAGTACTGGGGGAGGGGAGCGAAATGATTGACTAATCGCTCCCACCAAAAAAAAAAAATACTGTCCTTGTGCCTAAACTAGAAACCATTATTGTCTAAAATTGAGGGCCGTGGATTGGCAGTATCGGTAGAGGGTCGGACGCCATGCTTTGCAGCACAGAGTTACGGCCCTTTATGGTCTGAGTTCAAATGTTTGCCTTTCATCGTTACGGGGTCGATAAAATAAAGTACCAGTAATACACTGGGATAATTGCTGGCCTTGTGTCTAAAGTAGAAACAATTATTGTCTAAAATATTTTTAAAAGCACTTTTCAAGTTTCCATACAACCCTTTTATCGTTGAGATAGAATGGTGCTATAGATCCAGAACTATCACACAGTGGTAGAATGGTGCTATTAAAATCTCTTTTCTGCTTTGTACTAAAGATACACAAATGCAAAAATATATATATAATGTGTGGGAATGACGAAGCTTGGGTGGAAGGAGAAAAAACTGGGTATAAGAGAAATCAGATGTAACATGTAAGAGAAGAGACTGTGATAGTATGGACATGTGATGTACATGGATGATGATTGCTGGGTGAAGTGCCAAGAAATCCCAGTAAAAGGAATCCACAGTAGAGGTAGACCAAGGTAGATCACAGCAGAAGTGGTGAGAGCTGATCTCAAATCATTGAAGCTCACAGAGCATCTCTCCACTTGTTGCAGTCCTTTGACTGCAACAAGTGGAGAGATGCTGTGCTGAAAAAGACCTATCCAAACCATGCCGGCATGGATCAACAGATGTAAAATGATGATGATGATATATATTTTAACTACATTGATTCTTTAAGCATTTCTACTCAAACTAAATTCAATTCACATGCATAACAATGAATAAAATCATCTTATCTAAATCCTTTCTCTTTCAATTTTGTCTGTTCCCCATTCCGTTCACCTTGCATCACAATTCTTTCATCATAATGGCTTTTTTTTATTATTTATATCAGAAAATGTTGCCAACAGCTTGAATAAAAAAAATATATATATAATTTCCAACAATGCATGAAGACCATCATCAATAACCAAAGATCAGCTGAGGAGGAATGGGCCATTGAGAAAATCAAACTCAATCCCAAAGTGTTCTTTTTATTTGTGAAAAAACACAAGGTCACTATCTCCACTGTTGGTTCTCTGATTGATGAAAATGGTACTCTCCAAGACTGCTAAAACCATGGGTGAGATACTACAGAAACAATACTGCTATGGCTGATCTGGGCTGATGTTAATCCCCAACACACTATATTGGACATAACATTTGGTGCCCCTGGTGTCTTAGTGGCAATACACAAAATTATACACAACTCAGTAGTAGGCCCTGATAGGTTCCCTGCTAGTGTCCTGAAGGTGTGTTGACACCAACTTTCATCTCCTTAACTAATCTCTGGAGGAACTCACTGGACATTGGCTAAATACCTGAAAACTTTCTGTCCCAGTTTTCAAAAAGGGAAACAAATCTTTTGAGTTACCATCTGATCTCACTCACCTCTCATATCATTAAGGTATTTGAAAGGATAGTGAGATCACGAATAAATCACTTTCTTGAAAGCAACAATTTGCTGAACTCCAGCCTGTACTGGAAGGAGCTGCGTAACATAGTTCCTGCATCACTTTGGTGTCATTTTAAGAGCTTTGGGAGAGGGATTCAACACTGAGTCATATACCTTGATTTCTGCAAGGCCTTTAACAGCGTTAATCAGAACATCCTATTGAAAATAAAACAATCCAACATTGGTGTTTCTTGAAAGTTACTATAATGAATCAAGTGTTTCCTGACAAACAAAGCCCAATATGTTGCAGTCGAAGGAGTATAATCAAGCTCAGCAAGTAGTGGTGTCCCACGAGGCATTGTGTTGGATCCACTTCTCTTCATTATTTATATCAATGACATTACTGACATCGTCAAGCACAGTCACATAAGAATCTTTGCAGATGATTCCAAGCTCCAGAAGGTCATCAATGGAATGGAAGACTAGATATGCCTTCCATCAGATCCTTTGCTGTACCCAATGGGCAGAAAAAAACAATATGCTACTGAACGAGGATAAATTTGAACTAATCCACTTTGGAAAAGATGATGCACTGAAGCTATCACATTCTCTTCCCTCGGGTGAAACCTTCATGGTATCTAAAGAATGTATGACCACATGAACTGCTGCTGATAGAGAAGATGGCTAATATGTTGATTGAACACAGGAGAAAGTGAGGGATGGTTAAATGCATATTGCTTACTCTCTTCACTTTCTTTATCTGTTTCTTTCTCTCCATGACTACCATCATTATTTTTCCAAACCCGAGGGTGGTGGATTGGCAGTATCGGTAGAGAGTCAGACGCCATGCTTTGACACATAGAGTTACGGCTCTTACCATTCTGAGTTCAAATCCCGCCATGGTTAACTTTGCCTTTCATCCTTTTGGGGTCAATAAAATAAAGTACCAGTAATGCACTGTGTAATTGCTGGGCTTGTGCCAAAAGTATAAACAATTATTTTTCCAAACCCAGACAAACTTATAAACAAATGAATATAGGTCCAAGTGTGAGGAAAACCTATTCCTGAGTCTAAGGAACTCACATGCCAAGTTTGAACATGATTATTCCACTGGCTTTTAAGTGCATTGGAGATAAACAGACAAACAAATGAACAATTTTATATAAATATATATATAGATATATATGTAAAGAGAGAGGGAAGAGAGGGAAGGAGAGAGGGAGGGAGGGAAGGAAGGAGAGGGGGTGGAAGAGAGAGAGAGGAATAGATTAGTAGAGAAGGGGGGGGGGGCTAGAGAGTTAGAAAGAGAGAGATGGAGTAATGAGTAAAAAGAGATCAAAATAATTATTTGCATGTATGAGTGCAATCTGGAATTGTTTATGTTTGTATGGAAGTGTCATGAAAGGAGCTTGCTTGATGCATGTTGAACTGTTTATTTAAAAGATGCATGACAGAGCTAAAAGAATTAAATATAATCAACAATATTGTGCAATGATAAAAGGGGGATCTAATGTTGAATTTTTTTTTCCAGAATAAATTTTACTCACTTTAAACGGTTTTTTTTCAGGGTTTTTTTTTTTTTTTAACTTTTCTGCTCTTTCTTTTGTTTTCTTTTCTTTAATTACCTTATAGTGAGTCATGGCAACATTTAGAACCACTTCAGGTAAAACATCAGAGCAATATTTAAAAGACATTGCCAGAGATAGAAAAGAAGCAAATGAAATGACTGAATTATAGGAATTATAAATCTAGAGAAAGGAATATTCAAAGAATATTACAGTACTTCAAGACAGCTAAACAATGCAACAAAAGCAGTTTCCATTTTATTGTTGTTCTTTTTCCATTCAACAGTGAATAAAATTAGGAGATTGCTTAGAGTTTGAAGAGGAAAGTTAACAGATAAAGAGGGTGGTAAACAACAATGACAACGATGATGCTGATGGTGTGATGATGATGATAAGGTAAATGGTGAAGGAAATGAATAAAAAAAAAAAGAGTTAAATAAAATATATGTTAAAAAGTATGACAGGCAACAAAATTTCTTTTTTATTATTAGTTTGCTGTTATTTGTTTGTTATTTCAATTCATTTTTCTGATACATTTATACCAATTAGATTTTTATAGAAGCTTGACATCAATTGAAAGTGGTCTGTGAAACCTTTAAAGACTTCTTTTTATTTATTTATTTTTGTTGATGTTACTCACATAGAAAAAATGTAATAACCCATTTTCTATACATGGAATTTGTGTGATTTGAAACAATAGTTTATTTATTATAAGTAGTATTTTTGCATTGCTCAAAGACGAGTTTTTTTAGTTTGACTTGTTTCATATTCCTAGAATAGCAGGTTAATTTCCTCTACATGTTTCTTTAACAGAAAATTAAGCCTTATAGGGTTAAAACAAAATGGTTGCCTGCCAAGAATTAGAAGAAAACATGAAAAGTTAGGTGTCAATTATGTCAAACAAATAAAACAATAGATATCATCACCATCATTATTGTCATCATCATTGGATTGGAGGAGTTGTCAGAGACCAATGACACTTAAGAGATGAATGAAGGGGATCAGAAAAAAAACACAGTTAAATAAGGTACTCAATATGTTAGTAGAGAAGAAGCACATTTATTTTATATGGAAATGAACTGTACAGGACTAGAAATGTTTCATTGGTATGAAACCATCAGGAATCCTGATGATTTATATGAATAAAAACAGTTCTAGTTCTGTAGAAGTCATTTTTATACAAAATAATATGTATTGTCATCATCATCATATATATATATATAACTTTGATAGATTTTGGCCAGTATTGGCCCAGGCCATGTCTTTACACAACGAAACTGCATTCGGGACATTGAAGTAATTCAGTTAACTTTTTATCTTGTTTGCTTCTTCCATTTATGTTTATATATATAGCTAAGTATATGTTATGTTTATACCATTACTTATTTGCATAGGTAAGTATATATTACCTATATGTTTTGTGAAGGTACGTATACTTTCTCGTACATATAATTGATTGTATATGTTATGACGTATAATTTTTATATATTCTGGTACATATGGTTTGGTTATGTGTATACGGGAGTTTTGTGTCTGTGTGAGTATGCGGGTTCGTACGTATGTATGTGTACTTCATGTTTTAGTTGACGTACGTCTCCGAACATGTGTATTTACATGTAGGTATGTGTGTGCGCTTGTTATAGACGTATTTATTTATTTATATACGTTTATTTAATTATTTATTTGTATACACGCACACACACACACACATATTTATATGTGCGTCGTTTTGTATACCTATGGCAAGTGTTTTCGCGTATGCTTGTGTATGTACGTATTTGCATGCGTGTATGTATTGATTTAATTTCTATTACCTCTGTATTGTATTTTATTTACTTTATTCTTAACTCTGTAGCGGAGATTCATTCGGCTTCCTAGTTAGAATTTTAGTCTACGACTTCAGCTATACCATTTACGTGGTTTTGTCTTTGCGTGCAATTGTTCTCCACGCTCCACATATGATGTATTATCATCGTTTTTTCCATTCATTGCCAGAGAACGTCTCTATGAACCACCTAAGAGAACATTAGTCTACGACTTATTTTATACCATAAACATGGTTCTGTCTTTGCGTGTAAT
Organism: Eledone cirrhosa; assembly: GCA_964016885.1. NCBI lineage: Eukaryota > Metazoa > Mollusca > Cephalopoda > Octopoda > Eledonidae > Eledone > Eledone cirrhosa. Next base: position 309,068,797 of record OZ024740.1, on the reverse strand, counting down.
TGTTTTTCATAGCTCCTATTAATGACGTATTATATTTCTTTTTTCCCGTTCTTTGCCAGGGAACGTTTCCACAAACCAAAGTATCGTCTTCCTCTGGTTGCAACGTTTTTTGAAATATCCACTTCTGCGTTTACAGATTGACTTTGTTAGTTTCAGAAGATCCCGTTAAGGGTGAAAGCAGCGATTCTTTGCTTAAACTTTAATCTGTTATTTTAATAAATATTTGCTCTACGGTTTTTATATATTTGATATATATTTATCCTTATCGAGCCCTTTTTGGATTTTAGTCTTCAAATTTATTATTATTACTATATATATATATATATATATATATATATATATGTAAATATTTTTAAGATTTCTTCATACTGTCTGCTGAAGAGGTGAAGGCACTACTCATATCAGACCTGTCCAAGCAACTTTGTCACCAACTTATCAGTAATTACTACAAACTATGGGACATGCTTTTTGCCATCTTATGTTACATCTATAATCTAGCCAATGAGTCACGGCATAAGTGTAGCTGGCAGGAGTTTATACCAATGAAGATATTTAGATAAAATTCTTGTGGTTATAGAAAATGACAATCTCAGAGAAGGCAAACACATGTAAAGAATTCTCAGTTACATCCAGTTAAATCAACAAGACCCAGTAACATCATGTTACAACCAGTAACATCATGTTACAACCAGTAGCATCAACAACACCCAATTACATTAACAACCCTCAGTTACATCATGTTACAACCACTAATATCAACAAATCTGCAATATTTAATTCATTAGCATTAATGATTGCCCTCAACACTACCACTCTTCCCAATACTTGAGAAAAAAAAGACTTCTGCACAATGTAGAGCAAGAAAATGATTTTGAAAGATATTAATCACATACTTAACCCTTTCATGATTGCATTTCTAATGAAATACTCACTATTTCAGTTAATTAATGAAGAATTTTGAGGGATTTACTAAAATTATCAATTATTTCATTACTAGGACAGTAACTTAATGTAAGGTTCTTATTTAAAATTATGTTGGAAGATTTTAATTTAGTGTGAACACTTTTTAAATGGATGACTTTATTTCATAGAACCAGACCTGGTTTTGGCCGAGTTGGCAAGAAATGGGTTAAGCGGGAAGGTAAAACAGATGTCACAGAAGATGATATCCAAGCTTGGATAGAAGATGCACAGGGTAGTCTTGAAGACCAAGTGTTAACAGAAAGAGCTAGGGAGGTTCTCGTTTGCATCAAGCAAAGACAGGGAAGATGATGAATATATAAGAAAATATTTTACATTCCTCCCAACTCCTACTATTGCCTCCCCAGTTTGACACATCAAACACCCTAGTGTTGTAATTAGGTTGGGCTGGTGCCACAATGAAAAACACCCAATCCTCCATGTAAGGTGGTTGGGCTGATACCACAACAAAAAACACCCAATCCACCCTGTAAGGTGGTTGGGCTGATACCACAACAAAAAACACCCAATCCACCCTGTAAGGTGGTTGGGCTGATACCACAACAAAAAACACCCAATCTACCCTGTAAGGTGGTTGGGCTAGTACCACAACAAAAAACACCCAATACCCTATGTAAGGTGGTTGATCTAGTACCACAACAGAAAGTTGGGCTGATACCACAACAAAAAACACCCAATCCACTCTGTAAAGTGGTTGGGTTGGTACCACAACAAAAAGCACCCAGTCCATCCTGTAAGGTGGTTGGGCTAGTACCACAACAAAAAGCACCCAGTCCACCCTATAAGATGGTAGTGCCGGAGTCATGATAAAAGACTCGCAGTACATACTGTAACATGGCTGGCATTAGAAAGGACATCAAATCACAGAAACTGAATAAAAAACAGAGCATATGAGCAAGACATAGTCACCTGACAAATCTAGGATCAGTACATAGCAGCTTGTCTATGCCATGCAAGCATGGAAAATAGATATTAAATAGTGATAATGAGGATTATGATGATGGTAAATAGTGATGATGATGATTATGATGATAAGGATGATTGCTTAAGAAACTCAAATACTCTATTTCACAAGAATCTCTGATAATGTCAGTTCATACATTTTCTTGTCAACAGAAACTGATATTCCACAATATTGTCAACATCTTAGAGCCTAAGGGATCTCATATGCAACAACAACTAAAAAAAGAAACTGAAGCTCGACTTATTCTTCTTCAAACCTTGTTGAAGTAGTTACGCTTGCTCATGATATTAATAATTGTTTCTATATTTGGCACAAGACCAGCAATTTGAAGGAAAGGAGAAGGTTGATTAAATTAACCCCAGTGCATTACTGGAACTTCATTTTATCTACCCCATGAGGATGAAAGACAAAACTAACCTCAACAGATTTGAACTCAGAACATAAAAGGTAGGAAGAAATTATCAACATTTTGTAGCTCCCCACTCACTTCTAAGAGCTATGAGAAAAAGGCAATCTAACCCCACCTCCACCATCCACCACAAATAAATGAAATTGGAATTTATGGTTACTAACTTTTTTAATTTCCAGAGAGCAGCTTATAAACTGTAGTTATATCTACATTAAACTTAGCTTAGATTTTAATTAATTATGCTGGAGACACATTATGCAAATTAGACTGGCATTTTAGTTGTCCCAGATTGTGAGTGTTTGACTATAGCTCTCTTCAGATAGAAATATAAGGCTACTTGTCATCTAATTTAAAGCTGTATATAGCTATGGTGTGGCCACAGAATTTGCATCACCAGTCTGGAACCCCTATCTTGCTCAGAACATTGACCGCCTGGAAACTGTTCAGAGACGTGCAACCAAGCGAATACCCTCCATCAGGCATCTACCATACTCTGAACGCCTTGCTTCCCTCGGCATGGATACATTGAAGCTCCGACGTCTGGCAACTGACTTGGTAAACACCCACAAAATCATTAACCATCTTGCCAACAACAACCCTGAGCACCTTTTTGATTTCCATGTATCTAACACACGTGGGCATGCCTACAAAGTCAGAAAGCAGCACAGCTCCCATGACTTTCGGAAACATTTTTTCATGCTCAGAGTTGCTGAAGCATGGAACAAACTACCTGCATCAGTTGTTAGCTGCCAAGACACTGCATCCTTCAAAATCTCCAGGCTTCCTGAGATTCGCCAACACTACACCTGATGTCCACCCTCCATACACACGTACACATGTATTTCATGACTCGTACACTGTTCATTTTCCTGACATTTGTACATTATTCTATGTACTATACATGCACCTTTGATGAGTTGTAGTGAACCTGAACACTGTACACAATAATTTCATTATTATTATTATTATGAACAACCAATTAGCCATGAAACATGTAAAGGCAAATTCTTATGTCTTTTTTATGTAAGAGAATATAATGGAATATTTTTCACATTTGTTTAAATTTTCATAGCAAAGCTTAAAAGCTACAGTTATGCCTACATTAAATTTATCTTAGATTTTCTAATATACATGTTAGATAATTGAGGAAGAAGTTGAGGAAGCATTAAGAGAGATGAAAAATGAAAGGACGGGAGAGCCAAAAGTAGTTGTGGGATATATGTTAAAGGCAGCAGGAAATTAGAATGTGAAGATGGTAGAGATCTGTAGCTTGGTGGTGAAATAAGACTATATTCCAATGGAATGGGAACTAAATGTTCTCATCCCTCTGTACAAGGAGAAAAGTGATCCTCTAAATTGTCACTTGTATAAACCAATTAAGTTATTAGATCATGGAATGAATGTATTAGAAAGAGTGCTAGGGAAGAGGATAAGAAAAAAATTGAACATTGATGAAATGAAAATTTGGATTTGTGCAGGGAATAAGAATATTTGATGCAATTATTATTGTGAGGCAGTTACAGAAGTACAGGGACAAGAGGAAGAATTTGTTTTGGGGGGGTTTACTAATCTGGAGGTTTACTGTTAGGAGAAGACTGGTTGGTAAGAGTAGTGATGACAATGTACAAGAAAATGCAAACAATAGTAAGAATGAAGGACAGGAACAGTGGCAAGTTTGAAGTGAAGGAAGTACTGGCCTGAAGTGTAAAGGAAGGGTTTACTATGAGAGTTGCTATACAAAGATGACTTGGTGCTAACAGCTGAGAGTATGGAGAGATTAAAGGAGATGATGAATAGGTGGAAGGAATGTATGGAGGCAAAGGGTATGAAGGTGAATATTGAAAAGAAGATGATGGTCACAAGTGGCAAAGTACTTGGTGAGATGAAAAGAACAGAAAGGTAGTTATATGTAGTGTGCAGGAAGAGTGCTGGAATGAACTCCATTAAATGTAGGATAAACACTTAATGGGGACATAAAAAATGTAGTGATGTGAAGGGATTATTAAATAATGTGGCAGCTGCATATAAGGGTAAAGTGTGTATTGGAGGAGCTACAGATGGAGAGGATGTTGAGCTGGCCCTTAGGATTGGGATAAAGATGGAAGGTGTGAAAACGTTTTGGTACCTTGGAGATATGTTGAATGAAAAAGTGGATCAGACTCTGCAGCAGTATCTAGAGTGAGATGTGCATGGCAGATGCTCTAGCAACTGATTGGTGAGCTAATGAGAAGAGGAGTGTCACTGAAACTTATGGGAAATGTGTGAAACATTCTATTATTAATGGGAGTGAGACATTGGTGATGAATGTGGAGCAGCAGAGAATGCTGGAGGGACTGGAAATGAGAATAGCACGACAGATGAGTGGAGTATCATCGAGAGAAAGGCAGACAAACAATGAATCACTGAGAATGATGGAAATAAAAACAGTGGTGAGTGTTGTGTCTGACCCAGTCCACATTGATGTGGAATTACTCCTGTATATATATATATATACACATATTTGTATACATATATATATATATATATATATATATATATATATATACATGTATACATATATATATGTGTGTGTGTGTGTGTGCCTGTGTGTGTGTGGGGGGGGGGGGGGGGGGGTGCGCCAGAGGATGCAAGTCTTTGGCTGGTTTAAAGAGCCGCATTCGTGGTCACATTTTTTAGCATTTTATCAGGTGATGGCAATGCTTGAACACGAGTTTGCAGCCATCATATATATATATGCATATATATATATATATGCATATGCATATATATATATATATATATATATATATATGCATATATATATATATATATATATATATATGCATATATATATATATGCATATATATATATATATATATATACACATACATGTTTGTATATATATATATATACACATACATGTATGCATATATATATATATATATATATATATACACATACATGCATGCATATATATATATACACATACATGTATGCATATATATATATACATATATATATATACACATACATGCATGCATATATATATATACACATACATGTATGCATATATATATATACACATACATGTATGCATATATATATACACATACATGTATGCATATATATATATATATATACACATACATGTATGCATATATAGATATATATATATATATATATATATATATATACACACACACACATATTCATAGATGTATATATGTGTGTGTGAAGACACATATACACACATACATATATATCATCATTTCATCATCATTTCATTTTACGTCCGCTTTTCCCTGCTTGCAAGGGTGGGACGGGAACTGATATATATATATATATAAACATGAAAGTGTTCGCTCCAACATAGTTGTATACATATAAGTATGTAAGTTTTGTATATCCAATAATATACAATATGTTTACAAATAAACATTTGAAAGCCATTAGCTATGAATTTTAAAAGGTGGTGGCAGGGTGCCACCTATCAAGTTCCATCAGAAGCAAGGGGAAATTACTAACAGCTGTTTCTGACTATATGGTTGTTATCAAGGTAATGTACTCCTCCACTTCACGTTCTGGAACTCAATATAGGTGCAAACATAATTTTCATGCTTATGTATATGGGCTGATAAACTTACTTATATGTAGAGTTATGTTAGAGCAAATACCTTAATCCTAGTTCTTGTTCAGGCCAAGCCAGCCTACAGTTCTGTATGTAAATGAGGCTAATCAGCCCATATACATAAGCATCAAAACTATATGTTTGCGCCTATATTGAGTTTATACAGAGATTATAAACACGTCTCTACATATAAGAGCAATAACTCACAACTGGCTCAATTGATCATGCTGAAACAAGTATGTACCTGCAACCAAGGTCATAACCAATATTTCTATATACATCGAGATGCTTCTTTACCATGTCATACATAGGAAAATTAGTACCCTTACTTGTGAAATAAACCTTGTATATACATGTATGTATACATACATATACACAGATGTATATATATACATATATACATACATGTACATATGTACATACATATACACACAGATTTATATGTATACATGCATATATACATACATATATATGTATACATGCATATATTTGTATACATGCATATATACACACATAAGTATACATGCATATATATATATATGTGAGCAGTCCATGCTTCACATCCATGCAACAAAACTTTAAGCACAACCACCTCATACACAGTTATTTTTGTCTGACCACACTCTTTTCACTAATTTTCCAAATGCAGCACTTGCCTTCTGTACCCAAAGATGTATTTCTGCATCTAAACTCTGCCCTTTGACACAGTATTATCCAGATACAAAAAAAAACATCCACCACCGCCAACCTGATTCCATTCACATATATATTTGGCACAACCTAAGGTTTTACTTGTGCTGGAGAGTTCATCAACTTGGTCTTAGTTAAGCTTACAGTGAGCCCTAAAATGTATCCATCGTGTACTGAATGTCTGTTTCTGAGTGTGCAACAGTGTCAGCATCATCAGCATACAAAAGTTCTTGTATTCACACATTGAATGTCAGAGATTTATAATTAAATCTTCTTAAATTAAAGACTTGCCAAGATGTTTGGAAATGCAGGTTTATGCCTCGATAACATAAGCAAGGAGAACAGCAAAGTATATTGCAAATAGTGTTGGAGCAGGAATGTCCCCCTGCTTAACACTGTTGTCCACAGAAATTGGTGCCAAGAGATTTCCATTAAATAAACCTCTTGCCTTCATGTCTCAATGTAATTGTTTGAATATCTACAAAAATGTCTGTGGATAGCCTAATTACTAAGAATGATCCATAAGGCTTCTCTGTTGACTGTTTCAAAAGCCTTAGTAAAGTCAATAAAATAGAAGGAGGAGAGACTACCCTCAACATAAGTGTATATAAAGGGATACCTTTATATACACTTATTAATGGGTTTAGGGGAAGGAAGAGAGATAGGTAAACAAATAACTATAAACTTACATTTAAAGACGAGGTGGTGTAAAACAGAACAAAGAGGAAACAAAGTAGTCACTTTATATATATATATGTGACAAAAGAGCTTTGACAATCAACAACTAAACAACCATCCAGTTATTAAACTAACCGACTGGGAAATTATAATAATAAATTAAAGTGAAACCCAACTGATGTATGTTTTTATTGACAGTATAACCCTCCAAATGTATAACAATATATATTTTTTTATGTTTAATCATTTTACTACTATTAATATCATTTTCCATACATGGAAGATGGAAATTATTCGGTCATTCTAAAAAGAATATTATTCTCCTGATTTTTCCACACCAAGAATTTGTTCTTCTCGCTCCACATAATGATGTATTTCTCCTTGCATACATTTCGCTCATCTCAAAAGAACATCCTCACACACTTACCATTATGTCTTCCTGCTTTCTAAAGGCAATATTTGGTTGTAACTTTTTTTTTATATTTACTTCTGCATCTACAGATTGATTTTTCTGTTTCAGATGATCCTCTTTAGGGTGAAAGCAGAGATTTTTTGCTTAACCTTTTAATCTGTACTGATAATAAATATTTACTCTACGGGTTTTTATATAACTATATATATATACATATATATACAATCTTTATGAAGTCCTTCTGGGATTTTGTTCTTTGTATTTATTATTACTATATCTATATATAAAATTGAGGATGTCTGTCTGTGTGTGTGTGAGTTTGAATCCCTAAAACTAGAAAACCACCCAACCGACTGTTTTCAAACTTTACACATGTAATACTTGTTTCAGGGAGTGTTCTGAGCAAAAGAAATTTCAAATTTTCAATGCCCTAGGGACCGCATTAGGCGATTTAGCGATCTCTCTCTATAATTCTTAGTCTTTCTCTTTTTAGATAGATACATACATATAACGTCGCGCCCTTATAATATATGTCTATGTCTGGCTGTCTGCATTACGTCACTTCCTACAATTCGCTCTGCGTCCAGAATGCGCCCTTATAATATCTGTCTGTATGTCTGTCTGTCTGCTGCCTCCGGTTATTCTGCCACCCTTGCTCAAGATAAATCTCACACTCATTCCCCAAACAGTTGATAAGTGCACACAACTTCTTCCTCACATTTTAAGTCACAGTGTTGCTTACTTACGTACCACCAGACCTTTACTTCTTTGCCAGCCGTGGTTGTAGCAATACTAAGGTTAGCTAAGGTGGTTATATATTTTATAATACCTTATCCCGTGCAACGCCGGGTACCACTGCTAGTATATATATATATATATATATATATTATATATATATATACACATACACACATATATATATATATATATAGAAAAGTTACAAATGAAAAAAAACACATGAGACAAATGAGCAAAAGCATCTAACTTAAACTTAACTGTGCTCTTGGCAATGTAATTTCATGCATAAGTGTGGTATTGCATTATATTGAGCTCAGGTTGCACAAAAGTTTGAACACAAGCTGTTAGAAAGATGCATATGAGACAACACAACATAGAGACAGAGGAAAACAATGAAGTGTCTTTTGACTATGACAGTAAAGTGAGTATGTATACAGATAATAAAAAAAATCTAGAAACAGGACAGAATACAGTGCAGGCCACTGACACATACATACAAACACATAAATAGAGATTGTAGATTGAAATATTTATTAGTAGTGATTAAAGAATCAAATCACCTGCATGTAAACAATGGCTAACAAATGAAAATATAATAATGAAAGAAATCTTATTTGTATGGTAGCAATATTAGACAAGGCAATTAAAATGATTCATTGGTAAGTCAGTAGCAATAATGTAAAGAGTGAATGTATGCTTGCTATATGATATACAAAAAGTAATGTGTGGCTAGTTACTCAACAAAATAGAATATCATAAAACGTGCAATTACATATCAGTAGAATATGTATGTGCAGTACTCCTATCGAAATGAATAAGCGATATTGCTTATTCACATGTTAACAGGTGATGAATATTGACATCTATCTATGTGTGAATTTCACCATCTATTCATGTAATGATTTGCTAAGCACAATTACCCATTCAAGCAGATGAAGGCTATTGCTATTTACTTAGCATAAACAATTAGTATCAATATATTCTTTCTTTGTGTCAATCACTTAAATGTGTATATTTGTGCATATTTAATGCTTTGGTTCTCGAAATATATGAGATCTAAAGATTGTATTGTAAATCTCTCTAAGGCTCTGAACATCTTATAAGGGTTCAGAGCTTAACTAATTTATTTATGTGATAGGATGAACAAGACCTAAGGAGGTCCTATGAGTTAATAGTTCAATAACTTATTTACTCATTCATTTCAGTTCTAACATATTTATTGGAAAAGATATTGTATTAACCCATTTCATTACAACCCACACAAAACTGGCTTTGGTTCTAGGAAACAAAACCTCCCATTTAAATTAAAATCTTCCATAAAAGTTTCATATAAATGCCATATGTTAAGTTATTATATTAATAATAAATAATTATTTTAGTATATCCCTCAAAATTCTTCATTAATTAATTGAAACAGAGTGTATTTCATTTGAAATACAGCCACAAAAGGGTTCAATTTATTGGCATTTATTGAAGCACAATTACACAGTTTCTTAAACAACAAGAACTGTACATTTTGATTAGAATGATGTCCACAATTGATGAGTATATTGAATACACTAGTAAGTTATCTGCACGTGTGAGTCACATCAATGCCATTGTGGGGCTGTCATTGATGAGTTAGGCCTGCACCCACTGTCATACCACCAGAGCCTTGGTTGGTTCCCCCGACATGCCACTCTCAATGACATATTGAGAAGGAGCCTGGATGCAGCTGGCTTCCCATTACAACTGAAGCCAACAGGCCTCAACTGTGGAGATGGCAAGTGCCCAAACGAAATTACCCTCTTCCCATTCAAAGGAGTGAATCCCTCATCTGGGACACTATACTGTGGGACGTTCTCCGCATCCACCTTAGTTGCTTCAGCCAAAAAAATCTGGTACTACAGCCCGTAATGCAGAGGACAGGAAGACAAGGAAATACTGGCTGCTTTCTCTTTGCACCAGTCGCCGTTGGGACCTCAGACATCATTGGACACTGTACAGCCAAACTCCATAAAATCAGAATGTCAGCAGCCTCTCTGACGAAGAAACCCCATAAGGTAGGGTGGCTGTTGTAGCGGGTGTCACTATCCATTGACTGCGGAAATGCATTCACAGTTTTGTCCATCCTGACCTAGGCATAGAGCGTCACCCTTTCCCCAGCCTCCTGTCTTTCTTCCGTGGCCTAATAGTCCTTGTTCTTCGGCTCCTTTTCTTCTCATTTATGGTATAATGTATATGGATTTAATCATCCAAAAGAATTTTAAAGTGTTGCCACTCACCTTCAGTTTTAGGATGTTACACTATCAACACAAGTGACAGTACCAGATATCTTGATACCTATTCTTTTCCTTAAGAGCTGAATGATGTATAGTAATTAAGTGAAGAACCTAAATATACATCTAACTGCCTCCAATTGATTTAAACTTAATATCTATGGAAAGGGGGAGACTGGTATTCATAGGCAACAGCTGGTCATCCACAAATGCACCTTCCTTAGGAAACTTCTATGTGCAAATGGAAGAAAATGGAGGAACAGAGGGGACAGAATGCAATACCAGATAGCAAAAAAAGGTGGCTAGGCATGAAGTATATCTAGTGAGAAAAGAGGCAGAAAAGAAGAAGTTTGCACATTCTGGTCCTGAAGATCACAGGTGTAAAATGTTCAGGATTGCAAGACAGTATGCTACAGAAAATCATGATGTGGTTGGAGAAAAGTGTGACCAAAATGATAATCGAGCACTTGCCGTATCTGACACCAATTAGAAGGAGGCATGGAAGACATACTAGGAGAGACTGCTGAATGAGAAATATAAATGGGACAGTGAGGGCCTACCCCATGCAGACCCTATTGAGGGACCAGCAGTATGATAGATAAATCAATTAAGGACATGAAGGTAGGGAAAACAGCTGGACCATCCAATATAGTTGCTGAGATGCTAAAAGCATCTCGCATGGTAGGTTATGTGCTAGTCAGATGCATAATTAATCAGGCAGTACAGGATGATGTTATAGCCAATGACTGGTGCTGCAGTGTCATTGTAAATTGCTACAAGGGAAAAGGAGATGCACTAGAGAGAAGTAACTACAGAAGTTGATGGACCAGGTCGTAAAAGTTGTTAAAAAGGTTATAGCGCAACTAATTAGGAAAAGAATCAAGTTATATTAAATGCAGTTTGGTTTTATGCCTTGTAGGAACACTACCAATCCCCTCTTTCTGGTGAGATAACTACAGAAGAAGTACTTATCTAAGAGTAAACCACTGTACATCTGGAGAAGACCATTGACAGGATCCCACACTCTATAATCTGGTGGGCACTTGGGGAGTTAGGTGTATTCAAATGGCTTGTGAGAGCCATGCAAGCCATGTATAAAGGTATGACCAGCAGAGTAAGAGTTCCAAGTGTTCCAGTTGTTTGTTTGACCAACAGAACAGCCTGCTCATGAAATTAATGTACAAGTCGCTGAACAGTATACATGAACATGTACGCTTAACATAGTGCTCAGGGAGATCCAGCATTACTCAGTGTGTGATAAAACTGACAATTTTAATTACAGATATAAATAAGATGCCTTGTTCAATGACACATGTCACCCAATCCAGCAATCAAACTTATAACCTTACTATCATGAGCCAAACAAATGACTAAGTCATGAGCATCTTCTAGTACCCAGCCCATACTGTAAAGTGGTTGAGTAGGAGTCATGACAAAAAGCATCCAGCACACACTGCAAATGTGGTTGGCATTAGGAAGGGCATCTAGCCGTAGAAATCTAGCCAGAATCAGTCCTATATGAGCAATCACGGTGACCTGACCCAACTTGCCTCTAATAGGACAACCCGTCTAACCCATGCTAGCGATGAAAATAGACATTAAACGATGATGATATATATGTGCGAGTCCCAGGTATAAGATATACAGTATCATCATCATCACTGTTTTACGTCCATTCTTCCACGCTAACATGGGTTAGACGGGTTGTACTGTTGTCGGCTGACCTTGTCTTGCTCATACGGGAACTGATTCTGGCTTGATTTCTACAGCTGGATGCCCTTCCTAACACCAACCTCATTTACAGTAAGTGCTGAGTGCTTTTTTTCCGTGGCGCCTACACGTCCACTTTACAGTGTGGGTCGGGTGCTTTTTTGCCGTAGCACCTCCACGACCACTTTGCAATGCGAGGGTGTGGGGGCATATTGTCTATATGCTTCAGCTTCGGCTTGTACCCGTGGGGGGTCGGGTCTTCTGTATTACGGTCGTGCATCATCGCCTTTGAGAGGTGTAATTGAGTAAGGTCGGCTTTTATCACCTCATCCCAGGTCTTCTTGGGTCTCCCCACTCCGCAGTTTCCATCGACTTCTAGTGCTCTGCACCTTTTTATGCAGCTGTCATCCTTCATACGCATCACATGTCCATACCAACGCAACCACCTCTCCTGTATCATCATCATTTTACGTCCACTTTTCCCTGCTTGCAAGGGTGGGACGGGAACCGATTCTGGCTTGATTTCTACAGCTGGATGCCCTACCTAACACGAACCTCATTTACCGTGAGTGCTGGGTGGTTTTTGCCATGGCACCTACACGACCACTTTGCAGTGGAATGATAGGGACCCCAGTCCCTATCATCTCATTTCTACAGCTGAGTAAACTGGAGCAATGTGAAATAAAGTGTCTTGCTCAAGGAACCAACATCACCCAGTCTGAGAATTGAACTCACAACCTTTCGATTGCAAGGCCAATGCTCTAACCACTAAGCCAAAATAAACATTTTGAAAGCTACAGCTATGAATAGCTGTCACTTTTAAAATGTTCATTTATAAACATACCGTATATCTTCAGATATATGAAATTCACAAACATATTTGTATACAGTTATGTCGAAGCTAAATTCTAATTCTATTATGATATATATATGTGTGTGTAATTACTATTACAGGAGGTTCGCCGTTCCAAGCACTCAATACTGTTACAAAGTCCATCTCATGTTGGGTTGTATTCCAGAGTTAAGGCAGCTATAATGTGCAAGGTGTAAATAAAAGTAAGTAAAATTAGAATCACTGTTGCAGCATATACATAAGCTTTATTGGCATATTACAATTGATATTCAAACAATTGCAATATGCCAATAAAGTTTATATATATGCTGCAACAGTGACTTTGATCCTACTTATGAGACTTGTGGCTGGAGCAAAGCACTAGCCAGACAGAGGTTGACCTGGTGGTGGAATAGCACAGTGGATAGAGCTATTAAATCCAAGAGACAGGCATGGAAAAGTTTGCAAAATGGGGGTATCAGAGACCAGTAATAGGTAGCTAAGAGAGAACCTAGACGACACATATACACAGCATGGAGAGCGACTGAAAAAAATAAAAAGTCAAAGAAGCAATTAAGGAGATGAAGAATGGTAAAGCTGCAGAACTGTCAGAGATAACTGCTGAGATGCTAAAAACATTGGGAGAAGTAGGAGTCCAACTAGTAACCTGAATAGTCAATCAGTTAATACAGGATGAAGTCATGCCCAATGATTGGTGCTGCAGTACAACCATAGATTACGACAAGGATAAGGGTGATGCTCTAGAAAAGAGCAACTATAGAGGAATAAGACTAACGTACCAAGTTATGAAAGTGACAGAAAGAGTTATAGCACAGCTAATTATGGAAAGAGTCAAATTAAACAAGATGCAGTTTGAACTCATGCCAAGGAAAAGTACTACAGATGTCCTCTTTTAGTGAGACAATTACAAGAGAAGTTCCTAGTAAAAAATAAGCCACTATATTAAGCTTTGTTGATCTAGAAAAGGCCTTTGACAGAGTACCTCGATCTATTAACTGGTGGTCCTTAAGAAAATCAGGTGTAGAAGAATGGCTTGCGAGAGCAGTGCAAGGCATATACAAAGAAGCTGTCACAAAAGTGAGAGTAGGAAGTGAGTTAGTGAGGAATTCAAGGTAGGAGTCTTAAAGGATTTGGTACTTAGCCCACTGCTGTTCATCATAGTTCTCCAGGCCATAACAGAGGAGTTTAAGACTGGCTGTCCATGGGAACTTCTCTATGCAGATGACCTGGTCCTTCTAGCTGAATCCATCAAAGAACTAGAGAATAAGTTCCGACTATAGAAATAGAACTTGGAATCAAAAGGGCCGAGAGTAAACTTAGAACAAAATTACTAGTAAATAGGAAAGATAAGAGTAAATGAGTATATAAATATAGATAGATAGAGAGAGCGAGTGAGAACAATGAAGTTTCATTTACATGTTTATGATGTTATTGAGTATCCGACCTGTTACATGTGTTTCACAGATGATTGATTCAAGGTCCTCTATGGACCCAACTCCACCATCAGTCTGTTCATCAGACTGGAGATTCAACAAAAAATATATTTTCGTTGAATGACCAGTTTCATGAGCAAATTGATGTTAGATTCGGGTCCATAGCTTCTATAGGCAACCTTGAGCCAATCATCCGTGAAACACGTAATAGGTTGATACTCAATAAAAGCATAAATATATGTAAATGAAACTTCAATAGTTTTTTCATTATTACATCACTGTGTGCATTGAGTGCTCATATTGATACCATCACCAGTAATTCACTGATACACCTACACTATATATATATGAAAAATTCGGGACCTCACCTCCACTCTGATGAGAGAGAGAGAGAGGGGGAGGGGCATAATGCTCTGCGATGCTGGTTAATTTCCAGTCTTTCTGATCTTAGCCTCCTGAACCTTACCTTGGATTTACTCTGCATGATTAATAATAACACATCGAGCTTCCCACCATCTTATTTAGTCAAAATTAAGTGGATATCTCCATTTATAAATCTTTGTGTGTGTGCATAATTTCTTTCAGGATCGCTAATATAAAAAATGTAAATATCATTGGAGATTCCAACAAACTATACAATTTAACTGTTTCCTAAATCTGGATAAATATTTGACTTGTTTTATAAAAATTCACCAGTCCCTTGAAAACTTATGAAGCTAGGATAATTTATTAACATTTAACAGTTGTAGGGTTTCTAAACGTCTGTCTCAAGCACAGATGCTCATCCCAGTTTCTGTAGTGTTAAGCTACTGAGAGTAGAATAGTCCCCCTGAACAGGACGTCAGTCCATCACAGGGTTAAATCCACAGCTACTGCTGGTACTCATTTTCAGCTGAGTATACTGGAACATCGTGAAATTAAGTGGTTTTGCTCAAGAATACAACCAGATCCAGGATTCAAACGCATAACATTATGATCGTAAGTCTAACACCCTGACTACTAGCTGTACAGTATATTAATAGTGTAATGTAAATTATCTCTAAGAGGTGTTGGAAAACTGCATTCTTCTGAAAACACACCGTGTTAAAACTTAAGAATTGATACACGAGAAGGTTGACCGACTTGTTCTGGAATATCCCTTCCATCCTCAAAATTATCTAGTCAAATTGCAGATTATCTTAGAAAAATAAACTATTAAATACATTTCCCTATTTTAATTAGCTGCGAACTGTTCCTTACACATTTACTATAATTTTTTTTTTTAATGTTCTCAATGAATAGAGAATTATACACAAAATACTTCACATTCTAAGGATGTACAATTGTGTCATTCCGTTTGTTAATTGTTGTTTTGTTTTATTTTAACTTTCAGGAATTTGTTTAGAGTCCCTAAAAAAAAACAAAAACACCAAAACCTCTTCCTTTATAGAAACACTTAACAGTATTTGCACCTTTCGTCATTTACACTTTCCTTTCGAAACTTTGGGAAATTAGTGTACCTCAAAAAAGCTATTAGCCCATCAACCAGTCTGGTTTACACTTTAGAAATATCCCACTGGCTATGAAGCAGCCAAACCGGGCAAAAAAAAAACATACCTACAGCCATTCGCTATTGTACGTTCCCCATTCTTTTACTGTAAAATCACTAAATTAAAGCTTAATAACACTGAATCATAAAAGGACAGGAAAATGTTATCTAATATGAAATTGGGATAAATTATAATTTATTTCTTTTACGAAAGCATTAAGAGTGAACTATCATTAACTCTAAGTAGTAGCTGAATATATTACTTTCTGTTGAATAGATGTTCGCCAAATTCTAATACTAGTAACAGTACCCGATACACATACCCAGAAGCAACGAAATGAGACTAAATGTCGTTACTTGCATTATTTACTGTAAATTATGAATAATATGGATACTTCTAAAAAGAACCTAAATGAAAAAATTTTTCGTAGAGAGAATGCTTGGATAGTGATTAAGCAAGTACCTGCTGCTGCGACTATGGAAACTTGACTGTTAAGTTTGGCGGGTAATTGAGTTAAGGGTAAGAGAAAAAAAAATCGATGGCGCATTGTCTTTCTAAGATTTATCATCTCGCTCATCGGCTTGCTTTCTTCTCTTATGTTAAACAAACAAAGTACTCAAGGTGTACTTGAGTGGAGACAAACGGAAATAAATGATGAGGAAGTTAGATAAATGACAACGAAATCATAGACGATCCTTGTTAGTTAGGTTGTCGTCCTTGTAGTAAGGAGTGACAAGCAGTGAAAGAAAACAAATATTGAGGGGAAAAAGGAGCCCAAGATGGCTACTAATATCTTACTGCATAATATATTGTATGCAAACGCGTACCAGTGAATATATATTCAAATATAAACAAACTGGTTAACGAAAATGAAGACACAAGTAGGCGATTTGGCAGTTGCTTGTAAATGAGTGTGCGTGTATGTATACATCTAATGAAAGAACCTGTTATGTATATTCCTATACGAATAAACTATTATATCAATT
>OZ024740.1:309034048-309039048 GCA_964016885.1 Eledone cirrhosa | reverse complement strand
CTCGGTCCAGTGACATTGTCTTGGAGAGGTGTAAGCGTGTGAGGTCGGAATTTATCAGCTCGTCCCATGTTTTTCTGGGTCTGCCTACTCCGTGGCTACCGTCTATCTTTATTGCCCTGCACTTTGTTATACAGCTGTCGTCTTTCATGCGCATCACGTGACCGTACCAACGTAGCCTTCTCTCGAGTAAACAACATCTGATCCCTCTTATTTCTAATTTTTATATATATATATATATATATATATATATATATATATATATATATATATATATATATACATAGCTATATATATATATATATATAGGTGCAATAAGTAGCAGCAAGTGCCCACAAAATACTAGCTCTTTCAATTGCGCAGAGGGTTCTATAGAAATAGTGGACAGCTTCCGTTACCTGGGCGATAAAATCAGCAGTGGGGGAGGGTGCTCTGAAAGTACTGTAGCTAGAGTCAGAACTGGTTGGAAAAAGTTCAGAGAGCTTATACCACTATTAGCTGCTAAAGGGTTCTCCCTAAAAATGAAAGGCAGGTTGTACGATGCCTGCATACGAACAGCAATGCTGCATGGCAGTGAGACCTGGGCATTGTGTGCAGAGGATATACGCAGACTAGAGAGGAACGAAGCTTGCATGCTCCGCTGGATGTGTAACAGTAATATACGTGAACGGCAAAGCATAAACGAACTAAGGAAAAAATTAGAGATAAGAGGGATCAGATGTTGTTTACTCGAGAGAAGGCTACGTTGGTATGGACACGTGATGCGCATGAAAGTCGATAGCTGTATAACAAAGTGCAGGGCAATAAAGATAGACGGTAGTCACGGAATAGGCAGACCTAGAAAAACCTGGGACGAGCTGATAAACTCCGACATCACACACTTACACCTCTCCAAGACAATGTCACTGGACCGAGACCTTTGGCGGTACTCAGTAACAGAGAAGACCCGCCTTACCTAAATATATAGTAAAACCTACTCCAGCCAGTAGGCATCTCTAACAAAATACACCCCGTCCCACCACCACCACCACCCCCACCCCATCCACACCACCCCGTTCTATGTAAAGTTATGTTGGTGCCGCGCCATCGAGGCCGAAACAAATGAGATCGTGTAGGTGTCACGACAAAAAAACACACAGTCCATGCTGTAATGTGGCCGTGTAGGCAACACAGTAAAAACCTCCCAGACCTACACTGTAAATGTGGTTGGTGTTAGGAAGGGCATCCAACTGTAGAAAACCTGCCAGACAGTCCTATGCGAGCAAGACAATCACTCTTGCCTCAAGTGGGACTACCCCCGTCCAAACCCATGCAAGCGTGGAACACGGACGTTAAACGTTGATGATGATGATGATGATGATATATATATATACATAGCTATATATATATATATATATATATATATATATACATAGCTATATATATATATATATACATAGCTATATATATATATATATACACATAGCTATATATATATATACATATATAGCTATATATATATATACATAGCTATATATATATATACATATATAGCTATATATACATATATACATAGCTATATATATATATACATAGCTATATATATATATATACATAGCTATATATATATATACATAGCTATATATATATATATACATAGCTATATATATATATATACATAGCTATATATATATATATACATAGCTATATATATATATACATAGATATATATATATATATACATAGCTATATATATATATATACATAGCTATATATATATATACATAGCTATATATATATATACATAGCTATATATATATATACATAGCTATATATATATATATACATAGCTATATATATATATATACATAGCTATATATATATATACATAGATATATATATATATATATATACATAGCTATATATATATATACATAGATATATATATATATATACATAGCTATATATATATATATACATAGATATATATATATATACATAGATATATATATATATATACATAGCTATATATATATATACATAGATATATATATATATATACATAGCTATATATATATATACATAGATATATATATATATATACATAGCTATATATATATATACATAGATATATATATATATATACATAGCTATATATATATATATACATAACTATATATATATATACATAGCTATATATATATATATACATAACTATATATATATATATATACATAGCTATATATATATATACATAGCTATATATATATATATATATACATAGCTATATATATATATATATATAGCTATATATATATATATATATATATATATATACATAGCTATATATATATATATATATACATATATATATACATAGCTATATATATATATATATATATACATAGCTATATATATATATACATAGCTATATATATATATATATATATACATAGCTATATATATATATACATAGCTATATATATATATATATATATATATATACATAGCTATATATATATATACATAGCTATATATATATATATATATATATATATATATATACATAGCTATATATATATATATATACACATAGCTATATATATATATACATATATAGCTATATATATATATACATATATAGCTATATATATATATACATATATATACATAGCTATATATATATATATATATACACATAGCTATATATATATATACATATATAGCTATATATATATATACATATATACATAGCTATATATATATATATACATAGCTATATATATATATACATAGCTATATATATATATACATAGCTATATATATATATACATAGCTATATATATATATATACATAGCTATATATATATATATACATAGCTATATATATATATATACATAGCTATATATATATATACATAGCTATATATATATATATACATAGCTATATATATATATACATAGATATATATATATATATACATAGCTATATATATATATACATAGCTATATATATATATATACATAGCTATATATATATATACATATATATATATATATATACATAGCTATATATATATATACATAGATATATATATATACATAGCTATATATATATATACATAGATATCATCATCATCATCATCATCAACGTTTAACGTCCGTGTTCCACGCTTGCATGGGTTTGGACGGGGGTAGTCCCACTTGAGGCAAGAGTGATTGTCTTGCTCGCATAGGACTGTCTGGCAGGTTTTCTACAGTTGGATGCCCTTCCTAACACCAACCACATTTACAGTGTGGGTCTGGGAGGTTTTTACCGTGTTGCCTACACGGCCACATTACAGCGTGGACTGTGTGTTTTTTTGTCGTGACACCTACACGATCTCATTTGTTTCGGCCTGGATGGCGCGGCACCAACATAACTTTACGTAGAACGGGGTGGTGTGGATGGGGTGGGGGTGGCGGCGGGAGGGGTGTATTTTGTTAGAGATGCCTACTGGCAAGGCGGGTCTTCTCTGTTACTGAGTACCGCCAAAGGTCACGGTCCAGTGACATTGTCTTGGAGAGGTGTAAGTGTGTGAGGTCGGAGTTTATCAGCTCATCCCATGTTTTTCTAGGTCTGCCTATTCCGTGGCTACCGTCTATCTTTATTGCCCTGCACTTTGTAATACAGCTATCGACTTTCATGCGCATCACGTGTCCATACCAACGCAGCCTTCTCTCGAGTAAACAACATCTGATCCCTCTTATCTCTAATTTTTTCCTTAGTTCGTTTATGCTTTGCCGTTCACGTATATTACTGTTACACATCCAGCGGAGCATGCAAGCTTCGTTCCTCTCTAGTCTGCGTATATCCTCTGCACACAATGCCCAGGTCTCACTACCATGCAACATTGCTGTTCGTATGCAGGCATCGTACAACCTGCCTTTCATTTTTAGGGAGAACCCTTTAGCAGCTAATAGTGGTATAAGCTCTCTGAACTTTTTCCAACCAGTTCTGACTCTAGCTACAGTACTTTCAGAGCACCCTCCCCCACTGCTGATTTTATCGCCCAGGTAACGGAAGCTGTCCACTATTTCTATAAAACCCTCTGCGCAATTGAAAGAGCTAGTATTTTGTGGGCACTTGCTGCTACTTATTGCACCAGAACACCGGCCACATGTAAAGTCTATGTTCTTAGTTAGCTTACCTGTGATCCCACTACATCTTTTATGCACCCATACTTTGCATTTAGGACATAAGATGGAGTTTCTACCTACGCCTTTCCTACATACCGAGCACGACCATTTCCCAGAAGGGACCGCCGCCTTGTTTTCTTTCCTACAAACTAGAACTTTGGTCTTAGCCAGGTTAATTTTAAGTCCTTTTGACTCTAGGCCGTGCTTCCATGTTTGGAATTTCTTCTCTAGCTCGGCCATTGATTCCGCTATGAGTGTCAGGTCGTCTGCGTATAGGAGTTCCCATGGGCAGCCTGTCTTGAACTCCTCTGTTATAGCCTGAAGGGCAATAATAAATAGTAGGGGGCTGAGAACAGAGCCCTGATGGACGCCAACTTTTACGCTAAACTCTTCACTATATTCGTTGTTAATTCTAACCTTGCTGACTGTTTCTTTATACATGGCTTGTATAGCCCTCACAAGCCATTCGTCAACGCCTAGTTTTCTAAGAGCCCACCAGATAATGGAGCGGGGGACTCTGTCGAAGGCTTTCTCCAGGTCGACAAAAGCTAAGTAGAGGGGTTTACCTTTAGCTAGGTACTTCTCCTGTAGTTGTCGTACTATGAAAAGAGCGTCTGTGGTGCTTTTGCCTGACACAAACCCGAACTGCATTTCATCTAGATCAATTCTCTCTCTGATTAGTTGCGCTATTACTTTTTCCGTGACCTTCATGACCTGGTCGATTAATTTAATGCCTCTATAGTTACTCCTATCTAGGGCGTCTCCTTTACCCTTATAACAGTTAACGATGATGCTGCTATGCCAGTCCTTCGGAACAACCCCATTCTGTACGACTTGGTTAACTA
>OZ024740.1:309019048-309029048 GCA_964016885.1 Eledone cirrhosa | reverse complement strand
AGTTTCCAGGCGGTCAATGTCCTGAGCAAGATAGGGGTTCCAGACTGGTGATGCAAATTCTAAGTGTGGTCGCACCATAGCTGTATACAGCCTTAAATAGATATCTGGAGAGCGGCTGACAAAGGTCTTGCTGAGTGATGCTAAGACACCCTCGGCCCTCTTGACAATTTTAGAGACGTGCCTCGTCCAACGCAAATCGCTGCTGACCGTAATGCCCAGGTCACGTTCACAGGAAGACTTCTTGATATTAGTGCTGTGGAGGGAATATGTGGACGCTGGGTTTTTACTCCCAAAATGCATGGTGGTGCACTTGTCCACAGCTAGCTTGAGTTGCCAGTCTGAGATCCACTGTTGCATTGTGTCCAGGTCAGACTGCAAGCAAGATCTATAGTGTTCAGGATCTGTCCTTTTTATCTCAAGGTACAGCTTGATGTCGTCTGCGTACTTTAGTACTGTGGCATTCCTTAAGTTGGCATCTATGTCATTAATATATGCCACAAACAAAAGGGGGCCAAGAACAGATCCCGGAGGTACACCAGATGACATCTCATATGGTGAGGAATGCTGTCCCAGAACCGTGACTACCTCTCTTCGACTGAGAATGAAGGACTTCAACCAGTTAAAAAGATCATCCTTCACACCCATTGCAGAGAGTTTTGCCATAAGCCTTTTGTGCGGCACAGAATTGAAGGCCTTCGCAAAGTCAAGGTAAACAACATCCACCCATGAGCCGCCATCAGTGATCCGGGTGATGTCCTCAAGAAACTCTATAAGTTGATCACAGCAGCTGGAGTTGGGGATAAATCCAAATTGCGAAGGCCGGATAAGACTGTGAGAGCTCCAGAAGTTCCAAAGTGTTTCTCTGACACAGGATTCCATCAGTTTGGCGATGCAACTAGTAAGACTGACTGGACGATAGTTCACAGGTGATGTGCGGTCACCCTTTTTGAACAGAGGAATTACACTGGCAGTTTTCCACTGTTCTGGAGTAGCACTGTTGTTCAGACAGAATTGGAAGAAGCGTGATAACTGGTGTAGAAGGAAGTACCCACCACGTTTAAGAAGCAGGTACGTAACACCATCAAGACCAGGAGAGGCATGGTTGCGTTTATTTTTTAGGTGACGTCGCAGCATTGCAGGTGTAAATTCCATGGTTGTAATAGAGTCCGGTGTCATAGGTGGTGGAGATGGTACACTCTGGTCTTCAATGGTGAAAATGCCTGCATAGCATTCAGCAATGAGCTCTGCGCATTCCTTGGGGTCGTCAGTAACCTGGCTTGTGTGGGGATTGCGAAGAGGACCAACTGGAGAGTGAGGCCTCTGCTTTGAGTGAACATACTTCCAGAACACCTTACTGTCAGGGCTGGTTGCTATGCGCTGCTCAAATTGAAGCACTGCCTTTTTTGTCACCTGTTTGAGGTGGTTGGACGATTTATTTCGCCTCTTCCTATTAATGTCTGATTTGTGAAGTTTGTACTCACGTTCAGCATTGCGCCGTTCTTTTCTGGCAAGACGGACTGCTGCAGTCTCCCAAATTGCGCTTTTAGGATGTTTTTTCCGCTTACGTGGCACCGATGCTGCACATGCTGTCCATATTGAGCTCAGGATGTTCTGGAGTACAGTGTTGACATCTCCAGAGTCATAGAACTCAAGCCAGTTTGGCCGTTGCAACTCGGTGCAGTAACAGTTCCAGTCTGCTCTATTCCAGTCAAAGTGAGCAGTTTGGAGATGGTTGTGGTTCTTGTTACTGCCCATGAGGGATAGATTGGCAATGATCATAGCATGATCAGAGTCACCTAAAGGTTCCTCAGCAGTAACACTAATGACCGTTTCAGGAGTAGTGGTGAAGAGTAGGTCCAAAGTGTTGTCACCTCTCGTTGGGGAGGTGACCACCTGGGACCAACTCGAGTCCAGCACCAGCTCAAGGAAGTCATTTGCACTTGGCGGCCAACGAAAGGTCTCCCAGTCAATCTCAGGGTGATTGAAGTCACCTGCAATGAAAACATAAGTGGCTGTCTTCCTGGCAGCAGCTCTGAGGATATCACAAAGTTGAGTGTCCTGATGGTAATTTGGGGGACGGTAAACGACTCCAAGTAGCAGTGTTGACATGGTCATACGTATATCGCAGAAAAAAACTTCCTGCTGTGATTGGTTCAAATCAGCACAAGGAATTGCCGACAGATTTGACCGAACGTAGACCATTACACCACCACCACGACGATTAATACGGTCTTTACGAAACAGGTTGTAGCCAGTCATGCTGAAAACCCCATCACAGAGTAAGGGATGTGCCCAAGTTTCCGTGACTGTAATGAAGTCCGGGTTGATACTTTTGACGTAGGAGTCAAAAAGATGAATCTTATTGCATAGACTACGTGCATTCAAGGACAACAGTTTGTACTTTGATTCCAGTCTATGATTATGTGCAGGGGATGGCAGGTTGTTCTGATTTAGTTTCCCAGAGTTTTTTCAGTTTCTTTATTGTCAGTTGTTGTGGGTACACTGTTTTCAGACCAGCTGGTGTCTCTTTTCCATGATTCGCCAGCCTTAACAAACCTCCATATCTGCCCATCATCTCGTAGGCTGAAGCTTTCATGTTCTGCCGAGCTGCGGTTTAGGGAAGCTGCAGCACGCAACTTTGGGCGGACATCAGGTGGAAGACCAGGACGTGTTCGGAAAGCAATCCGACTTTCACGCCTAGCTTTATCAGAGGCTACAAGGTATGAACGTGCCTCAGCCGAGTTTGAAAACGACAGTCTAATTAACCTGGGTTTCGGGCCTGGTCGGCCAAGGCGTAGAGCACCCTTTACGGGAGCACAGCCCAGGTCTTTGGATGAACTGGTAGCAAATGCCTGAAGATCAACTATGTCTTCCGGCACACCAATGGCAATCACTTCGTGGTTTGCAGATTCAGTGGCATTCTCAATGCGTCTAGGTTCAACATGAGGTACGCGGAGATTTTTTAACAAGGCACTCCGGTAAGATCCCTCATTGTGGGGTTCTACACGAACGCTTGATTTTATTTCCGCTATTTCTTGACTTAAAGCGGAAATCATTTGCCGTATTTCCTCAAACTCCGTATTGACGGTCGGTTTTTGTTGTTGTTCTTCTCCTTCAACAGGCATGGTAGAAGACACAGTCGTCGGTTGTTGTTGTTGAAAAGCAACGGGTGAGGAAGACATGGGTTGCTGTTGTTGATGAAGTCCTTCAACGGGGGTAGTAGCAGAAGCTACGGTCGTTGGTTTTTGCTGTTGTTCAGCGACAATGGTAGAGGAAGACACGATCCTCGGTTTTTGTTGTTGTTGTTCAGGAACAATGGTAGAAGACACGATCTTCGGTCTTTGTTGTTGTTCCGCAGTAATGGGAGAAGCAGGCATACAGTCCAGGCACTGAAAGGACCAGTTTGTTAGCTGGACCATCTCCCAGAGTCTATCCATCGTAGCAATGTGATGTTTCTTATTTTGGCCTGGGATCTTCCGGAAGCCTGTGGCGCATTGAAGGCAGACAGAGATGCGACAGGTTCCACATTCGACCCAACGATTACGGAACGAGTTTTCGGGTTCCGTACAGATATGGCAGGTGTGATCTTCCGGGCAATGTTCTATTTTTGGACATCGACCAGTTTTGTCGCAAATTTCATCGATGGATATCACCATGGCAATTTTGTTATTTCTACCCATCCGTAGAAAAACACAGAATGTAAACAATATAGGTTTAGCGCACTTGATTACGATAGAAATAAAATGTCTGTTTTTTTTGTGTATTTTGTTTCCGTTTTCCTAAATGTTGTGTGTGTGTAGAAGAGTCTGTGCATGTAAACAAATATGTATATATATATATATACATATATAAATACATAGGTATATATATATATATACATATATAAATACATAGGTATATATATATATATAAATACATAGGTATATATATATATATATATATACATATATAAATACATAGGTATATATATATATATATATATACATATATAAATACATAGGTATATATATATATACATATATAAATACATAGGTATATATATATATATATACATATATAAATACATAGGTATATATATATATATACATATATAAATACATAGGTATATATATATATATACATATATAAATACATAGGTATATATATATATATATACATATATAAATACATAGGTATATATATATATATATACATATATAAATACATAGGTATATATATATATATATACATATATAAATACATAGGTATATATATATATATATACATATATAAATACATAGGTATATATATATATATATACATATATAAATACATAGGTATATATATATATATATACATATATAAATACATAGGTATATATATCTATATATACATATATAAATACATAGGTATATATATCTATATATACATATATAAATACATAGGTATATATATCTATATACATATATAAATACATAGGTATATATATATATATACATATATAAATACATAGGTATATATATATATATATACATATATAAATACATAGGTATATATATATATATACATATATAAATAGATGGGTATATATATATATATACATAAATACATAGGTATATATATATATACATAAATACATAGGTATATATATATATACATAAATACATAGGTATATATATATATACATAAATACATAGGTATATATATATATATACATAAATACATAGGTATATATATATATACATAAATACATAGGTATATATATATATATATACATATATAAATACATAGGTATATATATATATACATATATAAATACATAGGTATATATATATATACATATATAAATACATAGGTATATATACATACATATATAAATACATAGGTATATATACATACATATATAAATACATAGGTATATATACATACATATATAAATACATAGACCGGGTGATGTGTTGTTTCCTTGAGCAAGGCACTTTATTTCACATTGCTCCAGTTTACTCAGCTGTAGAAATGAGATGATAGGGACTGGTGTCCCTATCATTCCACTGTAAAGTGGTCGTGGAGGTGCCACGGCAAAAAAGCACCCAGCACTCACTGTAAATGAGGTTGGTGTTAGGAAGGGCATCCAGCTGTAGAAATCAAGCCAGCATCAGTTCCCATCCCACCCTTGCAAGCAGGGAAAAAGCGGATGTAAAATGAAATGATGATGAAATGATAGGTATATATATATACATACATATATAAATACATAGGTATATATATATACATACATATATAAATACATAGGTATATATATATACATACATATATAAATACATAGGTATATATATATATACATATATAAATACATAGGTATATATATATATACATACATAAATACATAGGTATATATATATATACATATATAAATACATAGGTATATATATATATACATATATAAATACATAGGTATATATATATATACATACATAAATACATAGGTATATATATATATACATACATAAATACATAGGTATATATATATACATACATAGGTATATATACATATATACATACATAGGTATATATACATATATACATACATAGGTATATATACATATATAGGTATATATACATATATACATACATAGGTATATATACATATATACATACATAGGTATATATACATATATACATATATACATACATAGGTATATATACATATATACATATATACATACATAGGTATATATACATATATACATATATACATACATAGGTATATATACATATATACATACATAGGTATATATACATACATAGGTATATATACATACATACATACATAGGTATATATACATACATACATACATAGGTATATATACATACATACATACATAGGTATATATACATACATACATACATACATAGGTATATATACATACATACATACATAGGTATATATACATACATACATAGGTATATATACATACATAGGTATATATACATACATAGGTATATATACATACATAGGTACATATACATATATACTATATATTAAACTAAAGAACATCAGACTACGATTCTCTAACTGGATTGTCAAACGCCCAATATCGAATCGTCGTGGATTATGTGAGGGGCATATAATCTGAAAAATACGCTCCCCAGACTATGAAAATGTCGAAGTGCATGAAGTCCATATCATCGCTTCGCTGTGCATTTCCAATATTTTTAATGCTTACACTATTTTTAATACTTATATTATTTCTCCACACACAGACTATAACAATCATATAAAGAATTTGTCACCAGATCAACCAACCTAACACTCTCGATTACCTACTTAAGTGCTTCTACTACACGTAACTCTCTGCCACACTATATAAACAAGACGCACGTACTTGCCACACATATAACCTTTGCACTATATAACCGCTTAATTTCATGTTGTATTTTAACCCGTATTTTTGATTGTATCTTTTAATATGAATGCAATCTCTAAGTGTGTACTGCCACTCTAAATGCTGTAATGAATGTTGACCCACAATATTTGCATATGTATCTGTATGTCTCTTGGGTGAAAAGGAGGTCATATAAGTGTTCATTCAATAATAAATTGCTCAGAAGAATCCAAACCTCGGTTTGGAGGAAACAGTTGTAAGCATAAAAATGTTTTGAACAGTTCTTTGGTTCTTATAATTCATATAACTGCTCTGTAAATCATCTTATGTTTTTACATTGAGCTACTTAACTTACTGGTAATAAGCTAGTAATATATTACTGCCTACCACTATTTAGGGTTTGTATAAAAATATATATAACTGCAAAAGGTTTTTGTATTTACATAACCATAAATAGTATAATAAATACATATATACATACATAGGTATATATACATATATACATACATATATAGCGAGGTTTTTTATTGTATCTGTATTATTTTTGACCGTCGGTCAGTCAATGGCAACATTGAGGACCGAGTAAGTTAGATCGCAGATATAAAAGACAGCGAGAAGCGAAAACCAACCAAACAGTGAGTGTGTTCTGTTATTAATTCTGGCAATATTACGCAAATACGTCCCTCCCCAAGCATACATATATATATATACATACATATATATATACATACATATATATATATACATATATACATACATATATATATATACATATATACATACATATATATATATACATATATATATATACATATATACATACATATATATATATACATATATATATATAGATACATATATACATACATATATATAGATACATATATACATACATATATATATACACATATATACATACATATATATATATACACATATATACATACATATATATATACACATATATATACACATATATACATACATATATATCATCATCATCATCATCATCATCAACGTTTAACGTCCGTGTTCCACGCTTGCATGGGTTTGGACGGGGGTAGTCCCACTTGAGGCAAGAGTGATTGTCTTGCTCGCATAGGACTGTCTGGCAGGTTTTCTACAGTTGGATGCCCTTCCTAACACCAACCACATTTACAGTGTGGGTCTGGGAGGTTTTTACCGTGTTGCCTACACGACCACATTACAGCGTGGACTGTGTGTTTTTTTGTCGTGACACCTACACGATCTCATTTGTTTCGGCCTGGATGGCGCGGCACCAACATAACTTTACATAGAACGAGGTGGTGTGGATGGGGTGGGGGTGGTGGCGGGACGGGGTGTATTTTGTTAGAGATGCCTACTGGCAAGGCGGGTCTTCTCTGTTACTGAGTACCGCCAAAGGTCTCGGTCCAGTGACATTGTCTTGGAGAGGTGTAAGTGTGTGAGGTCGGAGTTTATCAGCTCGTCCCAGGTTTTTCTAGGTCTGCCTATTCCGTGGCTACCGTCTATCTTTATTGCCCTGCACTTTGTTATACAGATATATATATACATATATACATACATACATACATATATATATATACATATATACATACATACATACATATATATATATACATATATACATACATACATACATATATATATATACATATATACATACATAGATATATATATACATATATACATACATAGATATATATATACATATATACATACATAGATATATATATACATATATACATACATAGATATATATATACATATATACATACATAGATATATATATACATATATACATACATAGATATATATATACATATATACATACATAGATATATATATACATATATACATACATAGATATATATATACATATATACATACATAGATATATATATACATATATACATACATAGATATATATATACATATATACATACATAGATATATATATACATATATACATACATAGATATATATATACATATATACATACATAGATATATATATACATATATACATACATAGATATATATATACATATATACATACATAGATATATATATACATACATAGATATATATATACATATATACATACATAGATATATATATATACATATATACATACATAGATATATATATATACATATATACATACATAGATATATATATATACATATATACATACATAGATATATATATATACATATATACATACATAGATATATATATATACATATATACATACATAGGTATATATATATACATATATACATACATAGGTATATATATATACATATATACATACATAGGTATATATATATACATATATACATACATAGGTATATATATATACATATATACATACATAGGTATATATATATACATATATACATACATAGGTATATATATATACATATATACATACATAGGTATATATATACACATATATACATACATAGGTATATATATATACATATATACATACATAGGTATATATATACATATATACATACATAGGTATATATATATACATATATACATACATAGGTATATATATATACATATATACATACATAGGTATATATATAAACATATATACATACATAGGTATATATACACATATATACATACATAGGTATATATATACATATATACATACATAGGTATATATACACATATATACATACATAGGTATATATACACATATATACATACATAGGTATATATACACATATATACATACATAGGTATATATACACATATATACATACATAGGTATATATATACATATATACATACATAGGTATATATATACATATATACATACATAGGTATATATATACATATATACATACATAGGTATATATATACATACATACATAGGTATATATATACATACATACATAGGTATATATATACATACATACATAGGTATATATATACATACATACATAGGTATATATATACATACATACATAGGTATATATATACATACATACATAGGTATATATATACATACATACATAGGTATATATATACATACATACATAGGTATATATATACATACATACATAGGTATATATATACATACATACATAGGTATATATATACATATATACATACATAGGTATATATACATACATACATACATAGGTATATATACATACATACATACATAGGTATATATACATACATAGATATATATATACATATATACATACATAGATATATATATACATATATACATACATAGATATATATATACATAGGTATATATATACATATATACATACATAGGTATATATATACATATATACATACATAGGTATATATATACATATATACATACATAGGTATATATATACATATATACATACATAGGTATATATATACATATATACATACATAGGTATATATATACATATATACATACATAGGTATATATATACATATATACATACATAGGTATATATATACATATATACATACATAGGTATATATATACATATATACATACATAGGTATATACATACATATATACATACATAGGTATATAAATACATATATACATACATAGGTATATACATACATATATACATAGGTATATATATACATACATATATA
>OZ024740.1:308997442-308999942 GCA_964016885.1 Eledone cirrhosa | reverse complement strand
GGATAGTAACACTGAAGCAACACCTTCAACAGAGGAAAAAGGTTGGCAACCATCTTGCCCAGGTTTATGAGCATGAAAAAAAATATATCATTAGAATAGCGACTGATCTGGAGGAGAGATATGGAATAAAGCCTGATATAAATCTCTCACCCAGAGAAATCGGAAGATCCTATTCAATGTTCAAACAAGATAAAAAAATTGACCAATTTACAGAAAAAGTTGTGCATGGATACTTGAGACGTAAAACACAGACCATAGAAGGAATAAACTAGTCAAAAAGCCTGGCATGGAGTTCCGACAAGTTTATGACATCACACCTTGAGGGATATCTCTATGCAATACAGGAACAAGAACTCCCTATCAAATATCTGCTGCACAAAAGAGGAGGGCCAGCAGCTGACAATAAATGTAGGCTATGTAAAACAAAGATCGAGGATGTAAGCCACATTGTTGCCAGCTGCGAAAGAATGTCATCTCGCTACTACCTCCCCATGAGACACGATGGGGTAGCTAGAACCATCTGGAATGCACTTCGGAAAACAAAATTAACAACAAACGAGGAAGAATATATTGAGACAGATGGCACTAAGGAATACTGGTGGAACCTGAAAATAAAAACTGCCACCAAATTAAAGCACAACTGGCCTGATATTGTTGTTTGGCACCACACATTGAAAATGTGTTGTGTTGTGGAGATCAGCTGCCCACTTAATGTAAACGATGTCAGAAAAATACAGGAGAAGGAGGACATCTACAGACCATTGAGGAGGAGTTTACAAATCCAGTATCCAAGATACACCTTTAGCTTCAAACCCATCATTATTGGAGCTACGGGTTATATACCAACCCGCTTGGACCAAAGTATGACTGAACTTGGATTTGCGGACAAAAAGCGCAGCTCCCTAATTCATAGTCTACAAATGGCTGAGATAGCTGGCACCTTCAAAATTTGCAAAACATTCTTACGATTCAAGGGATGACAATTTCTTTTCTTTTACAACCTTGCCACCAGGAAGGTGGCCGGTCAAAAAAAATATACTCGAAATTAAGAGAAAGAGATAACATATATACATACATACATACATACATAGTGGCTGCCAACTCGTTTTCGAGTACGGCCACTACTTTATACCCATGAGGGAGAACCCCTACCGATGCGCTGAACGAGTGTGACTTGTTAGTCCAGCCAGCGACTTGAAAACTCTGGTACAAACACTACACTTGTGACAATTACTGACACATAGTGCTGCGCCCTTGGTACCATGTGACGACAAGTGCAGAGAGATCTCCAGATATAAAGCAATGCCTGTGCCGGGAAGCTTTTATAGTGAGCAAAGGCACTGCACAAAGCCAGTCCCACATACATACATACATACAAACCTTTGTTCGTACTGCCTCTCTATTTTGTTCCCGTTCAATTTTTCACTATATATATATATATACGCATACATATGTACATATATATACATATGTACATTTATATACATATGTACATATATATACATATGCACATATATATACATATGTACATATATATACATATGCACATATATATACATATGCACATATATATACATATGCACATATATATACATATGCACATATATATATACATATGTACATATATATATACATATGTACATATATATATACATATGTACATATATATATACATATGTACATATATATACATATGTACATATATATACATATGTACATATATATACATATGTACATATATATACATATGTACATATATATACATATGTACATATATATACATATGTACATATATATACATATGTACATATATATACATATGTACATATATATACATATATACATATATATACATATGTACATACATATATATACATATGTACATACATATATATACATATGTACATACATATATATACATATGTACATACATATATATACATATGTACATACATATACATACATATGTACATACATATACATATGTACACAAATGTATACATATTTACATACATATACATATGTATATACACATATGTACACATATATACACATATGTACACATATATATACATAAGTACACATATGTACATATATATATACATAAGTACACATATGTACATATATATATACATAAGTACATACATATATACATATGTACATACATATACATATGTACATACATATACATATGTACATACATATACATATGTACATACATATACATATGTACATACATATACATATGTACATACATATACATATGTACATACATATACATATGTACATACATATACATATGTACATACATATACATATGTACATACATATACATATGTACATACATAGGTATATATATGCTAGCATGGAAGAACGGACGTAAAACGGTGATGATGATGATGATGATGATGACATATGTATATACATATACATATGTATATACATATACGAAAGGCTACTAAATGAGGAGAATAAATGGGAGAAAGACAGTCTCCCCCAC
>OZ024740.1:308834942-308989942 GCA_964016885.1 Eledone cirrhosa | reverse complement strand
GATAGCAGTAGATGGGATAAATCGGGTAATAGTGTGGCTTTTGATTAGAAAATAATATTGCAGGAATAGAGATTTACCTGGTTCCTTGTCTTTTCTGTGAGTCATCAGCAGTGTCCACGGTAGCCATTTAGTCCTCCTGTGTTTGGTTTTTAGAGTTTGTTTGAGAAGAATTATGTGAGAATATGGACAGGACAGATGTCTGAACTAAAGATCGGCTAAATAGAGAGAGAGGGAGAGGTAGAAAAGATAGACTAAGATGAACAGATTGAGGGTGAGGCGCAGGCAGATAGACTGATAAATAAATTGAAAGCAAGGGAGTGACAGCTAGTGCGCGTATCTGTCAAGACGAGTTCCTTGTTCGCTCTCTCACTCACTATATGTAGAATTGGTGTATGTATGTGCGTGTGTGTATGAACCTATATATATATATATATATACCTCTATATATTTATACACACACACACATATATATATATATATTATATATATATAATATCGTTTTTACATTGAAGAATAATATTTATATATATATTGATTTCTTGCGTAGAGAATTTTTCAAATGCAGACGATATTGCGAAATTATGTGGTGTTCATGCCCTTCTCGCGTATATAAACGACAGAGATGGATGGTGTTATCAGGAAGGAAACGAAACCGTATCAGAATCTTTAAAGATATTTTTAAAATTCAAATTTGTCTAGAAATATTTACTTTATTTTAAAATATCACTTGTACACATGTGTACAAGTGTGTGTGTGGATATATATATATTATATATATATATATACATATATACAAAAATTAAAAGTGAAAAAGCACAGGGTTATAATTACAGATTTTTTTTTCTTTTCTTTAATCCGACAGAATAATCTTTAAATATATCGCTGTGCTTTTTCATTTTTTACTTTTTGCCTATGATCTTCGATTTGTATAGAACTTCGCCCGTTTTCAACTATACACACACACATGTATCTATATATATATACACTTACACACACACACACACACACACACACACACACACACACACACACACACACACACACACACACATATATATATATATATATATATATATATATATATATATATATATATATATATATATATACATACACCTACACATATGTGTGTGTATATACATATACACATGTGTGTGTGTATGTACATATATGTATGTATATATATATGTGTGTGTGTGTCAGTGTTAGTGTTTATGCTTCGTGACTTATTGGCTCGACAAAAAGTGATTGATAAAATAAGTACTAGACTTGAGACAATAAGTATTGGGATCAATATATAAAAATAAAACTACAAAAACGCACACATAGATAGATGCTACATAGATACACACACATACGTGTATATATATATGGGGGGATTGTGTGTGTTTATATAATATATATATATATATATATATATATATATATATGTGTGTGTGTATATATGTGAAAAATCCAATGTCAATAAATACACCAGGATTTTTTCATTCTGATGATTGAAAGCAAAATTTGTTTGCTTTCAAGAAACCACTGGTAAATGAAATAATTACCTTATGTTGTTTATTACATAACTATATATATATATACTGTATATATATATTATAATAAAATGCACGATCATGTGACAAACACTTTATGATAGATGTGTTTGGGAAGTGGTAATTTGAGCATGTATGTGCTTTGATATATCCCCCTTCCCCCAGCCTCTCTCATAGTGTTGACAACAGGTATTTGTAGCTATCAACCTATGTGTTTATCTTCAGACATAATAAGCATCTGTCTACCCACCTATCTACCTACCCACCTATCAACCTGTCTGCCTATCTACATGTTTGTCTGCCTCTCTATAGGTCTATCTACCTATTTAGTGATTACAGCTAAATCAATGACAGCTTTGTTAATTCAATTAATTCAAATGTTAATTAATGTTCTATGTAGATGATAAACACAACCGCAAGGATAAGGTCCGAACGTGGAAGAGCCAAACTCCCACTGTCATCGCCTCCATCTCTCTCGCCCTCCTCATCTCTCTATATGGTGAGCAAATAGGGTCCTACGTGCTGGCTTCCCCACAGCCCCGGCGGACAGAATGTAGGGTGGTAAGGGAGATGCACTGGAAGAGCCATTCCATCTCACAAGGCTCACACCTGCGACTGGGCAGCTCAGCGCCTATGACGGTGAGTAGGGAGGTAGCCCTAGGACCAAGGACACCAGAAGTCTCCACTACCAAGGGCACGACCGTAAATCTGTCGGAGGGCGACCGGTACTTCTGTTAATCTAGCTGTCTGTCTGTTTGAATCTTACTCACACTCTGTCTATCTGTTTGCCTACCTACCTCTTTTCTCAGTCTATCCCTTTATCTATCTACTAACCTACCTATCTACCTATCCATCTATCTACCTACCCATCCTTATAGCTACCTACCTACTTACCTACCTACCTACCTATCTATTCATCTATCTATCTTTCTATATATTATAGATATTGCTAAATAGATAGATAGATATCTTTCTTTATTTGCCACAGGGGCGTACAAAAATGGGACATTACAAGACGTGACGGCAGGGGTTTTACATAAAAATCATATAACTTTAACATTAATAAATAACAATAAACTATATATAATAAAATAACAATTGAAATCCCCAATAGGGGGCAACGTTACTGCAGGGTTGTTTTACACCCCGTGGATAGAACAACCCTCAACACTAGGAACATGTTTTGTAGGTGTTCTTTTCTTACCTCTGTTTATCTTCCTCAACCTACAGGTTTATATAGATAGATAGATGTATATTTACCAATGTATCTTCAGTCAAGAACAACAACAACAACAAAACATAATTCCCAATTGTTCGAAGATGGAGAGAGAGGTTCATGGATAAATAGAAGAAAATTATCGTATTTGATTTAAATGAATGTAAAGTGGAATACAACAATGGCCGGAGTGACACAAGGGAGAACCTCAAAAATAATTGAGGATTGAAACATCTCTACATAGAATTTGTTTGTACTATAAACCTCATCATGTTTCATGGGTATCCTTCTATGTATGTATATATCATCATCATCATTATCATTTCATTTTACGTCCGCTTTTCCCTGCTTGCAAGGGTGGGACGGGAACTGATTCTGGCTTGATTTCTTCAGCTGGATGCCCTTCCTAACACCAACCTCATTTACAGTGAGTGCTGGGTGCTTTTTTGCCGTGGCACCTGCACGACCACTTTGCAGTGGAATGATAGGGACCCCAGTCCCTATCATCTCATTTCTACAGCTGAGTAAACTGGAGCAATGTGAAATAAAGTGTCTTGCTCAAAGAAACACCACATCACCCGGTCTGAGAGTTGAACTCACAACCTTTCGATTGCAACGCCAATGCTCTAAGCCACGTGCCTCCATATATATATATATATATATATATATATATATATATATATATATATATATAATTATTTCTACTTTTGGTACAAGGCCAGTACATTACTGGTACTTTATTTTAAGGAGGAAAGGCAAAGTTAACCTCGACGGGATTTGAACTCAGACCGTGGAAAGCATGGCGTCCAACCCTCTACTGATACTGCCAGGGCACAAAGAATAATCAGTATTGCATCATATACATATTTAATTATATATTACATATGTTCCACTACCGATCAGTTCAAGGAACGATCAAATAGTGTTCTTTCCTGACTCTGGAATCGCGAGCTTCTCAGATTGTCTGTGAAACATGTAATATGTAATTAAATATGTAAATGACATAATACTGATTCTTTGTTCCTATTTATTATTATTGATACTCTGCTCCCCAAGAGCATCGACTGCTCATCTTGGCATACCACATGTGAATGCAATTCAATTGCACCTCTACTACCTATATATATATATACACATATATATATATATATATATATATAACGAAGGAAGTGTGGTAAGGAACCAGGTGGACCATAACGCACCAGAGTACTCGATACTATGGGTAGTAGAGTGGGTAATAGTAATAGTCTAGAAATAGCCGTCGAAATGGCTTCAGCTCTGCCGTTGGGGTCCTGACCCTTTTCCTACATATATATATATATATATATAAGTATGTATACGTACATACATATATGTATACAGACGTACAGTAGTATGTATATACATACATACATGCACACATATATATGTAGGTATGGGTTTACCGAACATTTATTATAATGGTCAGTTTCTTTGTAAACAAACAGCCCGAATTAAGCCGTACAGTGTTCGACAACCATCATTGCCCTTTTGTTCAATACTGACAAAGGAACGATGAACTAGTTTCTAACTTATTAACTGTCATCAGCACCGTATACCTCCCTGTCAGTCGATTGTACGTTTGAAAGTATATACTTTCCTTATGCATATTAACGGCTGAGCAGCCTAATTTGCATATCGAGTGAGTTAGTCGACCAGGCGTACCGAAAATGATAAATCGAAAAAATGAAATTTCATTTCTCACTCTTAGTATGGCTGATGCTTAAATATAAGTATGTATACGTACATACATAGATGTATACAGACGTAGAGTAGGTAAAGGTTGGCATGAATGCCGAATTGAAGATAGCGAGTTTGGCTTTTACACATACCTCCCTTCTTCTGATTACTGAATGCTGAAGCTGGTGCATTACTGCACCAGCTCCTGAAATTCTTGCTCTTAAGCCAGCCTCCTGCTTTCCATCACTCATTGAACATGGCCTTAAGATACTTGAATTTCTCTACCTGCTTGAGTGGAACTCCATTCACATGTAAAGTACACAGCACAAGCTTCCTTCAGAGGACAAGTGTCTCAGTTTTTGCCGCACTGATTTTCATTCCAGTCATGCAGCACTCAGCATCAAGCCTATCAAGTGCAAGTCGGAAATCACCCATCAAGTTAAGCAACTCCATGTCGTCTGCAAATTCCAGTCAATTGATTTTACACCAACCAGTCATGATACCACTTCCAACCTGGCTGTGCATATCAATCCTGTTCACATAAATAATGAACAGGTGAGGTGACAGTATGCACCTTTGGCGAAGTTCGACTCCCACATTGAAGGGTTTCGATTTAGTACCATTTACCAAAACACAAATACGCGAGCATTCATAAGGAAACATCAGGGCAGCAAAAAACTGACCATCGATCCCATACTCCTGCAGAACCTTCAACAACAGGTCCCGAGGAACGTGGTCATATGCCTTTTCAAGGTCTACAAAACAAAAATATTCCTCTTGGTAATACTCCCATGATTTCTCAAATACCTGCAACAGTGTGAATATTTGGTCAGCTGCGTTGCGTCTGAAGCGAAAATTGCACTGTCCATCAACTAGCTTGGACTCAACAATCTCCCTGCATTCTTTGCCAGACACTTAGAATAAACTTTACTGGAGAGGCTTAACAAGGAGATCCCCTTGTAATTGAAACAATCTTTATTGTCTCCCTTTTTGAAAATTTGGATTATCGCTCCAGATTGCCATTGCTTATGTGCCTTTCCAAAGATCCAGGCTACCTGGTACACACAAGTCAGCCAGTGAATACCTTCTCTATTTAAGGCTTTTAACATCTCAGGATGGATTTCATCTTCCTCAAAAGCCTTGCTAAATTTGAGCTCTTTAACTGCTTGTAACATCGCCTCTAAGAGATTAGTCACCGCTCCCAGATGTACTTCATGTACATCAGAAGATGCCATTGTGATCAGGTTTACGCAATTAGCAAAGTATTCTCTCCAACTCACAATAAGTCCTCCTTCTTGCACTTGCAATACAAGCAGGCACGATGAATCACAACATTTTATTTGCTGATGCGAAGTTGGATTCCAACTTAACCTTAAATTCCTCCCATGTCTTAACTTTGGATGCCTTTACTGTTTCTGTTGTGATTCTTCGTGCCTGCTTGTGTCACAAGTGCAAGAAGGAGGACTTATTTCCAAGCCAAGCATTGTAAGCCTCCTTCTTTACTTAGATGGCATCTTTGACCTCTTGATTGATCCATGTGGTGCCACACCAAGCTTTTTTCTTGGCAAGACTGTTCGGCTAGAGAACGGGTTGCAGGTGACAGATAGTGATAGAAGTTGGCAACTGCTGGACAAATAAGCAACCCCGAGCCAACAGCTGTAAACTACTAGGAGAGATAGAGCAATGAGTGATATCTGTAGCTCCAAAAAAAACTCTCACAACCCACTGATATAGCTATGAAGAGGCAAGTAAAGGCCACCACTAAAAAAGTCTAGTCTTTGTGTGTTTGACTAAGTATCAGATTGGTGACTAGCACGAATAAGACCACTAAAACTGAAACTGCAATATGATGAGGAAAACAAAAAAGAACCATACTGCATCGTCTTTCATGCAGGTTAACAAGGGATACGTTCAGGCCTTAGGTAGAGGGGCCTGTTCAAAAAAATCTATTGCAGTCTCCATGCTGCAAAAACTGGAAATGGGACTCTGACCTGTCGTGGGAAGCGTGGAAAAGACACAAAGATTGCATATCCTGGGACCCTAAAGAGGGTCTGGAAGGGAGCAAACCTTGATAATTGGAACCTGGAATAATATATACATCAGGAATGAGAGAGTCCTGGTCCTTGTGAGGATATCATTATAGGAGAAGGAAAACTTTGATGTAAAACCTGCGACATGATGACAACCAGTGATGTTGCCCTGTTCTTCTTTTTAGATACCTGTTTAGAGAGTAGGATTGGGAGGACGGACTCTTCAGTTGTGTTGAAGACTTGACAACCTCCCTTGTGCTGATGCACACAGTAATCATCATCATCATTTTACGTCCGCTTTTCCCTGCTTGCAAGGGTAGGATGGGTCCTATTCAGCACAGCAGCTCCCCACTTGTCATGGTCCTTCGTCATCTCCTCCATGAGTTTCAGCAATCTGAGGTCTGCTCTCGCCACCTCCACCCATGTTTTTCATGGTCTTCCTTCTACCGGGATTTCTTGGCACTTCTTTACCCAGCGGTCATCCTCCATGTGCATCACATGTCCATACAATCTCAGTCTTCTCTCCTGCACACCACACCTTATCCCTCTTCTACCCAGTTTCTTTGTCAACTCACCTATGCTTGGTCGTTCACACACATTGACATTGCACATCCAATGGAGCAGCTTGCTTCATTTCTCTCCAGTCGTCGCATATCCTCTGCAGTTGCTGCCCATGTCCTACTACCATGCAGCATCACGCATCTCACACAGGCATCATATAACCGTTCTTTCATACACATGGAGAAACCCAGCTTTGTCAACAGAGGAAGCAGCTCCCTAAACTTCTTCCAACCCGTCCTTATTCTAGATAATATGGCCTCGGAACACCCCCCTCCCATGCTAATCTGATCACCTAGTACCAGAAGCTATCAACCACTTCTATAGAACCCATCTGCATTGGAAAAATGTGTCTATCACTGCGATTACTACTGCCAACTTTCCTTGTACATCTACTGCATACGTAGTTTTCCCTACCTGTTAGTTTGCCTGCTACCCCACTACATCTCTTGTGTACCCAAGATCTGCATTGCGTTCATTTTATGGAATTTATGCCAGTTCCTTTTCTACATATCGAACATAGCCATTTCCCTGGTGGAATTAGGGTATTGTCTTTTCTTCTACTTATCAACACTTTTGTCTTAGCTATGTTCACTCTCAGTCCTCTTGATTCCAACTGCTGTTTCCATAGCCCGAATTTATTCTCTAGCTCCTCTACTGATTCAGCTATAAGAACCAGATCATCAGCATAGAGAAGTTCCCATGGGCATCCAGTCTTAAACTCCTCTGTTATGGCTTGGAGGACTATAATGAGCAAGAGCGGGCTGAGGACCGAACCCTGATGTACACCTACTTGTATCTCAAATTCCTCATTAAACTCCATTCCTACTCTCACTTTACTGACAGCACCCCTGTACATAGCTTGCACTGTCCTCACAAGCCATTCCTCTACACCTAGTTTCCTTAGGGACCACCGGATGACAGATCGGGGTACCCTATCAAAGGCCTTCTCTAAGTCAACAAAAGCTAAGTATAGTGGCTTATTCTTCTCTAAGAACCTCTCTTATAGTTGTCTCACTAAGAAGAGGGCATCTGTTGTACTTTTCCGAGGCACAAAACCAAACTGCATCTCATCTAATTTGACCCATTCTCTAATCAGTTGCACTAATATTCTCTCTGCCACTTTCATAACCTGATCCATCAGCTTTATGCCCCTATAATTGCTCCTCTCCAGAGCATCCCCTTTACCTATGTAGTAATTTATGAGAATACTGCTGCACCAGTCTTTGGGTATGACACCACCATATATAGCTTGATTGATGAAGCATGATGGAGACTCCAGCCTGTATAGGAGGTCAGTAGCCCTACTTTAATACTAACCTGGTCTATGTGGATCCATCCAACACTTACTAGCAGGGAAAGCAGATGTTAAACAAGAATGGTGATCATGATGATATATATGCTCACGGACTACTTTGTTTGGTGCCTGAGTACACGGTTAGCTCATCAGGAGGGAAAAACCCTGATCCTTGTTAGGACATCACTCTAGGAGAAGGAAAACTCTGATGTAAAACCTGCAACTTCTTCTTCTTCTTCTTCTTCTTCTTCTTCTTCTTCTTCTTCTTCTTCTTCTTCTTCTCCTCCTCCTCCTCCTCCTCCTCCTCCTCCTCCTCCTCCTCCTCCTTCTTCTTCATGGTTGCTTCTCACATGGATCCTGTGAGAAGCAACCATCTCCAATTGATCCGGCTGGATCCCCAAGTGGGACCAGCTGAGCTCATGGATATTATCCAACCATTTTGCTCAGGATCTACACCTGGTGCCCCTGCTGATTGGTTTTTCC
This sequence comes from Eledone cirrhosa, assembly GCA_964016885.1. Classification (NCBI taxonomy): domain Eukaryota; kingdom Metazoa; phylum Mollusca; class Cephalopoda; order Octopoda; family Eledonidae; genus Eledone; species Eledone cirrhosa. The sequence continues at coordinate 308,981,122 of OZ024740.1, read as the reverse complement.
CTTAAAATATGTCCAGCAATTCTTTCCTGAGACATTCTAACCACATATCTGTAATGTCAGAGCTGTGATCCATCAATTCGGAAAGGTTGCAACCCTACCCGGAGTGACACTCTGATCTCTGTAATGTTACTCCAAAGAGCCTTTGGAGGAATTCTATTTTTACCACTTGTCTTTGTGATCGTATTCTTTTGGGCATTACCCAAGATTCATGACCACTTGTATGGGTTGGCCAAATACTGAGTTGAAGACAGAGAGTTTGGCTTTTACACTTGATTACCAAATGCTGAAGCTGGAGCATTACTACACCAGTTCCTGCTATTCTTGCACTTAATTCAGCCACCTGCCTCACATCACTCATGAACACAGCCCCATGATACTTGAACTTCTCCACATGCTTCAGTGGAACTCTACCCACATGCAAATTGCTTCTTTGAGGACAAGTGTCTCAGTCTTCACAGCACTGATTTCCAGAGATGTTGTGGGAAAACAAGTAGGCTAGCAAAAAATACAATCTTCATATGTGGACATTGAACAGGGGTAGCAAGCTGCTTTCCCTTATGAAGATTTTGAAAGATTGTCGTAAGAAGAATGAGGATATTTCCTTGACACAAGCACAACTCGAAGATTTCCAGACTGCCAAGACAGCACTTGTTAATTCATCTTTGCTAGCCCACCCAGTACCTGATGCCAAGCTTTCACTTTGTGTCGATGTATCTGATACCGCTGTGGGAGCAGTTTTACAACAGTATAATGCTGAACACCAACAACCTTTGGCATTTTTCTTCAGGAAGCTGAAACCGGCAGAAACTCGTTACAGCACGTTTGGTCGGGAGTTATTAGCCATATATCTGTCGGTGAAACATTTTTCTCATATTCTTGAGGGAAGAAATTTTACGGTTTTCACTGACCACAAACCCCTGACCTTCGCTTCGAGGGCTAAAGCCGACAGATATTCGTCCAGAGAGACAAGGCCCCTCGATTACATTTCGCAGTTTACCAATGATATCCAGCACATTTCCGGCTCAGTAAATACAGCTGCAGATGCCTTGTCACGCTTGCCAATCAGCTCAATTTCGTCATCCAGGAGATAGATTTAAGTCGTTTAGCAGCAGACCAACCTGCACTCGAATCGTTGGATACTTCATCAGCCGCATTTGCGACTTGCAACCTGAAATATCTGCCCTTGTCGACTACCAACAGGCAGATTCTATGCGATGTATCTACGGATTCACCACGACCTTATGTTCCTGAGACTCACCGTTGAATTGTGTTCCTTGCTTTGCACAGCATTTCTCACCCAGGATCTTCAGCCACAGTAAAGCTCATAACGGCTAGATTTTTCTGGCCAAATATGAGGCGCGAAATTATTGCTTGGTGCCGTTCCTGCATACAGTGTCAAAAATCTAAAGTCCACAGACACATCCGGACTCCACTTGTTACTTTCAGTACTCCGGATGCTCGTTTTCGACACAGCCACATCGATATCATTGGACCTTGGCCAGTCAGTAGTGGATATTCTTACCTTTTGACCTGCATTGATCGTTTTTCGCGATGGCCTGAAGCCATCCTCTTAAAGGACATTATCGCCAACACGATAGCGCGTGCCCTGGTATCAGGGTGGATTGCCCGCTATGGCGTGCCAACCACAATTACTACAGACCATGGTAGGCAATTTGAATCACATCTAACAAAAATTATTAGCACTCAACGCATTCGGACCACATCTTATCATTCTGCTTCAAACGGAATGGTGGAGCATTTTCACCGCCAATTAAAGGCCGCTCTTCTTGCCTATCCAGACTCTCTATGTTGGAGCGAGTACCTTCCTATTGTGTTGTTAGGAATTCGGTCTTCAATAAAAGAGGACCTTGGGTTCTCCCCGGCTGAATTGTTATATGGTGCTCTACCATTACCTGGGAAAATGCTTGCCCCTGTCGATCTTGCTATTCAAGATCCCCTTTCCTACGTATTTTGTTTGCGCTCATTTTTTCAGGACTTACCGCATATGGATACCAGGAAACAAAACTATTAAAATTGCAGTCCCGAGGGATATTGCCTCGTGGACACATGTCTTTGTCAGAGACGACGCTGTTAGACCACCTCTCACACAACTGTACTCTGGACCCTACCGTGTGTTAGCACGTGCTGACATACATTTTACTGTAGACATTAAGGGATCCAGAGAGACAATTTCGGTTGACAGACTGAAAAGGGCATTCACAGACGCTCATACACCTGAGCCACAAATGCCCCCATCTTTCTCTATTGTACATACACCTGCTCCTTCTGCCCCACCTTCACCTACATACAAGAACATGACCTGTTCCGGTCGAAGAGTCCACTGGCCTAAAAGACTTTGTCAAACAGTTTTCATCTGAACTGGCCACTATGAAGCCTTTTTTGTATTGTGTATTACATGCTTTTCTTTACCTTGTTTCTTAACAGTTGAAAGTTTTCTTTAACTATAGAGTTTCTTTTTTGTGTATTGTATATGTATATACCTTTTTCATACCTTTGCCTTGATCCCATTCTTGCGGGTTCGCTACAATTACCTTCGGGTTGTTCGCCTATCGTCTGGAGGAGGGTATTGTAGTGACCCCTTGGGTCGAGAAGGAGAGTTAATGAGAGTTACATCCCATGGAGACTATAAATTGAGAAACCGAAAGTACCTGCTCTCTTACAAAGCTAGCCGTCCAGGAGTTAAGAGGTAATTTTGCCTTCTCCCAATTTTCATTTCACCCACACCATGTGGAGTGAATATATTAAGAGCAACTCTCTCTCAGGCGACTTCGACTTCAGAACAGAAAACCAATAACACCATGTAGAGACTAACTTTTTCTCTCACCTCGTCGCCAATTCTACAACTAATAATTGTTTCTACTTTTGGCACAAGGCCAGCAATTACCCAGTGCATTACTGATACTTTATTTTATCGACCCTGTAAGGATGAAAGGCAAAGTTAACCTCAGCGGGATTTGAACTCAGAATGGCAAGGGCCGTAACTATGTGTCAAAGCATGGCGTCCGATTCTCTACCGATACTGCCAATCTACAACTAATAATACCAATTATGCATATTATATTATTTCAAAAGGTATGTCTTATTTCCAAGTTGTAACACGCACTCATAACAATAAAGATGAGACAATTATAGACACTCGTGTGAGATATTTCAGCATGTTTCATTTAATTACTTTATTCCTAAATTGATGACCAAATAACCTAAACACTAAATAAAATTGACGAACTTTCATGCTCATTAAAATCTGAACACAAATACTAAATCCCTCGTATAGAGACATCAGGGCAACAAGAAGCTGTCCATTGATCCCATACTCCTTCAGAATCTTCTGCATCAGGTCCCGTGAAATGCAGTCATATGCTTTTTTGAGGTCTACCTCTTGGTAATACTCAAGATAGATAAAGCAGACCAACTTGATGTGGAAAAGACTGAACAACACCTAAAGGAAACGTTCATAGAATTTCCCTCCAAATAGAGCACCATAAGGCCAGCCACATCTTCAATGGCTTACAACCTGATCTTTCAAATCTATGCGAAAACATCGCCCTCACCATAGAAAGGTCTGATGGTAATGCTGCCAATTCTTAATTTTGTTAACATATTGTCTGCAGCTAGGAATGAGAGAATAGATGAGAAAAAAAAAACATTATGCCAAAATAGCTTGTGGTATGAGGGGTGAAAGCATAATTCATCTACCTCATGGGATATCTCACTGGCTGATCTTCTCCAGAAGGCAGTATATTCGTGGTCCTTAATCACCCAGCCCAACTCTACCCTATTGTCAGAAAATGTCCCCATGTGTTTCCTACACAAGGAGCAGAAAAATGCATGAGCTTCTTCCCCAAAGTTCATTGAGCAAGAGAGTGGAGAAAGTCCACAATGCTGCTTCTTGCTTTCTCTCCTATAATGTCACAGTAACTTGCCACTTCCAGCAAGGTCTTCTGGTCCCATGACTGGCCCTTATACTTCTGGCAAAGTTCCACCCCTACAACATTCGTGTTAATTTTAAAATAAGTTAACTGTATATTTACAATAATGGCAAGCGTTTATAAAACTATCTTCCCTAATACAGCAGAAGTAAGCCTTGCAGGCCCCATGATAAAATGAGAAGCTTATCTTGGGGCCTGCAAGTCTAACCCCTGTTTTAATAGAGAAGATGGCCTTAAAACATTTGTTGTTGTAATGTTATAGTAGGATATCATTTTTATTATATTTTATTAAGCAGAAAATTGGCAGAGTTGTTAGAACATTGGATAGAATGCTTTGTGTTATTCTGACTCTCTGCTCTTTGACTCTCCTGCTGAGATCAACTTTGCTTTCATCCTTTCAAGGTCAATAAAAAAAAGTACCAGTCTAGTACTGAGGTTGATTCTTCCTCTATATCTGTTTCTCACTTCCATTCTCTCACTTTCTATCCTTCTCTGGAAGAAGTCTGCTGTGGAGAGGGGTGGGTTCTGCCAGGCTTAAAATGGCCAAGAAACGCTCTATGCCACTGCAGTGTTCCTATGACTCCATCAGGAGTTGAGGGACATTACATTTATACATATGTTTCAATTTAGTATGTTTTACAATACTTTGAGCAAGGTTTGTAGATTTTCCTCACTCTTATAGAACCTGTACAGTTATTTAATGAAGCTCTTTGCATGAAGAAAAACCGTTTGCTATTCAAAGAGATTTTATTTCAATATTATCAGAATCAATACTCACCTTTGTACATTGGCTATATATATTGCTTTTATCTTCAATTGCAATTGATAAAGTTCTTCCATGCAGAGATTTAAAGAACTTGTAGTAGATTCACAGCATTCTGGCTTCCTCAGGAAATTTCCATAGTTTCAAATGAAGTACATTTTGTCATATTCTTTCTTTGTCTCTATCCATTGATGGTGGTAGTATGCAGCTTATTCTATTCCATAATCACACTGGTTACTAGAAAGTCATAATCAACCAAGGATTTGGAAATAAAGGGTTAATAATTGTTTCTTATTTAAGCACAAGGCCAACAATTTGGGTGGTCGGAAAGTCTATTAAATCGACCCCAGTGTGTAACTGGTACTTATTTTATTGACCTTGTAAGGATGAAAGGCAAAGTTAACCTTGGCAGGATTTGAACTCAGGATATAAAGGGGAATAACTCTATGCCGTAAAGCATGTTGTTCGATGAGGCACTGATACTGCCAATCCACAAAGGGTTAATAATGAAAAAGTCATATTACTAAACCCCTCCAAATTTTTGATTTTCTAAAAATGATTTGAAAAAAACATATGGTAACAAAAGAAGTTAATATAATTCTTTACATAAAGTAATACAGTCCATTATTGGCATGTATGTTTGTATGTCTGTGTGTGTGTTTGTGTGTGCATGTGTGTGTGTATATATAAATAAAGAGATTGATATATAAATATACAGGAGAATAGACAGGCAGGCAGATATATAATAATAGCATTTAGTCCATCACGGAAGGGTTGTACGCTGCATTTTCCAAACTTGGAAAGGTGAGGTGGATGGGAAAGCAGATGAAAGCGTACATGGCAGAAATTCAAAGGTTGGCCACACTCTCTGGATTTACATGAGAAGGCCTAGAAATGGCAGTGCAGTTAATATTTGGGAATGGTTTCCCCAATTAGATATTGGTGAGGTGAGGCTGCAATAGCTGCCAGCAATGAGACAATGTCCATGGGTCAATTAATCACTCAAGCGTGTGTGTCAATAAGAAACACTGGAAGAATGCTGCAGTGCAAGTAGCCATGGAGGCATACAGCTCCAGGCAGCATCTGATGAATGATGAAGAAAGAACTGTGGAGTGACTGCGACCATTTAGAAATCAATGCTGTAGGTGCCAGAGTCTGCAAGGAGCCGAACCGGTGTAAGCAGGAATGCCACATCACCAGAAATTGCAGCCAGAGAAATGATCGAAGGGGGACGACTGTGTCAGTAGCTACCCCTGCTACTGAATACAAATGAAAGGGGAAGTTACACAAATGCTCAACGAAATATTCCTGGAATGAGACCATGTGAATGAGCTGCAGAGGGACAATGGCACTGCATTTTGCTCACAGATGCTGAAGGAAATGTTTGAAAAGTGGAATGGGAACTGCTTCTTCAGAACAGTGTATAGGCCAAGTGGAAATGGGATTGTAGAGAGTCACCATCGCATGATAAGGGCCATGGTGGAGAGGGGACATATGTCACCAATTGAGGTAATGTTTTGGTGTATGTACCACACATTTAAATATGAATAGCAAACACTGGTGTACAGTACCATAGCAACCTGTGGAAGGGAGAGGAGCCACATTTCTACAGGTCAGAGACGAAGTCTGGGTCAAGCCTCCAAATGTGTGCTGCACATCTCAATGGGGGAAGAGAACAGTAACAGCCATAAATTCCTGAAACAACATGTTCATGAATGGAATGTCACAATTCCTGAAACATGTTTGTGGATGGAATGTCGCATCATGTTTTGGATGCCCGCTGGATCGTCAATTTGTTGGATGACAATAAAGAAGAAGAGGATGTGAGCAGTGCCCCAGCTGGAATGTCAGGAACTTGGATGGATGGCGGATTTTCACATGGAGTGAGGTGATGTAGTGAGATCAGGGGGAGAGGGGGTGTGGGGCTTTGTTGGAAATATAAGGGCCAGTGACATCATGGGAGGGAGGCAAGAAGTAACAGCAGTGTTGCGAGCTTTCTTGCTTTCTTGATCAATAAATGTTGGGGAAGAACATTGTATGTTTTTCTGCCCTGTGTTAGGTGACACGTAGGGTTATTTTCTGGCAATAAGGTAGAGTTGGGCTGGGCACTCAAGGACCACAGATATACTGCATTCTGTAGAAGATCAGCCGGTGAGACTCCCATGAGATAGGCTTTCTCCCCTTATACTACAGATACCATATGAATCATTAAATAAAACATTATTCCCACCAAACAGTGAATTTTGTTCATCATGGTGTTAGGAAGCTGTAAAAATCCCAGCCAAATTACAGTTCTGTTTGAGCAAGGTATGATGCAACCAGCTGGCCAGACTTGTCTCATAATGTGGATGACTTGTCTAACCCATGCAAGCATGGAAAAATAGTCATTAAATGGTGATGATGATAATGATGATGATGATATGCCATTACATATTTATTCATTACAGAGACAAATAAAATACTTTGATAAATATACTGGTGATGGCAAGTGCCTTGATGGGATAACTCTTTTCCTGTTTAATGGAGATAAATCTCTAATCTGGGATAGCACATGCAGCGATACATTCTCCACCACCATCCTTGCCATTTCAGCCACAAACTTGAGAACTGTTACCCACAACACAGAGAAGTGGAAGATAACCAAATTTCCTTTTTGTGATGGTCACCATTAAGGTCTCTTTTGTCCTCTATACCAGGACTGCCATTTTCCTACACAGAATCTGGAGAAAGATATCCCATATAAGAAAGGAACCCCATGAGGTGGAATAGCTGAAGCAGTGGTGGATGCTGGCCGTTCCCCATGGCAATGCCTTTACTATTTTCCCCCAGGGTGCAGCTGAGATATAAAACTTAGACTGGGTGTAGAATCTGTCATGCTCTCACCTTTTCCTTTACTTTCATTATTTAATTATTTCTATTTCTTTTTTTATTGTAAACATTATATAAATTTAATTGAAATTTATTGAATAAAACTTTTCCTCATATTAAACTTTTATTATAACATGAGCTGATGATCATAGGACCAGCCTGCCAGAGCAGTACTCATCAATCTGGTTGGCACCACCCACTAGTGAGTGATTTGAGATGTTTTATGGGCAGCAGAGATCTTCCAAATACTAGAAGACTTTTATATAAATAATGACTGACTTATATTGTTAGTTATTAGTGTACATTGTCTGAATAACATTTGGCCCATGCATAAATACTATAATTAATGGAGTAATGTGAAATTAGCTTCTTCAATTACACTTGGCTCAACCAGAAGCCTCATGAAAGACTATTTGATGTATAGTGAGGCAATTTTTGCCTGAACCTGGGGCAGTTTAACTTAGGCAATGTAATCTTAACAATAAATATGAACCAATAATTGATCATGTTAAACTAATTGATGCTACTTATTGTGCTCCTATTAATTACCTAGCTGGTCAAATTGACACTGCCTCAATTGAAGATGTAGCCCCATCTGGAAGACTGACCCCGGTTGGAAATCCATCAAACTCTGGTTCCATAGATTATTGTTGTGATGTGGACTTGATGAAAAATCTAACCCAAATAATCTCAGTGAAGGTGGGTGGCCTAGTGGTAAGGGTGCTAGACTTATAATCATAATGCCATGGGTTCGATTTGTGGGCTGGGTTGTGTGTTGTGTTCTGGAACAAAACACTTCATTTTATGTTGCTCCAGTATACTCAGCTGAAAATGAGTACCCTGCTATGGACTGGTGTCCTGTCCAGTGGGGAGTCTTGTCCTCTCAGTTGCTTCACACCATGAAACCAGAATAAGCACTGGCCAGACAAGCCTCCTGGCTTGAGACAGACTTTAAACTAAATAGAGAATCTCTAGGTCTATTGATGGAGGTGCTATCAATGATTGTTGTAGTGAAATGCTGAGAATCTGTGTGAATATGTGAATGGAAGTGATCCAGCATTGAACCAGTTACAGAACAGGAAATCATATCCACGTAACATAAAATATGGTCCAGAAAGCACCAGAAACACTAAATTTTGGAGTCCAGGCTTTATGGTATAATTTACTTGAAGGTTATCAATCCCCGAATTGATGAAAGGCAAATCTAACCTTGACGAGATTTGAAACCAGCACGCAAAGGGCAATAACTCTATGCCACAAAGCATGTCGTCTAACGCTCCACCAATGCTGCCAACTCACCACCACTGTATACAATAATAACAATAACAATGATTTATAGTTTTGCTGCAAGGCAACAAATTTTGATTGAGGCATGTAATCTATTGATTTGACCTTAGTAAATTATTGATACTTGTTTTATTGATCCTGGAGGGATGAAGGATAAAATCCAGCCCAGCAAGAATTGTATGTAAAAGAATGTCAATAAATAGCACTAGTAATTTAGTCTATTCCCTATTTTTCAGAATTTACTACATTGCTGATTTTAGCTAGGTCTCAAAGACCTATTTTTCTGATGCCAGAATGTGGGTTTTTAACTCAGAATGCACTCAGCTAGGACATATATTGCAGAGCTTCCATCTAATGCTCTAACAATTCTGCCAATCAGCCCTCTTCAACAGTTACTTTATCAACCTTAAAAAGATGAAAGACAATATTGACCTAAGCAGAATTTGAACTCAGAGCACAGAAAACTAGAACAAATATTTTAACAACTGCAAATTTCCCAACAACAATAATTGTTTCTACTTTAGGCACAAGGCCAGCAATTACCCAGTGCAACAACAATAATGATAATAATACATGGTTTAACATGTACTCTGCAAGCTATAGTGAAAGCATACATCTAGGAGGGCAGTGACTCCGACTAAAAACGACTGCATAGGGCAGACATGGACTCCATAAGGCATAGTGAAGGCAACCCTTCTAGGAGGGCAGTGACTCTGACTAAAAACGACTGCATGGGGCAGATGTTGATTCTGTAAGCCGTAGTGAAAGCAAACCATCTAGGAGGGTAGACACTCCAAATAAAAACTGATATAGGTTAGAGAGGACTTTTGAGTCCAGTAAGACAACCTCTCTTGTGCTGGTGGCACAAATAATGCATCCAGTCCATGCTGTAAAGTGGTTGGTGATAAAATACATCAAGTCAGAAAAACCCTGCCCCAAAATGACAAATTTTCTGATTGACATGTATTTGTTTAGTCTACACATCATATTTTGGGCCATTTTGTCTGTTAGATCAAACTTTCCCTCATCTGATGCAGCTAGCTCAATCCAAGTCTATCTTATCTGTCCACAGCTATGGCTACTCTTTGATAAGAATTTGTATCTTCTTTTTTTCCCAACATATTTTTGCATTAGATGTTTACACCAATGCTCCTATCTTCTTTGTATATATATATGCTGATCTATCTTTCTAAATATCCAATACATTTTTCTTAATTTACTTGCATTCCATGTTTTATCAGTCCATACTGTGCATCCGGTAAATCATTCTTATCATACTTTAGACATGTCATGTCACAAAATGTCTTTAAACTTCATCATCATCATCATCATCAACAACACAACCACCATTATCATCATCATCATCATCACCATCATCATCATTGTCATTGTCATCACTGTTTAACATCTATTTCCATGCTTGCATGGATTAGACAGGTTGTTATATACTGAGGTTAGACTGTTCAGGGGACTACATCCTGCTTGTAAGCTCCAATTTTGGCTTTGTTTCTACAGCTGTATGCCATTCCTAATGCCAACCACTTTATAGTGTTTACTAGGAGCATTTTATTATGACTCCAGTACTGCCACCTTATAAATTTTGATTTCATATCTAGTAAGTTACTCATAAAATCCTTTATTTGATGTATATTAAACTAGTATCCCTTTCTTAATTCTTGAAAAGAAACTATTTCTCCTGATGTTTGCTACCCATTTATTATCATGGTCATTACATAATAAACTGGGGCAAACATTATATAATAAAATAATCTAATCTGCTCTATCTAGCATACCTGGAGGTCAGTTTGTTGTCATCTAACTTTAGTTGGTGACATTATTAATTTGTAATAGATATATATCATGACCTAGGGTTAAATTTTTTAACAGTTTATCTAAGATTGCATAACATCAATGCAGTCATTATACATTTAATTTTTTCTAATGTATTGAATCTTTTTCTATAAATTAATGCCTTAACCTTTTAGCATTTAAACCGGCTGTATCAGCCAGAATTCTCTCACCTCTTTCTGTTCAAACTTGCTGTAACCAGCTGCTCATACTGATATTAAGGTATTGTTCTCAAAGTAAATGACATCAAAATCTCATGGCTTCAATATTATGTGAGATAATTATGTGAGGTAAAGCCTTTACTGTGAAAATACAATAGACTATATAGAGTAATGTAAATTCTAAAGAGTTAAACATGATGACCCAACAAAAGAGCCTCTATGTTATAGCTTGACCTGCTAGAACAGCAGTCAAATCACCAACAAATAATACTTTATCATCTTAAAGAATGAAAGAACACATTGGATATTGTAGCTCTGGATAGAATATGCCTGAAAAAAATAAAAGGAAAAACAGGCTGATCACAGCTAGAATGTCTCTGATCATAGGTTTACCCAAATAAGAATGACCTGGGGCCAAACATTGACAACCTGAGAAACAAGCTAGTAAATTTTTTCAAAACTTCAACTCTTTTTTCTAGTTCCTAAATGAGTTCTTTATCAAAACCAAATCCTCTACATACAGGTGTTTCAATGAATAATTTATCTAGAATTCTTTCATTATGAACAAAATAAGAATTTGATTTTTTGGGGTTTTATATCAAAATATAATAACATTCGATTCATTTGCAAGCAAACAGCTTCATTATGCTATGATTTGTTTTTGATGACCATCGTCATCCATTTGTTCAACAGTAGCATTGAAGAACAGCCAATATATTTCTGGGTTATTATTACTAGCAGAAGAACTGCCCTTCGGGCAGTTTTCTGCTAGCATATATAGTGTGTATATTGATATACGCAAATATATATGCACATAGATATAATACGTAAATTGACAATATGCACATAAACTGAACAAAGACTGTGTTACACTTACTTCTGTAATCAGTAAAGTAATCCATGATACATTTAAAAAAAAGGCGAGATGGAAAAGCGATGAAACTGTTGACGGAAAATGTTCATGAATCTTCACTTGAGAATGTCGATGGGAAGCTTCAAGCAGTGAATTTGAAAATAGATGCTGCTGGTATGAATGAATGAATTACATTTACCAATATGAAGAGTTGACCTTCGCTATATTGTTGTTTTACTGTATTCACATATAGACTTCTTAAGTTTTTGTAGTGTCCCTTTCTAGCAGTTGAAAAGTAACTGAAATGCATTTCAACTAAAAGAGAGTGATAGCTGTTTCACATCACTGTAGAATTTCTTTGTAGACACAGTTGTCAACAAACAGACCCCTTTCATTTAATATTTTTATATTTTCATCTTTTGTAACTCATGATAATGCAACATACATCTGACCATGTGAGAAGAATTGTGTTGGTAGATATACACCTATCTTTTCAAATGTCTGCCCATGTGCCTTGTTGCATGTAAGGGCAAAGGCTGGTTTGACAGGAAATTGCTTGCGAGTAAAGGTGAAAGGGAACTCAAGCTCTTGAGATACATGTGGTATCCTTGGGATTAGCAACCTTGTTCCAGCATTGGGACCCAATGACACTTCAGCTTCAATTACATGATTATGTAAACTGATGGTGATGTAGCATGTACCATTGCAATGCCCGTTTATAGGATCCAGATTTCTTAGAAGCATGATGCAACTGCCTTTCTTCAGTTTAAGTATGTGTGTTGGGAAGCCTGATGGGGTAAGTTTGTTGATGAACTCAATTTGATATTGCAGTTCATTATCTACTGTATCAGTTCATTATCTACTGTATGGGCGGTGGATTGGCAGTATCGATAGAGGGTCGGACGCCATGCTTTCCAGCATAGTTACGTCCCTTTACGATCTGAGTTCAAATCCCGCCGAGGTTGAGTTTGCCTTTCATCCTTGCGGGGTCGATAAAATAAAGTACCAGTAATGCACTGGGTAATTGCTGGCCTTGTGCCTAAAGTAGAAACAATTATCTACTGTATCAGAGCTTCTGTAGATTATTTCATGACCAGGGAACTTGTTGACCAGGGAACTTGTTGACCATGAACTCATTCACCAATCTTGCTGCATCATTTGTTGGAGTGATAATGGCTCTATTTGCAAGCCATAGTGAGCTTGTGTAGTTTCCTGGAAGATTTGTATACACACAATCCCACAGTCCAGACACATTACCATATTCCAGACAAAGTTCATTTGGCAGAAGAATTGTGAATGTACCTACAGTTGGAACAGTTAGAATGTTACCATTTCCTACATCAAGAAGGTAGTTTGCAAACTGTCTTTCATCAGAATCCTCTGCATTAATTAACCGTTGATTTGTTGTCATCTCCATGGTTTCCACATAGTCCCAGAGATAGGATCTCTTGATGGTTGCCTCAACTATTTGTGTTCTAGCACCATGACGTACAACTGGAAGAATTTGCTTCCAGTCACCAGATAGTAATTGTTAGACCACCAAATGGCTTTTTGCAATCTCAAACATCTTTGAAGCTCCTGTCAAGGCATTCAAAGATATGCTTGTGTCCCAATCTTATCTCATTAATGATTAGCAGGTCAGCTTGCTGCATAAGTTTACCTGTGTCATCCCTCTTTGTGAAGACACAAGTTGATTCAGCAGTCACATTGACAGGAATCTTGCACTTGAAATGAAGAGTTATACCTTTGTGAAGCAAAGTGGCTGCTATTCCAGATATAGTAGAGGCAGGTACAATTTTTTTTTTAGATCGGAGGTAATCCAATAGGATGTTTATGACATAGGTCTTTCCTGTACCTGCACTTGCATTCAAGCAGAAAATTTTGCCTTTATTTTCATTTACAGAGGTGATTACTTTGTAAAAATAACCAGTTGTTCAGGATTCAATGTTGGCAGAAGTTCATTTATGTTTGCTTGCAGTTGGTGTGTATTGAAATCAGTTTCTGCCATAAGAACCCTGTTGATTTCTGGTATGGCAACAATAGTTAGGTCTGGCCGAGGAAGTCCATAGTTGGCATGAATGTCCAAACCATCATGTTGAAGTCTTTGTTGGATCTTCTGTAGAACAATCTGTATGGTTTACTTGAACATGACTTGCTCATGACGTTCATGCATGATATCCTCTGCAAGACAATTCTTCCATTTCTCCCAGAACTGCAGAGGGTCATTTGGCATGCTGTACAATAAAATGGTGCAGAAGATCTCTCGCAGCTGAGGACCAAGCGTAATGGATGAGGCCACTTCCATAGCTTTGTCTTTTTCTCCATCTTGATCTAACAGACCAAGTTTCCTGCATGCTTCTTGGAATGTTGGAAATTCAACTCCTTCAATTGTCCTCAAATCGTTGTATGAAGTTGACCTAGCCTTGTGATGTAGGATCATCCTGAGGTAATATAATTCAGATTGATGTCTACTAAGAGATACTGTTGGAATGCATCCAAGAGATTCACTCATAAATTGTTGATCACCATCCAGATGTCCCGTTTTTCTTCTTGGCCACTTTTTGTTTGTCCAAGTGAAATATTTAGGAATATCAATATACAATATGTTTTTTGCCAGTGGGTCTGTAATATTCAGTTGTAAATATTCCGTCAACTTAGTCATTGGCTGTCCTCTAGAAACAATACTTTCTTCCTGCCCTCGCTCATACACGACCATTTGTTCCCCAGGTAAAGGGCAAGACAACTTTTCAACTGGCGGTTTTCGATCATGTAATGGAAATTTATAGATTCTCCAGAATGCTTCACTGGCTGAGATGTACCATGCATTGATATAGGTCTCAATCATTTTGGGCATGGACACTATTTCCTTGATCATCCTTAATAGTGAAAGTGATCTTGTCTGATCCTTTTGTGATGTACTTATATAAGTACTTAACAGCCTTGACACTGTGGTCAACCTCACCATTGATGTGGCACTGATATCTCAATGAGAGGAAAGGGTTGTATGGAACAATCCAACGATTATCACCAGTAAATTCCTCACCTTTAAGTTGGATTGTATGGGTGTGACCACCATGCTGTCTATCCCTTCTATACTCCGGAAAGGAATTTTCGGCAACAAATGTTGTTTGTCTGAGAGCCTTGGGATAACCTTTTGAGCAATGGCGTTGTTGTCCTAGCCCTTTCATATATGAGCACATCATATTAGCTTGTCCACATGGGCCATGAATGTTGCAGGATGTGATGATCTTATGCAGAATTGGATTGGTCTCTTTATCAGAAATCTCACAGTACACTACTTGATCAATGGCATCAGCAGTTTTGGGCTTGCTATCTTCAGCCATTATCAGCAGAATATGAGCATGAGTGAGGCTTCGTTTTCTGCCACTCTATTGTAGCAGAAAGAGCCACAACTTTTTCTAGGACATTTTTTTTCAGTATGTCATCCATGAGGTTGTCATACTTGATCTTGAAGACTCTTGCACAAATATTAGGACGATCTCTAGGTTCTTCACCAGGGTGCAAACTATTTTTTATTTCATCCCAGTTAGGGTTAGTTGTTACCGTGATGAAATAAGATAGCTTTCCCATGTGTCGAACCACAGTCATCGAATTCTGAAAACACTCACTGTAGAAGCGAGGGGGACCATAGATTGAAGGAGGAAGAACAATTCTCTGGCCTGCACTTATTTCAGACGTTAGACTGTGCCCATGCTGGGGTACCACGATTAAAGGATTTTCTTGACCTCAATTCCAGTACATATATTTTAAAATCTAGTACTTATTTTATTGATCTCTTCTATTCTCTTTGAAACGTGTGTGTGTGTGTCTATGTGTTCATATGTATGATGGTAGCCTATTGCTTGTGACGAGGATTCTTCCAGCTAGGTTTCTCAAATGGAACTGCCTAAAATTAAGGTGAGTGTGTCTGAGCATTCCATAGACACGTATAAAGGAGGGTGTCAGGGTGGGACTACATTGGTTCTTTGACTTACTGGCAGAGTATACTTTTTTTTACTTCAGTGGGGAGAAGAAAGGTGAAATAAAGTGTCTTGCTCAAGACCACAATGCACTGATATGATTCAAACTCTCAACTTTACAATCACGAGACACACACACGGACATAAACGCACACACATAAGCAAACAGATACACACACGCAGGAGGAGAGTAACATCGTGGTAGAACAGTAAGGGGGAGGAGTCAATTAAGGCCAAAAAGCAGGCTTGGAAAGTATGGCGGGATGGGGGAAGTAGAGAAGACTATCAAGTGGCCAGGAGGGAAGCTAGGAGACAAGTGTACTTCGCAAGAAGGGAAGCAGAGGAAAGAAAGTTCAAGCATGTTCTACAACGCGAGGACCAAAAACGTGAGGTGTTCAGGATTGCTAGGCAATGTGTCAAGGAAAACCGTGATATTGTCGGGGAGAAGTGTGTACTTAATGATGATGGCGTACTTGCCATCACTGATGCTGATAAGAAGGTAGCTTGGAAGTGTCACTACGAAAGGCTACTAAATGAGGAGAATAAATGGGAGAAAGACAGTCTCCCCCACTTCGACCCAATAGAGGGACCAGCAGTGTTAGTCGAAGGTAGTATAATAAGTAAGGCGATCAAAGATATGAAGATGGGTAAGGCGGCTGGGCCTTCGGAAATAGTTGCTGAGATGCTGAAAGCCACTGGAACGGTGGGACACACCATGGTCACCCGGATAGTAAACCAAGTCATACAGAATGGGGTTGTTCCGAAGGACTGGCGTAGCAGCATCATCATTAACTGTTACAAGCGTAAAGGAGATGCCTTAGATAGGAGTAACTATAGAGGCATTAAATTAATCTACCAGGTCATGAAGGTCACGGAAAAAGTAATAGCGCAACTAATCAGAGAGAGAATTGATCTAGATGAAATGCAGTTCGGGTTTGTGTCAGGCAAAAGTACCACAGACGCTCTTTTCATTGTACGACAACTACAGGAGAAGTACCTAGCTAAAAGTAAACCCCTATACTTAGCTTTTGTCGACTTGGAGAAAGCCTTCGACAGAGTCCCCCGTTCCATTATCTGGTGGGCACTTAGAAAACTAGGTGTTGATGAATGGCTTGTGAGAGCTATACAAGCCATGTATAAAGAAACAGTCAGCAAGGTTAGAATTAACAACGAATATAGTGAAGAGTTTAGCGTAAAAGTTGGTGTTCATCAGGGCTCCGTTCTTAGCCCCCTACTATTTATTATTGCCCTTCAGGCTATAACAGTGGAGTTCAAGACCGGCTGCCCATGGGAACTCCTATACGCAGATGATCTAACACTCATAGCTGAATCAATGGCCGAGCTAGAGAAGAAATTCCAAACATGGAAGCACGGCCTAGAATCAAAAGGCCTTAAAATTAACCTGGCTAAGACTAAAGTTCTAGTTTGTAGGAAAGAAAATAAGGCGCCGGTCCCTTCCGGGAAATGGCCATGCTCAGTGTGTAGGAAAGGCGTAGCTAGAAACTCCATTTTATGTCCCAAATGCAAAGTATGGGTGCATAAAAGATGTAGTGGGATCACAGGTAAACTAACTAAGAACATAGATTTTACATGTGGCCGGTGCTCTGGTGCAATAAGTAGCAGCAAGTGCCCACAAAATACTAGCTCTTTCAATTGCCCAGAGGGTTCTATAGAAATAGTGGACAGCTTCCGTTACCTGGGTGACAAAATCAGCAGTGTGGGAGGGTGCTCTGAAAGTACAGTAGCTAGAGTCAGAACTGGATGGAAAAAGTTCAGAGAGCTTATACCACTATTAGCCGCTAAAGGGTTCTCCCTAAAAATGAAAGGCAGGTTGTATGATGCCTGCATATGAACAGCAATGTTGCATGGCAGTGAGACCTGGGCATTGTGTGCAGAGGATATACGCAGACTAGAGAGGAATGAAGCTTGCATGCTCCGCTGGATGTGTAATAGTAATATACGTGAACGACAAAGCATAAACGAGCTAAGGAAAAAATTAGAAATAAGAGGGATCAGATGTTGTTTACTCGAGAGAAGGCTACGTTGGTATGGTCATGTGATGCGCATGAAAGACGACAGCTGTATAAAAAAGTGCAGGGCAATAAAGATAGACGGTAGCCACGGAGTAGGCAGACCCAGAAAAACCTGGGACGACCTGATAAATTCCGACCTCACACACTTACACCTCTCCAAGACAATGTCACTGGACCAAGATCTTTGGCGGTACTCAGTAATAGAGAAGACCCGCCTTACCTAAATACAAAGTAAAACCTGCTACAGTCAGTAGGCACCTCTAACAAAATACACCCCCGTCCCACCACCCCCACCCCATCCACATCGCCCCTTTCAATGTAAAGTTATGTTGGTGCCACAACATCCAGGCCGAAACAAATGAGATCGTGTAGGTGTCACGACAAAAAAAACACACAGTCCACGCTGTAATGTGGCCGTGTAGGTAACACGGTAAAAACCTCCCAGCCCCACACTGTAAATGTGGTTGGTGTTAGGAAGGGTATCCAGCTGTAGAAAACCCGCCAGACAGTCCTATGCGAGCAAGACAACCACTCTTGCCTCAAGTGGGAAAACTCCCGTCTAAACCCATGCAAGCGTGGAACACGGACGCTAAACCTGATGATGATGATGATGATGATGATATACACAAACACTTATGCACACACACAGATACACACATATACACACACATAAACACACCACACATGCATATATATATACGTGTGTGGGTTAGACTATGTACTTATGCAACGCCCATTGATTAGATATCAAACAGAATTTATATGCTATTACATTTATATATATCTAATCAATGGGCGTACAACAGTGCTTAATCTAAACTATAATACAGTAAGAAGCATGGGACTGTGTACGATTTATAATTTTTTATCCCTTAGTAAAATAAGTTGGATTATTTTGAATAAATAATTAATGAATATTACATAATTTATCTACTAAATTTCGTGGCTGTTCATTAAATATATTTTATTACTTATTTAAAGATTCACTTCTTTAAAATTTTCAAATGTCAACACTTCCGATTGTTTAAATAAATATTCATATATTTCTGTCACTAATTTTCTCCTAATGCAGTTTATATATAATATCATCTTTTTTTAATGCATCATGGATTACGTTACTGATTACAGAAGACTGTGTAACACAGTCTTCGTTCAATTTCTGTGTATATTGTCAATTACGGTTTTATTTGATGCATCATATCTACATGCATATATACTTGCGTATAATATCAATATACACACTACACATGCTAGCAGAAAACCACCCGAACAAGTACAGTCATCTCTCCCGTATGTGACAGCTAATGGCTACAATATCCAGCCACAATTTTAGTTCACTTGTGCTCTGCTTTTATGCGAGCTAACATTAATCATAAAGCAGATCATATCCAATTCATTTCTTTCCAGACCCCTCAGATCGTCTGTATTCACTACTCAAGTCTATCATGCATTAATACAATCTTTAAACATTCTTCATATAGTTGGCCATTTTGCACAAAAAGAAAAAGAAACCCTTTATTGCCAACAAAAGTAATAGCTTCTTTAATTCTTTCCTTGTTCTAGCTATTATATTTTCACTACAACTAATTAAATCATCTAGGTAGTAAAATCTACCTTCATGAAACATTCAAGCAGTTTATGGTCTTTATTTAATGGAAGCTCCTACTTCTAGCTGTTCCTGACATTTGCATTCCTACATCATCAAACTAGAAGAGATATCATTGTGACTCAATGCATTTCTTACATTAGGTATTATGTTCCTATATATCTAAGAAGGTCAAGTCTCAGATGATACTCAATATTTGTTTTCTGTTACTAATTAATATTTTGGCCTTTATCATGTTGAGTTTTAAGCTTTTGGACTTTTGATAAAACTGTATTATGACTATCAAATTAAAAATTAAACCCTTTACTCTAACATTGCAATTTTTCACTATACTATAAACACTTGAGTTGACAAACCTGTTTTTAGATATTTTCTGCTTACAGGATGTTAAGAGTTAATACATACTTGCATCCCTTTTTACATGATTAATAAAAACGGAATGTAAATAAAAGGTATATTAAAGTTAATCCTTTCATTAAGCCTGAAGTTTCCTCAGGCTAAGTAAATAAGAAAAAGAGCAAAATAAATATCTTCTTAAAGAGGATGTTAGTCTGTTACAAGTAACCTTTCCTGGAGAAAATATAATTTGATACCTACAGTGCAGTATGAACTCATAAACATGAACTGGCAACCTGATACTTTATCTACCTAATCATCTTGAAAGAAACTTAGCTTAAAAAATTATAGAGATAAATAAACTTAATACTGACATATGTGTAATACTCAATCATTAGTAAATACAGTTATAATAATTATGAATACAAGATATAATTATGAAGAGAATGACATGATATGCTATAAAGTAATGTTAAAAGACCAAATGATAGAAAAATAAATTTATGCCATACTTGAAAGGAGAGAGAAGTGGGGTGAGAGAGCTAGAGACAGAGGGGGTAGAGGGGGGAGCTAGAAAGAGAGGGAGAGAGAGAGAGAAAAGACATCAGTGTAAGAAAATGAACACAAATTACAGTTAATAAACCAGTGGCTAAAATCCTGTAGTTTGGACATTAATTTAATAATATCTATGAATAAAAGCACAGATAAATTGGGCTAACCATTGATGTAAATAACTAAAGTACATCTCTAGTCATTGATCACAACAATTGTAATCCATGTCCAACCAAAAATAAAGGCAATGAAAATAATGGTGAACACAGAGATAATTGATAATGACCATTTTGAATATTGATTTCTATATTGATTGGATCCAAGACCAAATGTTTGTACAAAATTTGTATAGTAGAAGTGTATATGATGGCATAAATAATATAATTATTGTTTCTACATTTGGCACAAGGCCAGCAATTTGAAGGGAAGTGGAATGTTGATTAAATCGACCCCAGTGTGTTACTGGTACTTTATTTTATTGATCCTGTAAGGATGGATAAAAGGCAGAGCTAACCTCAGTGTTATTTGAACTCAGAACGCAAAGAACTGTAACTGTACCACAGAGCATGGTGTCCAATGCTCTACCGATTCTGCCAATCCACCACCCTCTATATATAATATAATAAACAAATATAAATCATGCTATGAATGTTTTGGTGGTGGTGGTGGTGGTGGTGGTGGCGGCAGTGGTGGTGGCAGTGGTGGCAGTGGTGGTGGTGGTGGTAGTGGTGGTGTTGGTGGTGGCGGTGGTGATAGTGGTGGTGTTGGCGGTGGCGGTGGTGGTGGTGGTGGTGGCAGTGGTGGTGGTGGTGGCAGTGGTGGTAGTGGCGGTGGTGGTGGTGGCGGCAGTGGTGGTGGTGGCAGTGGTGGCGGTGGTGGTGGCAGTGGTGGTGGTGGTGGTGATGGTGGTGGTGGTGGTGGTGGTGGTGACGGTGGTGGTGGTGGTGGTGGTGGTGGTGACGGTGGTGGTGGTGGTGACGGTGACGGTGGTGGTGACGGTGGTGGTGGTTGTATTGGTGGTGGTGAGGAAGAGGAGGAATAATTGTTAGAGCATCAGACAGACTACATTGCAGTATTTAGTTATGGCCTTGAGTTCAAGTCTGCTGAGGTCAATACTGTATTTCCTTATTCCAAGTCAATAAAGAATCAACCAATGAAGTACTAGGGTAAAAAAGAAATGTGTGGCCTTGTCCCAATCTATATTATATGGAAACAACAATTTGAAAGCAAATGGTGTGAATGATTTGCATATTAGCTCCTCAGTAAACACAAGATATATGATTCATTTCAGGCTGCTGTATCCATTGTTATTTTCCACTCTCAAGTTTTGAAGTGAAATTTTTATTTGGTTGAAAAAGGGGATGAGGAATAAAGATCCCATAACTCCTTGTGGAGTCGTAGAGGCACCAATATACAGCATGTCTAGGTCACTTTTAAACCTGGCAGAACCCATCCCTCTCAAGGTCTAAACACAGCCGATTTTTTTATATAGAGGAAGAATCGATCCCAGTACTGGACTGGTACTTTTTTTATCGACTTCGACTTCAAAAGGATGAAAGGCAAAGTTGACCCCAGCGGTATTTGAACTCAGAGCGCGCAATGAGGTGGGATGAATACCATAAAAAATTCTATCCGACGTCTTAATGACTGCCAAGTCACTGCCTATTTGGTTAAACATACAAAAAAAGAAAGCAGTATTGGAAAGAATTATAAATGTCATAAATGAGAGGAAAAGGAGGGCAAGAGCAATGACTACTATACAAAGGAAGAAAGAAAGGGGGAAGGGGTGGGTGACAGACTCTACACCTAGGTCAGAGCGGTGTTTCAGCTGTGCCTCGTGGACAAAATGGCAAAGGCAATCTCAAATTGTTGTTGAAAAACGTTAATAGGATTAAGTAATAGCAGAAAGTGGTGAGTTGACAGAATTGTTAGAGCAGCAAACCAGATGCCTTGTGGTATTTCTTCTGGTTTATGTTCTGAATCCTTGGACATTAGACTTAATTCATCATCCAAGGGTAGTGGATTGGTAGAATTGTTAGGACATCAGGCCAAATGATTTCCTAACAGGGTCAATGAAATAAAGTACCAGTCAAGTACTGGAGTCAATTTTATCATATAAAAGATTTGCATCATTTCCGGCTCTTTACACTCTGAGTTCAAATCCTCCCATTCAACCTGCTAGGTTAGGTACCATTATGTCTGAATTAGAAACCATTATTGTATGCAGTATTGCCAAGTTTTTCATGAATAAATGCCCTAAATTAGGGTAATCAACATGCTATTATTTTCAACTAACTTCAAAAATGTCAAATATCTTGAGAACTATTCACATCCAAACATTTTCAGGAATTTCACTAAGTTTTATATTTATTATGATTAGGGCAATTTTTTGCTAAAAAATCTAAAAGTCTATGAAAGTTTAAAATAGCCTAGAAATGGCAGAAAAATCTTTTGATCAAAATTAGCAAATTAATTTTTTTTTTAAAGTCTAAAAAGTCTAAAATTTATTATAAAGTCAAAATAAAGTCTAAAGAATTTTAATATAAAATATTGATTAAAATTTTATTTAGAACATTGATAATTGTTAAAACTTAAAGTCTGAAAGAAAATAAATTAAAAAACAAAAAAACAAACAAACAAATAAAGCAATTAACAAAAGCAATTGGTCAAATTATTCCCTAAGGAATTAAAGAAATCAAAAGAAATGATACTGGTGAAAACTAGAATCAGTGGTGACAGAGTATAACTAAATTTATATACATATCACTCTCACACACACTCATGAATACTGTCACCAGTTCAGCTTCCCGGGGATTCTGGCATGCATTCGGCAGAATCTACAAACAATAAAACAGAAGCAATGGTAATATATGTATAAGGTAAAGAATTTCAAAATGCAACCAGAGTCTTTTAAGTATATTTATTTACTTTACCCATATCACAGTTCTATGATTATCAAAAGTAAAATTGAGATGGAAGGTTTGTGTTTCTGCTGTGATGTGTCTCACAAATAACTGAAGTTCGAAAATTCTTTCTGTTTTATACAAAAAAAGTGGCTCGGATTGTTATTTGTTTAAAATGCAATTTTGATTAGGCATAGTAATTTTCATGCTAGAAATATTGGCTCAAAATTCCTATTTGTTTAAAATGCAATTTTATTGGTTGGTGACAGTCACATGATTAAACATAGTAATTTTTGCGCCAAAAATGGATAGTCAGAAAATAAAAGAAGCAAAGAAAGATTGGAGTGTTATGGTTCAGTAAGTATGGCTAATGTTGTTCAGAATGTTGTATGAAGATGGAATTTAAAAGATTTTGAATTTTTCAAAGAAAGCTATGAGGTACATCAAGGAAAGCTAACTTTGTGATAGACAGAGAATCTGGCACAAATAAAATTATAAGGTACTTTTGTGGAAGTTTGTCCAGCATTAAGTATTTAGGTTTTGAGTATCGAAGTTTATATATTTCACTTATAGCCACAGGCAGTCCTTTATGATTTTTTCACATAACCCGCATATCATGATTATAGGAGCATAACTTTTGTAATATAATATTTAAGTTTAACATTTATCTAATCTATATTATAATAAAAGCGCTGACTGTCCATCTGTTTGTTCATTCCTCCACCCGCCACGCTAACTTTATATAGAGAGGGGTAGCACCAAGCAAGAGAGATGTACATATATAGGGAGTGAAAAGAGAACGCTGTGTTTTCAAGGCTACAGAATGAGGAAGATAGATAGCAAGTTATGACTTCGCTCTCATCTATATAGAAAGAAAGGGAATACCAAGCAAAAGAAATGTACATAGATAGATTTCTTTATTAGCCACAAGGGCGCAACAAGAAAGGGGACAATACAAAGACATGCCGGGGATTTTACATACAGTCGTGTAAAAAATATTGAAACAAACAATTTCAACAATCGAAATCCCCAATAGGGGGGAGGCGCCACAAATGGGTTGTTTAATACCCCGTCGATAGAACAACCCTCAACTCAAGGAGCGTGTTGTGCAAGTGCTCCTTTCTTCCTTTTGCTCTCTTCCTCAACCTACAGGCTTATAAACAGAGAAGGCCCAATCACTCGGGCCATTTTCGCTTCATTCACCCACCTTTCAGTAAATTTACTGGGGTGCAGTGCCTCTCTCTCCACCCTGATTCTCCTTCTAAAGTGATACTTAAAGAATGGAATCAATTGTTGTCCGGAGAGAAAGGCATCTGTCCTCAGTCCTCTCAACCTCGTCCACCATATAACTTCTTTCACCATAGCCACCGTACAGAGGAAAACCGCCTCTCTTTCGTTTTTGAAAGAGTCTGGCGGTTTGATCCTTACTATGGACTCGGCAGTCAACTGTATTTGTCCCATACGCGACAGCAGTTGTTCTGCATAGTTCCACAGGTCGCTTACGCCCGGGCAGTGTACAATTGCGTGCAGAACTGTTTCAATGTCCTGCGCACATCTTGGACATGTCCTCTTGGAAGGATCCCTGCCAGGGCGTCCGTGCCTGTAGATCTTGTCACGAACCGGTAGAGCTCCTCGGTAGCACTGCCAGGCCAGGGACCTCTGGAAGTTGTCCATAGGTCCCGGGCGGAAAGTCCTACCAAACATACTGGTGAGCTCATTGTCTTCGACGCCCAGAGTGCTGTACATAGATAGAGAGAGAAAAAGGAACATCATTTGTTTAAAGAGAGTGTGTATGTATGTGTGTGTACGACAGAAAAAAGGAGAAGACGACGTTGCTCTCATCTGGTTTTTTATGATTTGCTTTGTGTAATATATGATGTATTCTCTACTAAAGTGAAGATGAGTGGCTTTGTGGTTAGGTTATTTGGTTCACCATCATAAGATCTTGTGTTCGCGATGTGTGGTGTCCTTGACACTTTATTTCACTGATCCTGTCCACTCAGCTGACAAAAATGAGTTGTACTTGTAATTTGAAGGGCCAGTCTTGTCACATTCTGTGTCATACTGAATCTCCCTGAGAACTACGTTGAAAGTACTTGTATTTGTAGAATGCTCAGCCACTTGCATGTTAATTTCACAAGCAGGCTGTTCCATTGATCGTATCAACAGGAATACTCATTGTCATAGCCGATGGAGTGCCATTGCACTGCATTCTGGTGTTTGTTAAATAATTCTTTTAGTGGTATGGCCCAATTTATGATGAGTAATATCTCATAAGGCCCACTAATAAAAAAGATTTCCCATGTCTGACTTAAAAATTTATATATCAAAATGACTTTTAGAAAATCTTAAGAGCTGCAACATTTTAATTATTATATTTTGGTATGATGTTTTACATTTAATATTTCTATGTCTTTCAAAATACTTCTGAAAAAAAAAATGTTTGAGTAAAATGAAAAATCTATAGTTAGAGAACAATCATTGCTGATTCTATATCAACTTATTTAAAGATAAGTTTGGTTTTTGTTTTGTTTTTTCAAATTATATCACAATAGATTGAAAACACCCCCATATTGTTCTATATTGTTTTATTTGTTTATTTTGTTGTTATCTTTTTATTTTGTATGGCAAAGGTATATTCTGCAAAATGAGATGTATGTACTTATATATGTATTATGATTAATAACGAAAAAGTGCTTTTTACAAAAGCTAGAGTAGTGAGAATTGATTGAAATATCAACAAAATCTTTTACTTTTATTCATGCTACGTGTTTTATTGCTAAATTCTCTGATCAATGTTGTGGTGTAGTTGATATTAGCAATGAAAATTGAAATGTTTGACAATTTACAATGCTAAAACACTTAATGTTTTAAATGGTAAAATGTATATAAGAAATAATCACTACTAAAGCTATTCATTTTAATTTAGTAACATCACACCTATACAAATAATCATACTTTGATTTCTTCAAAAGATGTAACTTCTGGACTATATTCTATCTGTCTATTGCAGATTTCTTAAAGTGATATATCAACTATCACCAACATAGGTAGCAATGATGATAATACAGGAAATTCCAATTTGGGTAGGTTGTTAGGATTTTTTCAGGTTATGAGCCTTCTTTTAGACTTTTAGAAGAGTCAACAATCGAAGTACAATCACCATTATTGTGCTGCTGCATTTCTAGCACAAATATTAAACTCTTAATGTCTCAGATCACATGCCTCTAATTTCTTCTAGACCAGATGATCTAGAGAGCAAGCACATTACTGTAGTTTTCACTACAAAAAAAAAAAAGAATTGTGTGAACTAAATATTCCACTTAAGATGTGGAACCCTTTTAAGCAATTTTTTCCATGGGAGGATTTGAACTCATAATCTTGATGCAATAAACTAAACTGGTGAAATATCATCTATATTGAAAGAGAGGAAGCACTAAGTGGGAGATATGTACATAGATATATTTCTTTATTTGCCACAAGGGCGCACAAGAAAAGGGGACAATATAAAGACACATGCCGGGGATTTTACATACAGTCGTGTAAAAATATTGAAACAAACAATTCTAACAATCGAAATCCCCAATAAGGATGAGGCGCCACAAATGGGTTGTTTAATATCCCGTCGATAGAACAACCCTCAACTTCAGGAGTGTGTTGTGCAAGTGCTCCTTTCTTCCTTTTGATCTCTTCTTTAACCTACAGGCTTATAAACAGAGAAGGCCCAATCACTCAGGCCATTTTCGCTTCATTCACCCACCTTTCAGTAAATTTACTGGGGTGCAGTGCCTCCCTCTCCACTCTGATTCTCCTTCTACAGTGGTATCTAAAGAAGGGAATGAGTTGTTGTCCGGAGAGAAAGGCATCTGTCCTCAGTCCTCTCAATCTCGTCCACCATATAACCTCTTTCACCATAGCAACTGTACAGAGGAAAACCGCCTCTCTTTTGTTTTTGAAAGAGGCTGGCGGTTTGATCCTTACTATGGACTCGGCAGTCAACTGGATTTGTCCCATACGCAACAGCAGTTGTTCTGCATAGTTCCACAGGTCACTTACGCCCGGGCAGTGTACAATTGCGTGCAAGACAGTTTCAATGTCCTGCTCGCATCTTGGACACGTCCTCTTGGAAGGATCCCTGCCGGGATGTCCGAACCTGTAGATCTTATCTCGAACGGGTAGAGCTCCTCGGTAACACTGCCAGGCCAGGGACCTCTGGAAGTTGTCCATAGGTCCCGGGCGGAAAGTCCTACCAAACAGACTGGTGAGCTCATCGTCTTCGACGCCTAGAGTCTCTCCGAGCACGTCGTCGCACTTGTAAAGTACTAACCCTCTATAGAATGTTGAAGTGGAGTCTCCACTAATTGCTGTGCCCGCTTGACAGAAGACTGTGAGTGCCTGGGTGCATTCAATGTCCCAGGTGCCCATCTTCTTCGGTCTTTGCTTGACCCAGGACTTCAGCTCCGTCAGCGAGACAAGTTGTGGGAAGGCATGTCTCACAAACGGTGCCCACACCAGTTGGTCGCTGAGGAATACCTGGAGATGCCATAGCCTCAGCACATGTTTGTGCATCATTAGCCACAGCATGCCCAGCCCTCCATTGGAAGGGTGTTCACAGCAGACGGATCTCCTCACCAGTGGAACCTACTTCTTCTACAGGAACTGAAAGAGCATGCGTTCCATCTTGGTGAGGTATTCACGGGGACAAGGCACGACAGTCAAGCGGTAGTAGATGATGAACGCTATGAAAGTGTTCGCCACCTCCGCTTGACCTTTCAAAGACAGTTTGCACTCTGCCCACTTCTGGGTGAGCGCAAATACCTTGGCCATGACCTCATTCCAGTTTTTCTCCACCTGGAGGTCTGGACCGAACCAGACCCCGAGCAATTTCACTGGTCCTTCTGTCCAGCATCCGACGACGCTGTCGGATGGCATCGGTTTGCCTCTCCACGTTCCGAGTTTCAAACCGACAGACTTGTCCGGGTTCAGTTTTGCTCCTGTGAACCTTTTGTATTCCTGTAGTAGGTTGCTGATTACCTCGATTTCCAAGGTTTTCGACACCATTACCGTCACGTCGTCGGCATAAGCCGATGCCGATTTTCGCAGTCCTGGTTCTAGAGGGATGCACTGCAAAAGCTCCAACTTCCGCAGTAGTGGCTCTAGAGTCAATACGTACAGAATGGAGGAGATAGGGCATCCCTGTCGAATGGAACGACGCGTGATTGCGAACGGCTCTGATAGGTAGCCGTTCACCTTGACCCTCGAGCAGATGCTGGTGTGCATCGCCTTGATCCAGCCTCTGAAAACGGGACTGAAACCGGCCGCCTTGAGAACCGCTTCCAAGTATCGATGGTCGACCCTATAGAATGCCTTAGACTGATCTAAATTGATCAGAGCCCCACCGAAGCTGGGTTTACACCCCACCCTCTCTATGATGTATCGCATGAGGTGGAGGTTGTCGTGTATGGACCTGGTCAGGATTGCACACGTTTGTGCTTTCCCTACCAGGTTTTCGACGACAAGCGCCAGCCTCGTCGCTAGCACCTTGGCCAAAATTTTTAACTGTGTTGAGCAGAGTTATGGGCCTGAAATTGTTTATTTCGTCCCCCTTGTTCTCATCTTTTCTTATCAGCATTACTACGCCCTTGCATGCAGAACTGGGAATTGTCCCGTTCTGCTGCCAATTGCAGTAGACAGCTTCGAGGATGCCAGAGAACAAGTCCGGCATGCCTATGTAAAACTCATAGGGTAGACCATCTAGATCGGGTGATTTGCATTTCCCGCAGCGGCTCAGAGCTCAGTGGCTGTGATTGGTCTTTCGCAGAACTCGGCGTCCATGCTCGAGAGATGCGGCAGGCCGTCGAGGTATGAACCAGAGTCCATTGCCCCATTCGGTGCACTGTCGTTCTGTTCAAACAGTCGCGCAAAGTGCCGCTGAAAGGCCGCGCACATCTGCTTCAGGTCAAGTAGCACGCATCCGTTTTGGTCTTTCAAAGACCGAACCATGGACTTGTTGCCACTTTTTGCTTCCGCCACTCGGGCCCAGCTAACAGCTTTTGCTCCCTCGTTTCCTAGAACACGTGTTTTACTTCTGACCACGCAGCCTTCGTGTTTCGCGTCGAAGAACTGGTCCAGTGCTGTTCTCGATGCTAGCACTCTAGCTGCGTTGCCACTCCTAAGCGCCTCTTCTACCTTGGCTACTAGTTCTGTTTCTGATTTGTTTTTCTCTAAAGCTAATTCTCTGCTAAACCCTATCGATTCTACTCTAATTGCTCTCTTGAGAGAGTACCACCATCTATTGTTGACGATGGCTCCCGTCGGCTCTTGCTTAACTAATCTTATTATCCGTTCACTGTAAGCTTTTCATGCCGGCAACGACACGTTCAGCTTCCAGTATCCGCATCCTTGTCTATGTATTCTATCACGGTTGACTATGCAAACGACTAGTTTGAGATCTGAATAGGCAACCATGTGCATTTGTGGACAGCTTAACATCTTCTTGTCCTTCTCTCTAATGAAAAACCTATCTAGATACGATCTAGATGTCCCACTGCGGTTTGCCCACGTCCACTGTGGTGCTGTCGGGAAATCTAGTCGATATCTATCGGCCGGTTGGAATTGGCCGATTAGATTATAGAGAGAGAAAAAGGAACGCTGTGTGTTTTTGAGGTGACAGAAAGAAATAGAAAGACAAAGTTATGACGTCGCCCTCATCTAGTATTCCTAATTTTAACCCTTCCTTATTGTTTATACATGTTGCTTTGCACAACTACGGTGCAAAGTAGTATTACACATAGAAGACAACAAGCTCATGGATGTTATCCAACCATCTTAGTTGGGGTCTACCCTAGGGTCTCTTGCCGGTTGGTTTTGCTCATAAAATCTGTTCAGCAATTCTTTCCTGAGACATCCTAACCACATGCCCATAGTATTGGAACTGTCACTTCTCAATTCGGAGAAGTAGCGGCTCTACCTAGAGTGACTCCCTGATCTCCAAGCTAAACACCTCTATAGGGTAACATTTCACCAAAGACTCTTCAGAGGATCCTCGTTTTGACTGCTTGTATTTGCAATCATATTCTTTCAGTCATTACCCAAGATTCATGGCAATAGGTAAGGGTTGGCATGAATAGCGATTTGAAGATAGCGAGTTTGACCTTTATGCCTACCTCCCTTCTTCTGATAACTGAATCCTGAATCTAGTGCATTCCTGCACCAGCTCCTACAATTCTTGCACTTAATTCAGCCTCTTGCCTTCCATCACTTGTGAACATGGCCCCAAGATACTTGAACTTCTCTACCTGAGGTATATTCTTGTTTTGTCGACCTTGAAAAGGCATATGACCAGGTTCCTCAGGACCTGCCATGGAAGGTTGTGCAGGAGCATGGGATCGATGGTAAGCTTCTTGCTGCTCTGATGTCTCTATGTGAATACTCGAGTATTTGTGTTCAATAAATGGTGCTAAATTGAAACCACTCAATGTGATAGTCAAACTCTGTGAAGGGTGCATACTGTCACCTCTCCTGTTCGTTATTTACATAAACAGGGCAGTGAATTGGCAGTATCGGTAGAGGGTTGGACGCCATGCTTTCTAGCATAGTTACGTTCCTTTACAGTCTGAGTTCAAATCCCGCCGAGGTTAACTTTGCCTTTCATCCTTACGGGGTCGATAAAATAAAGTACCAGTAATGTACTGGGTAATTGCTGGCCTTGTGCCTAAAGTAGAAACAATTATTTACATAAACAGGATTGACATGCTCAGATGGGTTGGAAGTGGTATTATGACTAGTGGGTGAATTATTGATATGATTAGCTATTTCTATAGCTGGATTCTTTCCTTCATATTTATAAACTTTTAACTATAAAGTTAGGTAGTATATAATGTCTATCTTTTACATCACATTGAATATATATTTTTAAGTAAGA
This sequence comes from Eledone cirrhosa, assembly GCA_964016885.1. Taxonomy (NCBI): domain Eukaryota; kingdom Metazoa; phylum Mollusca; class Cephalopoda; order Octopoda; family Eledonidae; genus Eledone; species Eledone cirrhosa. The sequence continues at coordinate 308,950,058 of OZ024740.1, read as the reverse complement.
ATTGTTTTCTAAACTATGATAAAAATCTCAATTCTGAATCATATTCACATTCAAATATTCTTGTTACAAACTCTTAGTAATGTTTTGTACTTTTTTTTAATACTATTTCTTTAGATTTCACAAAATATTTTGTAATTCCCTGAAGAGATATATTTTCATGACAAAAGTGTTATATTTTTTTTACATATGAATACCCTGCACAATTTTCACTGCAAATATCTGTTTGAAATACCAGTTCCTCTAAAATACCTCAATACTAAAGGGAATTCACTTATGTATGCAAGTCCAGTAACGTTGAGTTTTCTCAATTTTCTAGCAACAAAAACAAATGATTCATAAATTCAATTCATATATAACTGATTTCTTATAATAGTGTATTCTGTGGCATGCACATACATACATATTATATATACATATACACACACAAACACACACATAAATATATATATATAATCACCATCATCATCACTGTTTTATGTCCGTTCTTCCAAGCTAGCTTGGGTTAGACAGGTTGTCCTGTTGTGGGCAGTGTCCTGTCGGGCTGACCATGCCTTGCTCATACAGGAACTGATTCTGGCTTGATTTCTACAACTGGATGCCCTTCCTAACACCAACCTCATTTACAGTGTGGGCTGGGTGCTTTTTTGCCGTGGCACCTCCACGACCATTATATATATAAATATATAAGCGAAAATATTAATGAAAGAGATAAATCTCATTTATAAAAAGCTCTTACATATGTTTCGCTTCTGAGGCAATAATAAAAGCAAAGTATTTAATAAAGTACCCTGTATGGGTAGACATATTTTAACATCAGAATGCATTAGTCCGTATAGAAAAATGGAGGAAAAGTCTTTCATATAACTGGTCTGCTTATCTTCATACACTAAATATTAACTCCTCTAATATTTAAGCCTGAGTACACAAGCATTGAGCACCTATGCACTTGCTTTTGGCAAATAACACTCTGTATCGCATCTCTTTATACCTCCTCTTTCTATCCTCATTTACGATACTGTAACGTTTTATTATATATATATATATGTATACCATTTATGTTAGGTTGTTTACCAATGTGCAGAACTGGTGAATCTGGTTAGTAAACAAGGATGCAATACATTAGAACACTCAAGGCTATGCAAGTCATCCTAATTCTGAAATTAATACCCAATAAAATCACTCGATTCTTGCATCGTAATTGGGCCATCAAAATATGCATAGTGTTTTCGTGGAATTAAAGTTCTAAGTAAAGTTTCCAGTCAGGCCTTGTGTTGCTTTTAATGAGTATATATATATATATTTATATATATATACTAATTTAAAGTATCATAGCATATATAATGTGTATGATGAATATGTTTCTCTACAGAATAGCTCAATGGATGTTTGTCCAGAGCATCAATAATTTAAATTTTAAAATATATATGTATAGCCATATATCATTAGAGAAACACATAGCATTTCGTACATATATATAAAAAGCATGTAATATTTAGGAAACAGTATATACTTTAAGGTGAAAGAGTTATTATTTTCCTTACAGCCGCTGTTTCATAGTTGGTAAAACCAGAATGAAAATCAATCTAAATAATAGATCGTTGATTACCAACTATTGATATTGGTAGAGCTCTGGAAAACACGGAACTAGTCATCAGAGGAAATCATCTTGTTATTAGGGTGCTGGATTGGCAGTATCAGTAGAATGTCAGACACTATGCTTTGCAGCATAGAGTTATGGCCATTTACGTTCAAATCCCACTGAGTTTAGCTTTGCTTTTCATCCTTACGGGGTCAATAAAATAAAGCATCAGTAATGTATTGGGATCGATTTAATCAACTTTCCCCCTTCCTTTCAAATAGCTAGCCTTGTGCCTAAAGTAGAAACAATTATATGTTCCAATAAAGTACAAAAAACCTTTATATCTGTCATGTTCCACAATCCATATCTTATGGTGTGAAGTAAGTTTTAAACAGTGACGACAGATATAAATAGGACTAGACATTACATCCGCTAGAAAGTGGTGCGGTGTACCAGTCACAGCATAAGCAGCTCAACAAATTAAGGATTTGAGGCAGATATACTAATTTAAAATATCAACATAGTTGGTAATCAATGATTGATTACTTAGATCAATTTTCACTCCGGTTTTAGCAACTATGAAACAGCGGCCATAAGGAAAATAATAACTTTTCCACCTTAAAGTATATTCTGTTTCTTAAATATTACATGCTTTTTATATATATATGAACAAAATACTATGTTTCTCTCAGAAAAGAAACAGGACTGGGGTGGCAAAAAAATATTTCAAATTTAAACTACAATTTACAATTTTTCTTCTTCGAATTAATCCCCATCAAGTCTAATGCACTTTCCTATCTTTCTCTGCCATGCCTCCATGCATTCCTGGAAGGATTCTCTGCAGCTCCATCGTCACAGCCCACTTGATGGCTCTGGGGCTTGGTCTCCAGGTCATACTTGAAGATCTATAACTCCTCACCGGTGATGACTCCCCCAGCAAGTCTGGTATGGTTTAAAGATGCTCAAGAATGTCTTGACACACCTGCTCCACTCCTTCTGGTTATCATTCAGCAGCTTAGGCACCATCTTCACCCAGTTCTTCCGCATGCCCAAATCTTCCATGATAATCTTCCATGCCCAGCTCACTTGCAATCAGTCAAACAGTCAGCCGGCTGACAACTGCCATGCACCAGCTGCTTCACCAGCACAATGTTGGACTCAGTCCTGCTCATTGAAGACCTTATGCTCCTGGGGTCATCTTTGAACCTTTTGTGCCACTTGAAAACCCATGAGTGCTACATCATCTCATCTCCATACACTTGCTGCAGTATTCCGAGTGCTTCTAATGAACTTTTCCCCAGCCAGACCAGAACCTCCAGGATCATTTGTTGCTCTGTGCCCATCACGCAATGGCCTAAAATTGAGGAGCTGTTAACAAAAACACATGAAAAATATACTCCCCACACGGTGACACAATCCACTAATGCCTATCCAACTCATAGCTCATACAGCACACTAATCCTGTTACTTTTCTGACACACCCCGCTTATATATATATATATATATATATATATATATATATATAAGCGGGGTGTGTCAGAAATTGTTTGTTTTTCCCCCGTTGATGGGAGTGAGCCCGAAATATTGGGATTAAATCTCTACTACGGTAACCCTTCTACCTTTGTTTTGTTTTCATCTTTGTCTCTCTCAATTTTCACTTTCACCTGTTTTTCCTATCTATATTTCACTTCCTACCTCGAGATTTCCCTTTGCATTGTTGTGGCTTTCTTAAATACGTATTTTTACACATTTCACAATGCTTCAAGCAAACTTTAACACCCTCATATATATATATATATATATATATATATATATATATCATCATCATCATCATTATCATCGTTTAATGACCATCTTCCACGTTAGCATGGGTTAGACGGTTTTGTTCCATTTGCTGTGAGATTGGTCGGGAGACCGTGTCTCGCTCAGACGAAAGTGTCTCTGGCAGGTTTTTACGGCTGGATGCCCTTCCTAACACCAACCACTTTTACAGTGTGGGCTGGGAACCTTTTTACCGTGTCTCCTACATGACCATTTTACAGTGTGGATTGAGTGCTTTTTGGTGTGTCACTGACAAAGTGCATGGAAATGAGAGAATGGGGTAGGGTGTGTGGGGTGGGGTCTATATTGCGTTATGAGGTGCCTACTGACTGTAGGTTTGTATGCAAGGGAAGGTGGGTCTTCTGTACAACTGCAAGGTGCCAAAGATCTCGATCCAGTGACATTGTCTTGGAGAGATGTAAGTGAGCAAGGTCAGTTTTTATCACCTTGTCCCACAAATTTTGAAAACCAAACAATGCGTTAGGAAGAACATTAAATCGCCTAGATAACAAAAGAATGAGAGAATAACAAACTATGAGAGACTTAAAAAATCGATCAGGTTGACTTGCTTGTTTGGAGAGCAGATTTAAGTTAAATCAAATGAAAAGACGTTAAAATTTTGAACGTGCACATTGTAAAATGTATGATATGTGTATGCATGAATTGACTTTGTAATTCTGAAAAATGGTATATACTCTCACAATTAGCTTCAGATAAGCACTGCCTCAACACACGGCTTGATTGCTTTGGTGTGGTATTTGTCTCCATGAGAAGAAGTATATTTTGAGTAAATGGCTTAGGCCTGACTAACAGGTCTAAAAATATACTTTGATTTACTGACTATTTTGTATATCAGGGAAATTGGATTCTTTGAGCCAGCTAGAAAAAATTACTTTTCTTCCACTCTTATTCAAGCTTGACCGTGGTCTCTCAAGAGTTACCTCTCTTGATCTTACCTTCTAATTTAAAAGAAACCCTTTTCCTAAATAATTTCCAAATTACCTGCCTTTGTTTAAACTCTTATGATATATTCCTAAAGGGAAGCACAATCAACCCTAGGCGGCTATCTTTATTTTTATTTTTATTATGACAGGCTGAATGAGTACCTGTTTATGTCACTGTTGTAATTATTTATATATATATATATATATATATATATATATATATATATATATATATATATATATTATTCAAAATGTTAACAAATGAAAAATATTCGCATAATCAAAATATATACTTTATTATATATATTTCAAAGGTACTGTGCTGTTTTTTTCAGTACGTCCTCATCAGACAAAATATATGATTTGATATATGACATACCACTACGGTCTTGATTATTGAATTCCCGTATTGGCAGTGATTTATTTCATCAAATCTCAACGTTTTTATACCACGAATAATATGATAAACTTAAAGAAGAAAAGGACGTAGAGCAAATTAGAGATATAGTAAAGAAGAGGAAAGGCAAGAGATAAATAAATACATACATACATAGATAAATGAATAAAAAGATAAATGGATAAATGAATAAAAGAAGAAAAGAAATATATAAAAAAGAGGGAAATGGTTATATATATATATATATATATTAGATATGTTTCTTTATTAGCCACAGGGGCACAAAAGAAGGGGACAAATAAAAAGGGGGAAGTTTACATACAATAAAAACGTCTAAAATACTATCACAAATGCAATTTTAAAATTAATCGATTTTCCCCAATAGGGGGAGACATTTCATATGGGTAACACATACCCCCGAAAAAAATGTGCAACCCTCATCTCCAGGAGTACGAAGAGTTTGTACTCCTTTCCTCTCTTCCTCTTTTTCCTCAACCTATAGGCTGATATAGAGAGAAGGCCCATTCACTCGGGCCATTCTCGCCACTTTCACCCACCTTTCATAAAACTTGCTGGGGTACAGCACCTGTCTCTCCATCCTGATTCTTCTTCCAAAGTGGTATTTGAAAAAAAGAATCAGTTGTTGACCGGAGAGATAGGTGTCTGACTTCAGCCATTTTAACCTTGTCCACCATACAACCTCTTTCGCCATAGCTTCGTTGAAGGAGGGTAGCAGTTTGATCATGACATTGGACTCGGTGGTCAACCGGATTGGTCCCATCCGCAACAATAGTTGTTCTATATAGCCCCACAGGTCGGTAACGCCCGGGCAGTGTATGAATGCGTGCGCGACGGTTTCTTCGTCTCGCACGCATCTCGGACAGATCTTTTTCGAAGGATCCCTGCCCGGGCGCCCATGTCTGTAGAGCTTGTCTCGAACTGGTAGAGCTCCTCGGTAGCATTGCCAGGCCAGGGACTTTTGGAAGTTGTCCATCAGTCCCGGGCGGAAGGTCCTACCGAACAGACTGGCCAGTTCGTCTTCCTCTACACCTAGAGTTTCTCCGAGCATGTCGTCGCACTTGCTGCGGATCAACCCTCTATAGAATGACGAAGTGGAGTCTCCACTGATCACCGGGTCCGCCTGCCAGAGGGCTGTGAGCGCCTGAGCACATTCGATGTGCCAGTCGCCCATTTTCCTCGGTCTTTGCTTGACCCAGGACTGCAGCTCGGTCAGCGAGACGAGTCGTGGGAAGGCTCGCCTCACGAACGGGGCCCACACCGGTTGTCCGGTAAGGAATACGTAGAGATGCCGCAGCCTGAGCGCGTGTTTGCAAATCGTCAGCCACGGCATCCCCAGCCCTCCGTTGGAAGGGTGTTGGCAGCAGATAGATCTTCTCATCAAAGGAGCCCGCTTCTTCCAAAGGAATTGGAAGAGCGCGCGGTCCATTTTGGTAAGCGTTTTGGCTGTACAAGGCACGACGGTCAAGCAGTAGTAGATGACGGATGCTATAAAAGTGTTCGCCATCTCCGCTCGACCTTTCAAGGATAGTTTGCTCTCGGCCCACTTCTGGGTGAGTGCAAATACCTTGGCCGTCACCTCGTTCCAGTTCTTCTCCACCTGGAGGTCCGGACCAAACCAGACCCCGAGCAGCTTTACCGATCCTTCCGTCCAGCGTCCGACGACGCCATCGGTTTGCCTCTCCACAATCCGAGTTGCAAACCGATGGACTTATCCCGGTTCAGCTTTGCTCCTGTGAACCTTTCGTATTCCTTCAGTAAGGTACCGACTTCCTCGATTTGCAGTCTCGGTTCCAGAGGGATGCCCTGCAATAGCTCCAACTTCCGCAGTAGTGGCTCGAGAGTTTGTACATACAGAAGGGAGGAGAGAGTGCATCCCTGTCGAATGGATCGCGTGATATGGAACGGCTCCAAGAGGTAGCTGATCACCTTGACCCTTGAGCAGATGTTGCTGCTGTGCATTGCAGCAATCCAGCCCCTAAACACGGGTCCGAAGCCTGCCACCTCGAGTACCGCATCCAGGTAATTGCGCATGTCTGCGCTTCTCCCACCAGGTTTTTGACGACAAGCGCCAGCCTCTTTGCCAACACCTTGGCCAAAATCTGTAACTCTGTGTTTAGCAGAGTTATGGGCCGGAAGTTGCCTATGTCATCCCCCTTATTCTCGTCCTTCCTGACTAGCATGACTACGACCCTGGTCACAGAACTGGGAATTCTCCCGTTCTGCTGCCAGTTGCAGTAGACTGCTTCCAGGAGAACAGAGAACAAGTCCGGCATTGCTACGTAAAATTTGTAGGGTAGACCGTCGAGACCTGGAGATTTGCGTTTGCGGCATTGGTTCAGCGCGTCCCCTGTCTCACCGGCTGAAATCAGCCTTTCACAGAACATCACCTCGCTGACCAAGAGTCGCTGCAGGCAATCGAGGTATGGACCAAAATCCATAGCCTCTCCCAGCGTGCCGCCCTGCCCAAACAGCTGAGCAAAGTGCCGCTGAAAGGCCACGCACATCTCCTTCGGATCATGTATCACGCGTCCGTCTTGGTCCTTCAAAGACCGAATCATGGACTTGTTGCCACTTTTCGCCTCTGTCACCTGGGCCCAGCTAACAGCTTTGGCTCCCTCGTTACCCAGAGCACGTATTTTGCTTCTGACAACGCAGCCCTCGTGCTTTGCGTCGAAGAACTGGTCCAAGGCCGTTCTCGTTGCTAGCACGCTGGCTACGTTGCCACTTCTAATTGCCTCTTCTACTTTATCTACCAGTTCCTTCTCAGTCCTATTTCTATCTAACACTAATTCTTTACTAAAAACTAATGAGTCTAATCTAACTGCCCTCTTGAGAGAGTACCACCATCTGTTGTTGACAATGGCCCCTGTCAAGTGCTGTTTAACTAAAGTGCTAATCCATCTACTGTAGGCTTTGCATATCGGTAACGACAAGTTCAGCTTCCAGTAGCCGTGTCCTTGTCTACGGTTTCTATCAAGGTTGACCATGCAGGTCACTAGTTTGTGATCTGAATAGGCAACCATGAACATTTGTGGACAGCTTAGCATGTCCCTATCTTTATTTCTAACTAAAACCCTATCTAGGTACGATCTAGATGTTCCGCTAAAATTAGTCCACGTCCACAGTGGCACAGTCGGAGAATCTAGTCGATATCTATCGGCCAGGTCAAATCGGCCGATTAACTGTTTGAGGCTGTTACACCCCTCCCCCTTTATTGGGACATGCTGCCACATAGTCCCAACGTGCTTCTAGGATTCCATTACAGTCCCCCACTAAAAGCAAGGATCGGGACGTTCCCAGAAAAGTCTCTAGACATTTGAAGAAGTCTGGCCGCGGAGTTCCTGATGGGGCATATACAGCCACCAGCCTGAAGGCTCCACCTTCACTACCGTCAACATCTAGGACCACCAGTCGACCCTCCGGGTCCAGATGTACCATCTGTGTTACGAGGTCCAGGTGTTTCCACAGCAAAACGGCAACCCTGCCCCCACCTCCCGGCTGACAGAGAGATGCGTAGATCTCGTAGTCGTCGAAGATGGGGGCCAGCTGTCGCTCGCTGTGGATCCTGGACTCGCAAATGGCTACTACATCCATACTGTGCGACCTGAGGTCATTTAAGAATTTTCCCTGTTTCCAGGGCATCCCCAGGCCGCGTACATTCACACATCCGACTTTTATATTGGCCATGTTGGTGAGGAAGAGTTAGAAAAGAAGAGGAAAGAATTCACTTACCTCCTCACCTCCTGGAGACCGAGCTGCACAATGTCCATGGGGGAGTTGGAGGGGTTGTTTGGTAGGGTGGTGGTTCCTGGCGGTGTGGGGATGGAGATGTTTGGTGGGGAGGGGGTGTCTGGTAGGGTGGGGGTGTCTGGGATGGGGAAACGTTTCAAGAGGACGCGGTTCTTTGGTTTAACACACATATTCCCCACGTCCTCAGCAAAGTTTTCCATTAAGGACTTATAGGTGTCCGTAGGGACCCTAATCATTCTTAAATTAGGTTTGTCTTTACATTTGGTAAAATATTTTCCTTCGGTTTCCACGGGAGGGTTTTTGGAGATGACCTCCATCAAGGTTTTATTGTCAGTGTTTATGTATGTATAATATTTTTGTTGTGTTGTGTTAGTTTTTGTCTGTTGTTCTTGTGTGTGTTTTCGTTTTGTTGTGGGTATTTGTGTTTGGAGTGTTGTCATTGTTTTGTTTTCGGGAGGAGGGATTTTTGTTTGTAATGTTTGTGTTGTTTGTTGCCTTTTTGTTCGTGTTATGTCTTTTTTTCTTTTTTTTTTTTTTAGAGGAAGGGTTCTCCTTCATCATCACTGAGTGATGACGAGGGGACTTCGTCCGTTGTGGTGTCTGTTTGGGGAGGGGTACGTTTTGGGGAGCTGTTGTGCTTGTGGGTGTTTTGGGAGTTGTTTTATGTGGGGAGGGGTTGGGTGGGACTGCGTTTGCAGTTTGGTTTGTTTTTATTATTTTTGTGTTGTTGTTGTTGTTGTGGCGGTGGTTGTGTTGTGTTGGGTGTCGGCAGTAGTGCCTTTTTTTTAATGCAGTTAATTGAGGACAGGAAGCCCCCCATGTGACCACTGCTTAAACACTGGTAACATGAAGGCCGCCTACCCTCAACAGAAATGTTTATGTAGGAATTTCCATCCAGAGGCACACGTTGTGGTATTCTAGCTATCCGTTCTGGTCTCATTTGGACCAGAACTTCTAAGCTTGTACCGTTAAATATGCCCCTGGAGGACTTTCCTACCGAAATTACTGTCTTCATCAAAATTGATGAAACCAGCTCATATCCACCAGATGTTTACATTTGGTGTGATATTTGTTACTCTTATTTTTGGGGTCCTTTTTCCCATATATGTGGGGGAAAAGGTGTAGAGGGGGGACACAATTGGCGACACAGAATATTTCTGTGCCGTCAATTGGTCTTTCGTTATTATTGATAAACTCCCGAAGAGTTTTCCCTTCTGTATGAAGGTAATGTCCTTCATGGAGTTTCTTAGAACCAGCTCAATTTCGTTTTGAGTTAATTGAGCTGGTTTTCTGGTGGTATTTGAGTTTGTCTCTACGCAATTCTTGGGGAGAAGTGATGCTAAAAGCGCCATTCTCCCCAAAAGTTATGTATTGCTTGGCATCTCTTAGCAATTCTCTGGCATTAGAGATGTCAATCTGTGTATATAGTTCCGTCTTTTGGACAGTTTGTGCGAATGAAACCTTTTTTTCCTTGTTTGTGGTGTGGAGTTGTTCTTCTTGGTGTTGTCATTACTGTTGCTGCTGTTGGTGTTGTTGTCATCATTGTTGCTGCTGTTGTTGTTGTCATTGTTGTTGTTGTTTTTGTAATTTTCAATTGCTTGATTTGTGGTTGTGGAATTCATTTGTGAAGTTGTGTTTTTCTCTAGTTCAATATTTTTTGTGCCGTATGTGTTTCCATACTTTTGTTTTGGTGTGATTTATCTCGGTCACTACCTGTTGCCATAGTGACATTCATTTCAACGCTCCCATTTCCATTAATGGCGGGAAGCGCTTTAATTTTATCATTCATAGTTAAAACAAATTGTTATAAATTTTTATGAAAATTTCAATGACCCACCCACTGACAATTTAGTCAGAGGGTCAATCTATATAGTGGTATATTTTTTTAAAACAATAATTTTTGTTTTTTATAAATAAAAGAGAAAAACTTACCAGCGTGACTGGCACACAACTTCCTCTATTTCAGAGATAGATAATTATTAGATATATAGATAGATATGTTTCTTTATTAGCCACAGGGGCACAAAAGAAGGGGACAAATACAAAGGGGGAAGTTTACATACAATAAAAACGTGTAAAATGTTATCACAAATGCAATTTTAAAAATTAATGAATGGAGTTCTGTTACACTTTGCCTTAATTTAATATCATTTTTTTAAATTCTTCTGTGGAATATGTATATACTACTACGCCCGTCCGGCTGGCGTCCGGCTAGGTATACCGGCATTTTATCTTTTCAGGAATCCCCCCTACACTCCAGTGCAAAGATACCGCACGCCCTATCAAGTCAGCGAGGGGGGGGGGGGGGGGTTAACGTGCTCTGAAGTTGGGTTTGAATAGTTTTTAGGATCCCCAGTTCAGCAGCCAGTACGTTAAAGAAAATTGATAGTTACAACAATAAAGGCTGAACTGAGAACAAATTTTTTAACAAACAATAATTCGTACAACCATGATGAAAATTCCAAGTAACAGAAAATATTTAAATTACATTGTTAGAGCCTCAGAGTATACAATATTTTTTGTTCGGCCCTCCAGAGCAAAGATGAAGAGATTGTTTGGCGAGCTCACCCTAGAGCATCCTACATACAATTGACCATGGGAGAATCACTGATTTCGTAGCTCATCTCGCGGAGAAGCTCTGTAGACGTTGACCTCTGGACACTCCTGTCAGGAGCAGGTAAGCTGTAGTGACTTAGAGGCCTACCACCAATCTCCAGGACACTGTTTTTAAGACAAATGAGCGCCTCATTGAAAACGACATCGTATGTTACGTTTGGATTGTGTCTGCGTGTGCAGTGGAGGATGTCCTCAGTTAGACTTTCATGGTGGTTGTTCCACAGTGCGAGAGGGTCGGCGAGATCGCAGTTGTGCAGCATAATAGCAAAAGGTTTTCGCAGCTGAGAAGGGACTTTAGCAGTTGCTGCTTCTTGCAGGGTGAGGTGCCAATGGCTGTCATCGTGTAACATACTACGCATCTGGCAAGCCAAACGGTAAGTGGAACATTGATGGCCATTGATGGTTCTCAGATCTGGGAAAGACTGTGGTCCTCTAACCTCGAACAGTAACAATGACGATAAGCCGCCTGTGCTTTCGTAAAATAAATAGGTTTATATCTGTACACGAATATATATATTAAAATAACAGATTAAAGTTTGAGCAAAGAATCGCTGCTTTCACCCTTAACGGGGTCTTCTGAAACTAAAAATATCAGTCTGTGAACGCAGAAGTAAATATTTCGAAAAACGTTATCTAATGCAGACAGTCAGACATACAGAGACATATTATAAGGGCGCTACGTTATAGCTATGTATCTATCTAAAAAGACAGACTAAGAAAAAGAGGGGAATGTTGTGCGACGTCATAAGAAAGAGTGAAGAATGTTGTATAACCGGAAGTGGAGACATTTGAAATTTTAAAGAAATGAATATATAAATTTCTATAATCTTTTAACAAAATTCAGTAGACAAAAATACCCTCACTCTTTTACTTGGAAAAAGTTACATCTATGGTGCAAATTTGGTCCAGCCGTTTGACTGAAAGTTTGTTACCTACATACGGCCGTCAGCTTTATAGTATAGATGTATATATGTATATGTATATTTAAATGGTATAGATTTAAATTGTTTATATTGCTTATAAGAATTATACATAACATCCATTCAGTAATTCTATATATAATACTGAATTCTGTAATGCCCTTGAAACATGTGTAAAAATTTTAAAAGGATTTAAAAACTATTTTTTCCATCTATATATTTGATTATATACATGCATATATACATATGTGTATGTGTGTGAATATATATGTATGTATATATATATGTGTGTGTGTGTATCTGTGCACATGCATTTGTGCATGTATAATTTTGTTAAGTTCATGTCAGTGGAGTTTTTCCCCTATGATTTCAAGGTCATCAGTCATTTATCTGATAACTGGAGAAGATTATGACCTGCATTGCATTGCCATGACCTCTAAAATTGGCTGACATCTTGTTTATATATGTTCCTGGGCTCTACCAAGTAAATTTTATCATGGCTCCAGTACTAGGGAGATTGTCGTGTCTTTGATGCTACTGAAAAGTCTTCCCAACTTTTTGTTTGGCAGGTTTTCAGTGGTTTATCATCTTCCTATCACCAACCACTTTACAGAATGTACTAAGTGCATTTATCATGTAGATCACCAACAAAAGAGATTGCCATGTCTTTGACACAACTGAAGAGTCCTTCATATCAATATGTTTAGTTACACTTTTAGCAAAGAAATAGAACATAATTTTGGTAAATCCATCAAAATATTAGGAAAGGAAAGAATCAGACCAAGGAATGTATAACTATGCTTTTATTGGTCTTTCCAATGCTGATAATATCTGCTATTTGCAACTCATGGCTAAAAGAGGTGGGATTCAAATTCACAATGTATGAAGCCAGATCACATATTACAAGAGAGGATTCTTTAAGCTAGTCAAGGACATAAAATGCACCCAATACACTCTGTAATATAGAATGTGGTTCGTGTTAGGGATGGTGTCTAGTCCTAGAGAATATGGCAAAAAGGGAATGTTTGAGCTAAACATGGTCTCCTGATGCATCTAGGAAGGCAGTAAGTCTGCATTCCTCTTCCTCCAGGATTTCTTGGCACTTCTTCACCCAGCAGTCATTTCCATGTGCCTCATATGGCCATACCAACGCAGTCTTCTCTCCCGTACACTACATACAATTTATCCCTTTTATACACAGTTTCACTTTCAACTCGTCCATGCTTGGTTGTTCATTTACATTGACATTGCACATCTATCGTGGCATACTTGCTTCATTTCTCTCTAGCCTTCGCATATACTCCGCAGTTGCTGCTCATGTCTCACTACTATGCAACATCACGCATCTCACACAGACACCATACAGCCAACCTTTTGTTTGTAGAGAGAAAACCTTTGTTCTCAACAGAGGAAGCAGCTTCCTAAACTTCTTCCATCCTGTCCTTATTCTAGATACTATGACCTTGGAGCATTATCCTCCCTTGCTAATTTGATCACCTAAATATCAGAAGTTATCAACCACTTCTATAGATCCTACCTGTGTTTGAAAAATGTGCTAATCACTGACACTTCTACTATCAATATTCCCTGAACATCTACTACATATGAAGTTTTCCTTTCTTGCCTGCTATCCCACTAAACCTCCTGTGTACCCAAGATCTGCATTGTGTATATTGTATAGAGTTTATGACAACTCCTTTTCAACATATCGAGCATGACCATTTCCCTGACGGAATCAGAGTCTTATCCTCTTTCCTACTTATCAACACTTTAGTCTTTGCTAGGTTCACTCTCAGTCCCCTTAATTCCAACTGCTGTTTCCACAGCCAGAATTTATTCTCTAGCTTCTCTACTGTATATATATATTGAATGAACTGAGATAGCATAAGGTAGAGACAATATTTATTAATTTTGCCATGAAGACAACATCTCTGATGCTGATACCAAAATAAAATGCAACCAGCACACTCTGTAAAATAGTTGTTGATAGGAAGAGCATCAAACCATAGAAAACATGACAAAAGTGTTACATTATAGTGAGATGTAGTCTCTAACCAGTCTAAGAGTGTAGCAACCCGAAGTAAGTACTAACTCAGACTGTGACGGAATGTCCAATGCATGCCAACATGGAGAAGCTTGTGTAAAATGATGAAGATGATGATGATAATGATGATCATGATATATGTGTGTGTGTGCGTGTGTGTTTAATCAAATGTCTATCTGATATTCAAGATCTTTGTGTCTCCTTTTTGAGTTAATTGGCTATTGACTTTAGACAATACATCCAGTATTTGTTGATTGCATTTCCCAGATCTGTTAACCTCCAGCTGTACTCTTATTGGGTCATTATTCTAAAGGCTGCTATTTCATTTTTCTTATTCTAGAAATGTCATTATAAATAAGGTGAAATGAGCTAAAAAGAGAACCTGTATATCCTTGACCTACTAGGAACAGCAGCTAAATATTTCTTCAAATCACACCTTATTATCTTTTTAAAAGAATGTAATTGAAGCACTTATTAGATATTGCAGTCCTAGATACACTATACTTGAGAATAAAACAGGTTAGTTACATAGAAATTCCTTTGTTCATAGGTACACTTCAAAGTTTATTTTATGGAAATTTTAGAATAACACAAATCTTTGAGGCAAGTGTTTGATATTCTCTGAGTCCAACAACCGTTTATAATGTCTATTCTTAACATTTTATGGCTATTTTTAACATTTAACATTTTAAGTTTTTTAACCATCGTTTATCATGTAAGCATATGTAGTATTTGACACAAAATGTAAAATGACTGCATGGAATTAGATTTAGAACCACGTAAGTAGGGGCCAACTGCATGTTAAAATAATCACTGATCTGTTTGATTAAAGCTGACCTAGGGCAAAACAACAACAAAGATTACATCACCTAAAAAGTTTTGAAACCTTTCTGTCTGCTAAGAAATCAATAACAATTTCCTATTAATAACAGATGATTGCTATAATCTAGTTTGTCAAAACGTTTTTGTCTAGTGCCTTTAATATATTCTTCCTTGAAATTTCAAAACTGATATCCTCAAAATGCAGATAACTATAATAATAGTTGATAACTATAGATAATACTTGAATAAATCAGCTAAAGTACCCCCAGAGATGGAAAAAAAGTGGACTGACACTAGTGTCTCTGTCAACTTTTTCTATAGTTATCATCAGAATCATCATCACCATCATTTTATGATTGCTTTCCATGGGTTGAACAGATTGTATTGGTCTAAGACTAGATGAGTCAAAGAAACTGCCTACCTATTTAACATGGTTTCTTCAGCTGGATGACTTCCCTAATGCCAAGAACCTTACAGTTGCACTGAGTGTATTTATCATGGCTCCAGCACTTCCACTTTACAGAGTGAACTGGATGCATTTTACTGTGACACTAACCTCAGTTGTGCTGAATGTATTTTTTCATAGCACCACCACTTCCACTTTACAGAGTGAACTGGGTGCATTTTACCCTAACACTCTATAAGCTGTGTTGAATGTGTTTTATCATGGCACCTGCACTACAATGTTTGTTATATGCTCGGTCTGACTGAAGGGTCCTTTCAAACCCTATATCATCTCCATTCAGTTGTTAAACACTGTAGCCTTCAGTCTCTCACCATGTTTACTTTTAGTGTTGCAGTGCTTGTACTTATAGTTATCTGCAATGTGGTGACTACTTTTTCAAATTTCAAATTTCAAATTTTCTAATGTTTTATAACCAAGTTTTGTTTACAATCTTCCTTGAATTAAACAAAAAAATTTAGAACAAAAAAGAGATGGGGGGGGGGATAAAATATCTTTCAACGCTGGCAAAACAATCGTTGACTGATTGACTGACTGAATGACTGGAATGGTTTATTGGTTATTTAATTGATTGATTGTCTCATAGAACACTGGGGAAAATAAATTAAAAGAAAACCAATTTGCAGTATAGCTCCTGATACAATTAACTATTTGACAAACCAGTTTTTTTTTATTTGTTATTATTATTATTTTTTTTTTCCTTTCCATTCCATACTATAGAATTATCCTTAAGCAATGTCTATGGAGCTTCACTGAAATTATTTTTTAATATTTAATGTGAATGTGTCTGGTGATATTTTTTCTTTCTTTCTTTCTCTTTTTTTCGATATTTATAATCTATAATAATCCAGCTTCAATACTAAGCACATGAGAGAAAATAAATCATCAATGTAAAGTCCCTCTTTTTAATGTAATGATAAGACATGCAATCAAGTATAAAAAGCTATTATGGGTCAAGGACATGGAAGGTGAATTGGCTTAGAGACAGCAAATTGGCTAAAGCATTAAAGTGTCAAACAAAATCCCTTGTCGTATTTATTTCTCCAGTTCTTTACATTCTGAGTTCAAATCTCACTGACATCAACTAGGTCTCTCATCTTTTCAAACCAACAACTAAAGTACCAGCCTTGAAGCACCAGATGGGATCATCATCATCATCATCATCGTTTTTACATCTGCTTTTCCATGCTTGCATGGGTCAGATGAATCCTTCTCAGCACGGCAACTCTCCACATGTCGCGATCGTTTGTCATTGCCTCTGTGAGTTTCAGTAATTTGAGGTCTGCTCTCACAACTTCAGCCCAGGTCTTTCTTGGTCTACTTCTACAGTGACTTCCTTGGCATTTCTTGGTACTTCTTCACCCAACGATCATTGTCCATACACATCATATGTCCAAACCAATGCAGTCTTCTCTTCTGCACACTACCTTGAATTCCTCTTAAACCCATTGGATGTTTGTAATATTTGTTCCTCCATTTCTCTACATTCTGAATTCAAATCCTTCTGTGGCATATTTCTGTCATAGACTTAATCCTTTGCCTAGCTTAACCCTTTAGCATTTACATTATTCTATATTTACTATTATATTTCCATGGTAAAGGCTTTACCTCACATAATATCGAATCTATGAGATTTTGATATTATTCAATTTGAGAACAATACCTTAACATTGGTATGAGCAACTGGTTACAACCAGTTTGAACAGAAAGACGTGAGAAAGTTCTGGCCAGATATGGCCAGTTTAAATGCTAAAGGGTCAACACCGCTACCTGGGCCAAGGACACTTTTCTTCCTACTAGTCTCTGAGACGCTGATAGGGGTCATGATTACTGCCCTCTATATAGACTAAGTGATAAAAAAAAGACTAGATATTTCAACTGACGTTCCACTGCTACCATATCTGAGACATGTTACTACTCCCCTCATAAACACCCAAAACTACATCATCACCCCCCCCCCCTACACACACACATCACACACCTAGATCCAGGTGACTGATAGCAAAGATTTACTTATCTTACCAACATGCTACAACTATTAGCTTAGAGATATATTGTTTCTCCTCCCCCTTGTCAATCTACCACTGCTACAACAGCTTCTGCTTCTCTGAACAAGGAAGCAGCATAACACCATCACTCTCTCCCTCTTGAACTCTTCAATACACTTTAACACTCTCTCTTGTCTCAATCCCTCTCCCCTCTTAAACTCTCCAATGCACCTTCTACACTCTCTCTTGTCCTAATCCCTCTCCCCTCTTAAACTCTTCAATGCACCTTCTACACTCTCTCTTGTCCTAATCCCTCTCCCTCTTAAACTCTCCAATGCACCTTGCTCGCTCTCTCTTGTCCTATTCCCTCTCCCCTCTTAAACTTATAGCGAGGATACTGGGTTGTATGAATGTAACAAAACGAGACATGGTTTGGTGTATAATATTTAATTAACAATGGTAGATAGTATACTTGACATGTCAAAGATGAGGATGTTGTTAGAATGAAGCAAAGTTAGTAGTTACCGTTTTGATTGCCAGGCAAACGCGGCTGGCAGAGGACGCCTGGCTAAGGCCAGGCGCCTGTTGGCCAAATTAATGGCGGAGCCCAATGAGAGGCTCTTGACCTGGTGCCGAAAAGGCAAAGAGAGCAAGGAAGCTTAAAGTTGTTAGTTTTATAGGGCTCTGACCGGAAGTTGCAGAAAGGGTTCCACCTCCCGTCTAGATCCCAATCAAAACAAGGGAGACAACCGCTACAAACTCTTCAATGCAGCTTCTACACTCTCTCTTGTCCTAATCCCTCTCCCCTCTTAAACTCTTCAATGCACCTTCTACACTCTCTCTTGTCCTAATCCCTCTCCCCTCTTAAACTCTTCAATGCACCTTCTACACTCTCTCTTGTCCTAATCCCTCTCCCTTCTTAAACTCTTCACTGCACCTTCTACACTCTCTCTTGTCCTAATCCCTCTCCCCTCTTAAACTCTCCAATGCACCTTCTACACTCTCTCTTGTCCTAATCCCTCTCCCCTCTTAAACTCTTCAATGCACCTTGCACACTCTATCTTGTCCTAATCCCTCTCCCCTCTTAAACTCTTCAATGCACCTTGCACACTCTCTCTTGTCTCAATCCCTCTCCCCTCTTAAACTCTTCACTAAATATTTCCTGTTATCCTTTTCCCATCACAACAGGAATTCTTTAGAATCCCTCCCTGTCCACGATTACCCTTTAAGTTTGAACATCAAACCCATTCATTTGACCAGTTTGGTTTAACCTGCAATGTTCAGAGGTGTATCTCAGCCATCCCCTTCATTATACTCCTCATCCACACCTCCCTCTTCATCTTCTTTTGATCGTCCTCCTCCATATCTTTATCTTCTGCCCCCCTCCCTATCTTTCCTCATCCTCTCTCTTTCTCTCCATCTCCTTCTCTCCATCTCCCGTTCTCTCCCTCTCTCCTTCCTCCTCCTCTCCCTCTATTGACTAAATATTTAGTCATTCGTTATGTCAATGGGTAGACATGAGATGTTCCCTATCCTGTGTAAGGCGGGAGTTGAATTTTGGTTATATTCTGCTTTAATCTAATACATTTTTTTTAATTCTTTGAAGATGGTGATTTATGTAATGATATTGTAAATGTATCTGTATGATTATACGAATTACACTTAACATCCTTCCAGTAATTCAATGTACAACTCTCTTGAAACATGTGCAAGGAATTAAAAAATGATTTAAAAGCTAATTTTTCCATCTATATATTTGATTATATTTGCTCTGTGCTTATGTCTGCCTTTCCAGCTTTTTCTCCCTAAAAAAATTTACCTTTTCTTCAGACCAATATATAAACACATTGAGCTAATTCTGAAACTACTTGGCAATTATATACTATCATGGTAAATTCTCTACATACATTTGAGTTTTGTATGTATATATTTTTACAGTTACTATATATGTATATATATATATATATATATATATATATATATATATATATATATATAAATATATATATATCGTTGTTTTGGTATAAATATGGCCACATGCATTTGGTTGCTTTTCTTGGTGTCACACTTTTTTTTAACTTTGTTTACTCTGGACAAAAATATATTAAATTTTTGCACCATTGAGTGCTTTGTAACTGCCTCAATAAATTCAATTGGTATCTGCTATACTGCGGCTACAACTTCAATTTATACCTATTATTATTATTATTCTCCTAGTTTCATGTATTTGATTGATAACATATTAGTTATTTTTTTGTTTATAAATACTAGTTGAGAGATTTTATTTGAGGCTGTGAAAATCTCTTTTTTTCACACCCTGAATTTACCCGACAACAGTTTGGCCAAGTAGACCTTCCTCTTTTCAGAAAAGTCACATGATGATACAGGCGAATTTACTACAACGGTTGAATGCCTCAATGTCTCCAGATTGAACCACATTCAATGATACAGAACAAAGCCTGCTGATGAAGGGACCTCCAGTTCCAAGGTGAAAATGCCCTCAGGGATGCCCCGTCATCTCTGAGGGCATAATAACAACATGCTGCTTTGAACATCTCTAGGTAAAAAAACATAAACACACTTTTTTCTTCTCTGTTTTTTCTTTCATTAAAACCATCATTCTGTTGGGATACATCTATTATGCAATTTACACCTGAAGATATCACCAGGTTCTTACGCAACCTGGCCACTGAAATGTGCATAGTGTTTGCAGAAATAAATAATTAAGGAAATTCAACCTATTTGGCCTCCTGTTACTTTATAATACATTTTCTCCGTTCCCGCACCACCAACATGATTCAACATCAAAGATGGATGAGTTGCATAACGTTGAGTGCTTTTCTCATATTACGTCAAGATTAACATTGTAGAATTACCAATTCTACCCAGTGGTAAACCACCAAATTTAAATGTATATATAAATATATATATATGTGTGTGTGTATATATATATATATATATATATATATATATATATATATATATATATATATATATATATATATGTGTGTGTGTGTGTGTATATATATACGTATATCATCATCATCATCATCTTCACCATCTTTTTACGTCTCTCTTCCATATATATATGTAGGTAAATATATATATACACACACACATATATATATATAACACAGTCCACACTGTAATGTGGCCGTGTAGGTAACACGGTAAAAACCTCCCAGTCCACACTGTAAACGTGGTTGGTGTTAGGAAGGGCATCCAGCCGTAGAAAACCCGCCAGACAGTCCTATGCGAGCAAGACAACCAATCTTGCCTCAAGTGGGAAAATTCCCGTCCAAACCCATGTTAGTGTGGAAGATGAACGTTAAACGATGATGATGATGATGATGATATATATATATATATATAATGAAGGAGGTGTGGTAAGGAACCAGGTGGACCATAACGCACCAGAGTACTCAATACTTAGGGTAGTAGAGTGGGTAATAGGAAAAAGTTTAACCCCAATGGCAGAGCTCAAGCTGTTTCGACGGCTATTTCTGGACTACCAGAAATAGCCGTTGAAACGGCCTGAGCTCTGGCGTCGGGGTTAAACTATTTCCTAGGGCTCGATAAGGATAAATATATATCAAATATATAAGAACTTTAGAGCAAATATTTATTAAAATAACAGCGATTCTTTGCTTAAACTTTAATCTGTTATTTTAATAAATATTTATATATATATATATATATATGAAAACAGGGAGAAAGAGACGATTATTAGAAAGAAAAATATATTTTTTCCTTTTTTATTTCTCTCTCTCTTTTTTCTGGGTTAGAAAATGATTAAAATGAAATGTTTTACTTTATGTGAAGTGTTAAGGTATTAGTTGATTTATTTATTATTTAACAATGGCATTTATTTATCTATTTATATATTTAATTAAACTATTACCGGTTTCAGCATTTTTATGCATTATCACAAATAATAGTGAAATGTTATTTACAAACAAGGTTTATGAAGTGAAAAGAAAAAAGAAAAAAAATGGCCGTAATGTAGAGCATAAAAAGTCAATGTGAAAGAAAAAATAATGTTATTTACAGGCATAGTTCTTGAAGTTAAGCAGATCAAAATGTGTTAATATAGCAAGAGTGCTTAGTTGATCCATGATTCCATGATGGAGACAAATGGTGGACTGAGGTTTGATATGATTTCCCTTTTTAGAGAGTTAATATGCAGGGGAAGCAATTCTTGCTAGATGATATTTAATTTATTTAAGAAAAAGGATTAGGTACGGTGTGAGGGAGGTAACTTTCGTAAATGTTTGATTGTTTGTTGCAGTTTTAGTTTGGTCTGATTTTTAGAGCATTAAGTAGAGGTTGGAATTTGTTAATGAAATATGTTTCCTTATTGGTACGTTGGATGAAAGTAGTGTTTTCTATGAATTTGTAAATGGGGAAAATTTTAAAGTTTGGATGTTGGTTGTGAGCACAATTGGCGATATGTTCACTAAATGCAATCTTTCTGTATTCCTGTATTTTAATTTGTGATTCATGGACGGTCATACGTTGACAGAGGCTGTTTTTTGTCTGTCCTATGTAGTGCTCTTGACAACCTGAGCATGTCAAAACATAGATTAGGTTTTCAGATGCACATGTAAAGTTGTGTTTAACTGTGAAATGCTGTCCTTGTTTAAAATGGAATGTTGAACCTTCTATTAGATTTATGCATATGCCACAGTTGGGCCTTCCGCATTTTGTTACTGTAGGGTTCATTGTGAGGGTTTGTTGGATTTTGGCTTGTGTGAGGGTGTTTTTTATGGATTTAGGTTGTCTTTTGCTCTTTATGATGTTGTGTGTTTGGAGGATTTTGTTCATTCTTGGGTCTCTTTTTAGTAAAGGAATGTTCTGGAGGATGGTGTCAAATGCCTCATTGTTGAGGGGGTTGTGTGTGGAGATGGTAGGGTTTTTTGTTGCGGTTCATTCCTGGGTTTGGGGTGTCTAAGTTCCTGGATGTCTAGTTTTAGGGCACGTTGGAATCTATTGTTGATTAGGGATGGTGGGTAGTTTCTGCTGGTAAGTGTGTTTTTTAATTCTTCTAGTCGTGTGTAGCATGTGTATTTATCTGAAACTTGTGCAGATCCTTCTGGCTAGGTTATAAGGAATTGCCATTTTGGTGTGTCTAGGGTGGCACGAGTTGAATGGAAGGTATTGTTTGGAGTCTGTGGGTTTGTAGTATATGTCTGTTTCTATTTTGTTGCTTGTTTTCTTGATGAGGATGTCGAGGAAAGGGAGTTGTTCATGGCTGTAATCCATTGTGAATTGTAAGTTTGTGTTGAGTCCATTCAGAAGGGTTTTAAACTCAAACAGTCTATCTATACTTTCATGCCAGAGGATGAAGCAGTCGTCCAGATATCTCTTCCAGTTCTTTCCTATGTATTGGTAGAAGTGGTTACCGTATTTGTCTAGAACTTTACGGTAGAGAGTGGTTTCCAAATATCCCATGACAAGGTTGGCGTATGAGAGGGGCACTTTCGTGCCCATGGCAGTCCCAGATTTCTGTCTGTAGTATTTGGCATTGAATTTGAAGAAATTGTTTTCCAAGATGAATTTGAGTCCCTCCAACACAAATTCTTTAGGGATGCGCTGTGGGAGTTCACTAGGGAAATTTTCAAGCCAGAATTGTATTGCCTCTATACCTAGGTTGTGTGGGATATTGGAATATAAATTGATGACATCAAAGGTTACTAGTAGGGTATGTTCATTATTGAGTGTTGTTGGGAGGTGGTTGAGCATGTCAAGGTCGTCCCTTATGAAGCTTTTTATGTTTTAGGAAAGGTTTAAGCAGAATATCTAGGAAGTTGCTTAGGCGGTGGGTTTCACATGTGGTGCCTGCTATTATAGGTCTTAATTTAAGGTCATCAGGGAGGGCTATATTGATGTAAATGTCTTGGCTTACTTGCAGGCCCTACCTATTACTTCGCTTTTGTGTGTCTTTGGGATACCGTAGAAGAGGCTGGTTCTGCTTTTGAAATTGGTGATGTAGTTGTATTCCTTGTCTGTAAGGCTTTCTTTGTAAAGGGTTGTTAGGGATTTTAGGTTTCTCATTATTTTCTGTTGTGTGTAGTGTTGGGCCTTTTCATAATATGTTTGATTTTCTAGAGTTGAGAGTACTAGAGTTGTGTAATAATTTGTATCCATAAGGACTACTGCACTCCCTTTATTTGCCTCTTTGATTGTTAAGGTTTTGTCGTTTTTTAGACTGTTAAGACCATTCTATTCTTTTTTGCTTAGGTTTGGTTTTTGTTTATGTCGGTGTAGGTGGTGGTATGGGTAATTAGTAATGTGTTCGCAGAATTGATCGAAGAATTTGTTCTTGCCTTTTGGTGGGGTGTATATATATATATATATATGTATATATACATATCATCATTTTGCGATATATATATATATATATATCATCATTCATCATCGTTTAACGTCTATCTTCCACGCTAGCATGGGTTTAGATGGGAATTGTCACACTTGAGGCAAGATTGGTTGTCCTGCTCATATAGGACTGTCTGGCAGTATATATAATGGCCTGATCCAGTCCAATTCTGATCAGATCAGTCTGGATCAGATCAGACTGGATTAGATCAGACTGGATTGGATCAGACCGGATTGGGCCAGACTGAATTGGGCCAGACTGGATTGGGCCAGACTGGATCAGATTTTATTGCTTCAGACCAGATTGTGCCAAATCAGATCAGCTTGAACCGGAACAAAATGGTCCGGGTTAGATCAAATGGGTTGGGTCATATCAGACCATATTGGGCTGAGTCAGATTGGACTGTGTTGGATCGATCTGTCCAAACTGATACACTCCAGTCTGATCTGATTCAGCCCAATCTGATAGATGAAGAGATAACGAGAGAGAATGAGGTTGAGAGAGAGAGTGGGTGAGAGAGAGAATGAAATTAAGAGTTAAAAATATATTTCCTTTGTATGATGTGTGTGTATATATATATATAGGGGGTGGGAACCCCCTTCAGTCACGAGTGACCATGGGATTTGCACCTAGAAAGTTGCCCTCTGAGCCACACGTCAGGGCAGGGTTGTTTGTGGAAGGCCGGTGGTTGCCCATGCATGCCAGTCTCCCTTCTCCACATCACAGATGTTGTCCAGGCTGATACAGCTTGGTGTCATTGATGTCACAACCTGTTTCTACAGCTGACTGAGCTGGAGTAGCGTGAAATGGAGTGTCTTGCTCTAGAACAAGACACACACATACATATATACATACATACATATATATATATATATATATATATGAGTGAAGGAGCATGGGTTAATGGTTAGAGCGTTGGGCTTGCAATTGTGAGGTTGTGAGTTCAATTCTCAGACTGTGTGATGTTGTTCAGAGCAGCATGACATGAGAGTATTGTGACGAGAGATCCAAACGGCATTATTGCAGTAAGATAATGGGTACAGACCAAACTCATCAACAACTGCTCCATAACAGCATTTGTGTGGCGAGGCGCTGTGTCACTCCAATTTAGGTGCACAAATGAACAAGGTGCTGCTAATTTTTATGTTTTTATTGGTTGCATGCTTTACTTCAAAATCATGTGCAGTAATAATTGTTTCTATGTTTGGCACAAGGCCAGCAATTACCCAGTGCATTACTGGTACTTTATTTTATCGACCCCGTAAGGATGAAAGGCAAAGTTAACCTCAGCGGGATTTGAACTCAGAATGGCAAAGGCCATAACTCTATGCGTCAAAGCATGGCGTCCGACCCTCTACTGATACTGCCAATCCAGAACAATGGAAGGTACATGTATAATAGTAAGGTGTTGATTGTGTGAATGTAGACTCTCAAAGTAGTGAATTTACTAACCTTTCTGATGATGTTGCTAGTCAGCTCTGCTGGCATGGAGCGCTGAAAGTAATTCTCAGGAAGATTCTGTATGACAAGGTTGGCTCTTTAAATTATAGGAACAATCTATCTGACAGACCTCAAAACATTTTCCATCTACCCAATTTCCTTCACAAGGTATGGATCAACCTGAAGCTATAGTAAATGACTCATGCCCAAGATGCAACAAAGTGGGATTGAACCCAAGACCTAATGATTACAAACTTTTTAACCTTACAACTATGTTGTGAACACAATCAACTATTGTGGATCATTCAATACCTTAGCTGGCTCTTCTATTTCAGCCTCAAATATTTTGTTAACTCTTTGCATTTGATGTGAAGGCGCATGGCTAGGGTGTTGGACTTATGATCATAATCTCATGTGTTCGATTCATTATCCAGATTGTATGTTATGTTCTTGAGCAAAACACTTCATTTTACATTGCTCCAATATACTCAGTTGAAAATGAGTTCCAGCAGTAGCTCAAGGTTTAACCATGCGATGGATTGGCATTCAGGGGGAGTCATGTACTCTCAGTTACTTAACTCTAAGGACACCAGGATAAGCACTGGCCTAATATGCATTTGAAAAAGTATTTGTTTAAAAATTGTGGTGATGGTAAGTGCTCAGACAGGATAAGTCTGTTTCCAATCAAGGGAGGTAAATCTCTAATCTGGGATGCCACATGTTTGGACTCATTCTTTGCCACCAGCCTTGTTGCTTCAGCATGTAATGTAGAGGAGAGGTAGATAGGTAAATACCGGGGCATGACCAACCACTTCCTTTTCACTCTGGTTGCCATCGAGACCTCAAGTATTCTTTGTCCCTGAACTGCTGTTTTCCTCCATAAAATAAAGAAGACTGTAGCCCGTCTGAGGAAGGAACCCCATGGGGTACGTTGGCTGTTGTAGTCTGAGTCACTGGCCATTCTTTGCAGCAATACCTTCACCATTTTGTATGCTGTGTGCAGCTGAAACATACCGTTCAGACTGGGTGTACAGTCTGTCACACCTCTCTTTTGTTGCTTAATTTCGTTTTTCTTTTTCATTCCTTATTGCCATTGTACAGATGTTATCACATTTTCTCTTTCAACCAACTCCTCAAAAATTCATGTAACAGCTATTTCAAATGAGAATCATTGAGTTGTATTAGGGGAGACAAACTTAATGGTAACGTACCGTCATTTATTGAGGCATATAATGTATATTATAAAAGAATACACACATACACAGAGAAATACACACACACACAGAAATACATACATACATAGAAATACACACACACAGAAATACACACACAGACACAAATAACTAAAAAAAAATGTATGTATTATATATACATATAATTGTGATGGACAGAGAGACAGAGAAATGGGTCTTCTTTTATAATATACATTTGCCTCCTCTTCTTCTTCTTATAAAATAATAATAATAATAATAATGAAATTATTGTGTAAAGTGCTCAGGTGCACTACAACTCGTCAAAGGTGCATGTATAGTACATAGAATAATATACAAATGTCAGGGAAGTGAATAGTGTATGAGTCATGATATACATGTGTGTATGTGTATGGAGGGGGAACATTAGGTGTAGTGTTGGCGAATCTCGGGAAGCATGGAGGCTTTAAAGGATGCAGTGTCTCGACAGCTAACAACCAATGCAGGTAGTTTGTTCCATGCGTCAGCATCTCTGAGCGTGAAAAAATGTTTCCGAAGTCATGGGAACTGTGCTGTTTTCTGACTTTGTGGGCATGTCCACGTGTATTAGACACATGGAAATCAAAAAGGTACTCAAGGCTGTTGTTGGCAAGATGGTTAACAATTTTGTGGGTGTTTACCAAGTCAGTTGCCAGACGTCGGAGCTTCAATGTATCCATACCCAGGGAAGCAAGGCGCTCAGAGTATTGTAGATGCCTGATGGGGGGTATTCGCTTGGTTGCATGTCTCTGAACAGTTTCCAGGCAGTCAATGTTCTGAGCAAGATAGGGGTTCCAGACTGGTGATGCAAATTCTAAGTGTGGCCGCACCATAGCCATGTACAGCCTTAAATAGATAGCTGGAGAGCAGCTGACAAAGGTCTTGCTGAGTGATGCTAAGACACCCTCGGCCCTCTTGACAATTTTAGAGATGTGCTTCGTCCAACGCAAATCGCTGCTGACCGTAATGCCCAGGTCACGTTCACAAGAAGCCTTCTTGATATTAGTGCTGTGGAGGGAGTATATGGACGCTGGGTTTTTACTCCCAAAATGTATGGTGATGCACTTGTCCACAGCTAGCTTCAGTTGCCAGTCTGAGATCCATTGTTGCATTGCGTCCAAGTCAGACTGCAAGCAAGATCTATAGTGTTCAGGATCTGTCCTTTTTATCTCAAGGTACAGCTTGATGTCATCTGCATACTTTAGTACTGTGGCATTCTTTAAGTTGGCATCTATGTCATTAATATATGCCACAAACAAAAGGGGGCCAAGAACAGATCCCTGTGGTACACCAGATGACATTTCATATGGTGAGGAATGCTGTCCCAGAACCGTGACTACCTCTCTTCGACTGAGAATGAAGGACTTCAACCAGTTAAAAAGATCATCCCTCACACCCATTGCAGAGAGTTTTGCCATAAGCCTTTTGTGTGTGTGGCACAGAATTGAAAGCTTTCGCAAAGTCAAGGTAAACAACATCCACCCATGAGCCGCCATCAGTGATCCAGGTGATGTCTTCAAGAAACTCAATAAGTTGATCACAGCAGCTGGAGTTGGGGTATAAATCCAAATTGTGAGGGCCGGATAAGACTGTGAGAGTTCCAGAAGTTCCAAAGTGTTTCTCTGACACAGGATTCCATCAGTTTGGCAATGCAACTAGTAAGACTGACTGGACGATAGTTCACAGGTGATGTGCGGTCACCCTTTTTGAACAGAGGAATGACACTGGCAGTTTTCCACTGTTCTGGAGTAGCCCCGTTGTTCAGACAGAATTGGAAGAAGCGTGATAGCTGGTGCAGAAGGAAGTACCCACCATGTTTAAGAAGCAGGTACGTAACACCATCAAGACCAGGAGAGGCATGGTTGCGTTTATTTTTAGGTGACGTCGCAGCGTTGCAGGTAAAAATTCCATGGTTGTAATAGAATTCTTCTTCTTCTTCTTCTTCTTCTTCTTCTCCCACTTATCCCTGTGAGGTTCATGGGGGCAGACTCCTCAGGCACATCATCCAGAGGGTCCTATCAGAAGCAACCATCTCTAATTGATCTGGCTAGATCACCAAGTGGGACCAACTGATCTTATGGATGTTATCCAACCATCTTGCTCATGGTTGATCATGACATTTGAATATTCTCAAACACCGACTCATGAAATACTACCTGTGACTGAACCCTCGACAGTTGTTCATCAGACATGATGTGGCATGAAAAGAAGAAGAATATTCCTTGATTACAAGGTGTTGGATTTATAGAATAGGTAGAGTTTTGGATAAAATGCCATTGTTGTATTTGTTCTGGTTCTTTACATACTGAATTAAAATCCCGCTGAGGTCAACTTTGCCCTTCATTCTTCAAATAAAGTACTAGTTAAGTACTCAAGTTGATTTAATCAATTTAGCCCTTCCCCAAAATTAGAAATCAATATTCTTTTATAAACAAGGTTAAATCAGAGATGTAGAATTTGGAGGTCAACATTATTTTCCAGAAGATATTCATGTTTCAGGTGGGCTGAGCAATTCTTCAAAATTACCACAATTTTAGAATTATTGGCCAACCTTGCATTTTTCAATGAGCCCTCACCTCCGATATAAAATACTTTTTGAACCACTCTTGAAATATTGTGTACATCATTCATCTTCTCTTATTACCCTGATAAATTACTGAAAATATTTAAACCCCTTTAAAGGTACGAGTGTTGACACCCTTATCAACCACTAACAGTTTACATCTAAGTAGCTGCAGCATTACATCAACCTAAAATTGTCACTCTGTCTTTTATCTCATTTATACTATAGTATTTATGGCTAAAGTTTGAGGTATGAATTTCCAGAAAAGAGTGGTTTCATCTGCATTATACATTTACTTTGACAATAAATTTTCACTGGCCACTAAATTTAAAAACTCGTCAACATAATCTGAAATAGCAGTTCCATCAATTCTTTCCTTTTCACCAAACATGATGTCTCAACTTAAATCTGTGAAGCCAGCCATTTGATTAGTCAAAGTGTTTCCTGAATATTAAGTTGCTGATGAAATATTTTAGCCTATTCAATAACCATTTCAAGAAAATACACGTACATATATTCATGTTCAGACATTTTTTCATGTATATTTGCAAATCCATACATACATTTTGGAATGTTTTTATGGTATCTTTCAATTAGATATAAAAATCATTTAGTAAAATATTAATAATACCAAATCCCTTGCTGAAATGTCCATCTATTAGTATCTATTATAAATATGTATATAAGTAGTATTATAAGTAATAGTTTCTCTCTCTCGCCCACTCGCTTTCTCTCTCTATCTCTCTCTCTCTCTCTCTCTATATATATATATATATATATATATATATATATAGTAATAATAATAAATTTGAAGACTCAAATCCAAAGAGGGCTATCATTCCACTGCAAAGTGGTCGTGGAGGTGCCACGGCAAAAAAGCACCCAGCCCACGCTGTAAAAGTGGACGTGTAGGCGCCACGGAAAAAAAGTACCCAGCATTCACTGTAAATGAGGTTGGTGTTAGGAAGGGCATCCAGCTGTAGAAATCTAGCCAGAATCAGTTCCCGTATGAGCAAGACATGGTCGGCCCACTGGACACTGCTCACAACAGGACAACCTGTCTAACCCATGCTAGCGTGGAAGAACGGACCTAAAACAGTTATGAGATGATGATGATGATGATTTGTTTAGCTTGCGGACTATGGAAGAATAAACACCAAATTCATCTGTCCCCTACTCTCAGGTCCCAAATAATAGGAGGGTTGGGGTGGAATAAGCAGGGGAGTTGTAATAAGCGGGAAAGGAGGAAATTGGTAATTTCTATAGGCTATCACCGTTAATTTTTTTTAAAGACCAAAATTAGTCAATTATTTTACATATTGAGACACTCGTCCTCTCAAGGAAGCCTGCACAGTGCACTCTACATGTGAATTAAGTTCCACAGAAGCAGGTAGAGAAGTTGAAGTATCTTAGGGTCATATTCATGAGTGATGGAAGGCAGGAGGCTGAATAAAGTGCAAGAATTGCAGGAGCTAGTCATGCATTTGGTAATCAGAAAGGAGGTAGGCATAAAAGCCAAACTCGCTATCTTCAATTCAGTATTCGTGCCAATCTTTATCTATGCTCATGAATCTCATGAATACAATTGCGAATTCAAGTGACCGAAATGGAGTTCCCTTGAAGGGTCTTTGTAGTAATGTTACTTAATAGAGTGCATAGCTTGGAGATCAGAGAGTCACTACTTTTCCAAATTGAGGGATCACTGTTCCAATACTATGGGCATGTGGTTAGAATGTCTCAAGAAAGAATCACTGGACAGAAAACCAACTGGCAGGAGTAGACCCGGAGCAAGATGGTTGGATAACATCCAAGAAGAAGAAGAGGAGGAGGAGGGGGGGCAGCAGCAGCAGCAGCAGCAGTAGTAGTAGTAGTAGTAGTAGTCAGGCAGTAAGCAACTCTCCAGGTATGAAAAGTTGTCAGCTTCTAGCATAAGTGATAAAGGCAATGAAATGGCAGAGTTGTTAGAACATCAGGTAAAATGCTTTGGTATTTGTGATGTCAGCATTGCCTTTCATCCTTTTGGGGTTGATAAATAAAGTACTGGTTCAGCACTGGAGTCGATTCTTCTTCTAAATTTCTTTTTCACTTCTCCCTTGCATTCTATTTCTCTGAAAGAAATTGACAGTGTTCAGACCTGGAGAGTGATGGGTTCTGCCAGGTTTAAATATCCACAGCTCCATCATAGGTTAAGTGTCATAGATGGATGTATGGATTACCAGTGATACATTTGTTGGAATGTAAATCTCTTCTCCAAAATTTAAAACTGAAGCAGTTTTAATCCAATAGGCAATCTATTTTTGCTTTGTCAAAATGCCTGAAAGCTTATCAGAAATCGAATGATGCAACTGGAGTCTTTAGTCTATTTAAGTAAGTTGCATCAGAAGATATTGTAAAATTGTTGCTGCA
Source organism: Eledone cirrhosa (assembly GCA_964016885.1). Taxonomy (NCBI): domain Eukaryota; kingdom Metazoa; phylum Mollusca; class Cephalopoda; order Octopoda; family Eledonidae; genus Eledone; species Eledone cirrhosa. Next base: position 308,918,679 of record OZ024740.1, on the reverse strand, counting down.
TATTCTTAAGATATATGACATATGAAAATCAATATTGCTACTTATGATAGCACATGCAAAAAATTTACTGGTCCTATTAGCACATAAGATTCTGTGAAGCTTCAGTTTTTTTTTCGCCGGGTAACAGAAATCAGCTTATGGATTTATTTAGTTCTTGTGACTACACATAGCTGTGACAAATGGTCATTAGTTTTGTTCATGGAGCACATCTGAAACACTGCCCCACCCACCCTAGGCATAGAATCTGTCAACCTCTTCCCTTCCCCCTCTCTTTCTTCCATGGGCTAATAGTCCTTGGTCTTTCCCTCCATTTCTTCTCATTTATGGCATATATAGTCCTTTACTTTACTTCCCTGTACAGCCAGATCTGTCCTTCTTTACCCTTTCTGCCCTTTTTTCATTATTTATATAATTAATTATGAAAACTTAATAAATGATTTAAATTAAAAAAAGAAAATATATGGAATATATTTTCAAGATGGATTTTAAGGTAAATACAGAAGCATAATGTGTCTATAAGGATTCAAGTAAACAAGAACTTTCATTGGAAATAAACATTTCCAAGAACACAAATTTGCTCATACTGGATGTTTAAAATATCTTAATAAGCCATCATGTTTGATTAATAGTTCTAAGAAATAAAGAAATTATTTTTGTAATATGTGTGTGTGTGTGTGTGTGTTATAAGTATATGTATGCAAAAGGCAAACAGAAATAGCAAAGCAAACGAAACAATACAATGAAGAAATATATTATTAGTTTTATGCTTGATATAATAGGAAAAGAGTCTTAACGTTTCAGTCGCTAGACCTTCAACAGAAAATAGAATGAGAAATTAAAGAAGAAATAAAAAGAATGAGGAGACGGGCAATGGAGAAACGGAAAAAAAATTTAGAGAAAAGTAACAGGTCCATTCATGTCACCATCTCTAGGAAAACATAAATATATACATATATGTATGCATATATATATACCTATATACGTCTATGTGTGTGTGTGTGAATGTATGTATGTATGCATGTATATAATTAACAAAAAACATTGGAGTTTTCAATCAGTAATTTATTCGAATACATTATAATTGTTTTTGTACATAAGATCATGCGGAAATACTTGGATCTCATCAAAGACTGGAATTTTATATATGTGTATGTGTGACTGTGGTGAAAATAACAGGTATTTTCATATTGTATCCATTGGTATTTCATTGGTCATTTCGGCACAGATGACCAAGCACAGCTGAGGTGTTTTTCTTATATAAAAGTTGTCGCTCCAACACTGATAATTTTTCACAGCTTAGACATTCATTTTGATTTTATCTTCATTGTGTTTTTATACATTGAATTCACCTTGTTGACACACATCTGCAAACATTCAACATGTTTTACACAGTTTCACATGAATACATGCCTATAGCTTTCAGTATGTGGCTGTCTCATGCAGGATTTTCAAGATATTCTGTTCCTTTTCTTTTTCTCTCAACCTTCAACTAACTTCTGTGAGTACACACAACTTTTCAGAATCAATAATACAGTTGCATTACATGGCTCTCAGCTAACTTCAAACAGAAGTATGACTTTGTTGAACTAGTTTCAAATTTCAGATACACTTGGGTGAACATACAAACCTGTCTCAATATCAGTAATACAAGCCATACTCCAGCAGTACTAATCTCTTTCTTTTGTTGCCTTTTTGTATATCAAATTTTTTTCCTCAGCAATTTAGGCCAGTAATTATTGTATTGTAATTATACATTAGCTAGTTTCTTATTGCACAAAACAGTAATTATTTTCATATTGTTGGATGTGCAATGTCAATGTGCATGAATGACCAAGCATAGATGAGTTGAGAGATAAACTGTGTATAAGAGGGATAAGTTGTGGTGTGCAGGAGCGAAGACTGAGATGGTATGGACATGTGATGCACATGGAGGATGACCGCTGAGTAAAGAAGTGCCAAGAAATCCCAGTAGAAGACACAGTAGAAGAAGACCACAAAAAACATGGGCGGAGGTGGTGAGAGCAGACCTCAGATCGCTGAAGCTCACAGAGGAGATGACAAAGGACCGTGACAAGTGGAGAGATGCTGTGTTGAATAGGACCCATCCCACCCTTGCAAGCAGGGAAAAGCGGACGTAAAATGATGATGATAATGATGATGATGTGCATTGGAATATATTCACGCTTTCAGCACAAATGACGAGGCATAGCATAGGGGTCTTTTTCTTGTATTAAAGACAGTGTCACCAGTTCTTGCTCTTTTAGTCATCACTTCACCACAAAGATGGTAAGTTAGCAGGCTACTGTCTTTCCCTAGCCACCTTCGGGCCTCCTCATAGTCACTCACCCTCTTTCAGTTTTACACATCACACAACATATGCCTTCACAACCTACACTGTTTATCCTGTCCAATCTTTCATAAATTCATTTACATAGAAATATCTTGTAGTTCACAATATTTGCCTTGTTCTGGTAATCTTGGGACTGACACGAATCATCCAAATATATAAACAGTTTTGAATCCAGCAATGGACGAATAATTTACTTTATTTGAGATCAGAGGATCTCAAAGTGAACGCTACCGCCCCCGGGGGGCGTTCAGAAGGTCCAGGAGGGTGGTAGAGGTGATACAATAGTATATTAAATCTCAAATTATACGTGTTATATATTATATTATTTTTTATTTCAAATTAATGATTTTATTTATTATGTATTATTTACAATTTGCGTGTAGGCAAGTCTCTCTGGAAATAGGGGTGGGGGCGCTGAGGGTATTACGTGGCCGTGAGTGGGGAGGTGGCTACAAACGTTTGAGAACTGTTTTAGGCCATAAATTCTTATTCTTCTCCATTTGCTTTGGTGTAACTTTTCACCAAAACAAATATAATGGGTATGGAATAAAATGTTTGTCAAGGGCTTTTCCAACGTATTACACAACCTATATCACTGTCTATACAACACAGCCTGTATCACAGGAGGAGTGGCGAGAGAGGAGAGACCCTCAGAGTTTCGTGCCCTCAGAGGTTTCTTTAAAAGGAAAATGGGAATTTTTTTATTTTATGAGTTTTCAACGAATCTGATCTCCAGATCCATCGGAAAGTATCGATAAAATGGGCGGTGTAAGATCATGTATAATATATATGTATGTTCGGCTATCCCTCGATATCAATTTGGTGAACACTCGAACACTTGATCTGGAGCTCAAGTTCGTTGAAAACACGAACAAAATAAAAATTATTGGAAAAAGAACAATTCCCCTTCGAACGGTTGAGTGTGGGGGTCTGTAATTTTACCTTTTTTTTTGCAAACAAATATTCAAATTAGTATTTTGTGCGAAGAAAAAAAATAAGAAAAGTAAAAAGCAGAAAAACAGTGTGTAATATCATGCTTACTCAATTGCATGACATAAGAGGCACAAGTAATTTCTTTCACATTATTTGCGTTTGTACGTATGTATGTATGTATGTGTGTATGTATATACGTACGTACGGTCGTATATACGTATGTATGTTTATTTGGTGTCCGAGCGCGCGGTTAACCCACCGGGAGTGAGAGACCCCTAGTTCTTGTTAGAATATCATTCTAGGAGAAGGAAAACACCGATGTAAAACCTACGACTCGATGGTAGCCAATGATGTTAATCAGTTTCTTTTGAGTACCAGTCACTGTTGTTCAGAGAGTGGGCCTGGTCCAATGTAAGACCTTGCTTCTCTTAAAAAACTTCAAGCACGGGTATCACGTGATCTAAAATATCTTTCACGTGACTTGCATGAGCTTGGCTGACTGTAGCCGAAAAAGGCAAAACAATTAAAACGATGAACTCAAACAACGATGTATTAGTCATAGCAATAAGGGCTCTGGAACAAGATGTGAAAGATCCTGGTTCAGCAGGTATTTCAGACTACTGTAGGCTGAGCCCAGTCGTCATCCGGCTACTGCGAGAAAACCAACGTCAAAAACCCTTTTAAATTTGATTGTTGGAATGTACGGACACCGTCTCGCCCCGAAAGAAGGTCAGCACTTCTGGTGAAAGAGCTTCAACGTTATAACATAGGCGTTGTAGCTTTGTCTGACACCAGGTTTGGTTGAGGGGGTCATTTTCAGGAACGGTCTCGTGGATACATTTTTTATTGGAGTGGAAGATCAGAAGGGGGCAAGAGAGAGGTTGGAGTAGCGTTTACTGTTAAAACGACAATTGCTTTCAGACTAGATGAATTTTTCCATGGTTTCTCTGATCGGCTCATTTCTATGACGGTTTCACTATCCAAAAATAGGAATGTTACGTTTGTAACATTACGAGTATGGTTGGATTTGCCTCAGCAAAGCTGATCTTAGAAGTCATGAGTGAGAGGGGAATCGGGTGGTTGCAATTCTCGAAATCGAGATACAACCATCATGTACTGTATGTATGTTTGTTTAGTTATGTTTTGATCCTGGCAAGTTAGTAGATAATGATAGATATTAAACGGAACGTGTATCTTGGATACTGGATCTGCAAATTCCTGACGAATGGTCCGTATATATCCTACTTCTCTTGCATTTTTCTTACCACATTGATATCAGTGGGCAGCTGATTTCTATAACAGAGCATGTTTTTAATGTGTGGTCCCAAACAACAATATTGGGCCGGTTGTGCTTTAATTGAGTAACGGTTTTTATTTTTAGATTCCACCAATATTCTATTGAGCCATCATTCTCAACATATTCCTGCTTATTTGGTTTTATTTTCGTCTTCCACAACGCATTCCAGATTGTATGTATGTATGCATGTATGTGTATATGTATGTATGTATGTATGTATGTAGGGTCACTCTTGAGTGCTACTGATAACATGTAATCCGGTACAACCTGTCGCATGGTCGGGTCGTCGGCGACTAAATCGGCAACCCCACTAAGTTTACTTGGTAAGGAAGGTTATTTTGGACACCCTGCAGGACAAAAAATAAAAGCTGACAAAAGGCGGAACTCATAAGAGTCAACGGCCATCCAAAAATGTGTAAATATGTATATATGTGTAAATATGTATATACATGTTTACATATTTGTATATATGCCCGGGGACGTAGAAATGATCGGGCTGGATACCCGATCGGGCGGTTAAACCACTGGGAGTGAAGGACCCCTAACCTTTGTCAGAGCAATCTTCTAGAAGGCAACTCAGGAAACTGGGATAACTCCGACGTAAAACCTGCGGCTCAGTAGTTACCGATGATGTTGATCTTATATGTATGTATGTATGCGCGGGGAGGAGTTCGAGCGCGCGGTTAGCCTACCGGAGTGAGAGATCCCTACTTAGTTCGTGTTAGGACTCGATGTCAGCCAATGATGATGACCTGTTCTTCTTTTTGGATATCTGTCACCGTTATTAAGAGTGATAATGGTCCAGCCTTTCTTCACTTAAGAAAGTTTGATCTAAACGACTTTTACATGTTGAGTGAGCATGGTCTTTTCTTTCACTACAGCATATGCAGAAAGGAATCTAAGTCCCCAGGAGGGCTAAAAAGCCATGCTCGTTCCACCCATGTATGAGAAAAAGGTAAAGGAATGGAAATTCTTGAAATTGAGATGCGGTCATTGTGGATTGGCAGTATCGGTAGAGAGTCGGATGCCATGCTTTCCAGCATAGTTACGTCCCTTTGCGGTCTGAGTTCAAATCCCGCCGAGGTTAACTTTGCCTTTCATCCTTACGGGGTCGATAAAATAAAGTACCAGTAATGTACTGGGTAATTGATGACCTTGTGCCAAAAGTAGAAACAATTATTTATTATGTTTGTATGTATGTTCTTCTGTTTTTATTATTTTATAATGAGGACGGTGGGTTGGCAGAATTGGTGGAGCGTCGGGTCACAAGCTTAGCGGCATAGAATTACGGTTCAAATCCCACTGAGGTTAGCTTTGCCTTTCATCCTGACGGGGTCGGTAAAATAAAACATCAGTAATGAACTGGGGTCGATTTCATCGAAACCCCCCCCCCCCCCCCCGCCTCTGCCAAAAAATTGGTGGCCTTGTGCTATAGTAGAAATCATTTTATAATTGTTTACCTATAGAGAGAGCCGGTTTCTAACAGACACAATACTCTTTCATTGGAATTTAGACATCAACTAGGTAAATATGTATGTCCGCATGTGTGTGTGTGCAGGTATTTATGTTATTGTATGTGTGAATCTGTATGTATACACGTGCATGTTTTGGATCTATACATGTGTATATGCAGTTATTATATGCAGAATTTTTGGAATGTTTTACATATCTAGTTGTGTGCTTTCTGGTTCTGTACGTATGTATGTGTATCTATGTATGTACATATGTACGCATATACACAAACACACCTAACCCCAGCGTCACATATTGTGGTTTGTAATTAAGTTTGCGGAGTTTTTGTTTGGGGAGGGGGTATATTGGGGGAACTTTTTGTTTTTTCTCAGATATTTTTTGCAAATTGACAACCTTTCGATAATTTATGAAAATAAAAAGATTCAGTTATAAAATCATTAACACAACGTTTGATACTAAACACGCAAGTAGTGTATGTTACATGTGCGTTAAGTCGTCCATCTACAAACAGATGGTATGTTAGCAGGGAACAGCCCCGAATATTTTCACAGCATTAGGTTATGGCAAAGGGGGTGTAAACAAAAATGCTACATACAATTATAGCTGGTTCACAAAATTAGGGATTCCCTCGTTCTTACTTTCTGTTATGACAATATAAAAGAGAAAACAGTAGATTTTACTGTATACCCATTTTTGTCTGTTTAGCAGATTATAGTGACTAACAGTCAGATGCTAGACGAACATGCTAGCTTACCGGTATTCAACAGATAAAAGTTTTGTAAGATTTTTAAGTATTAAAACATACTCCACAGAACTATCGATTTGAGTTTTAATCTAAATAACGTCACTGAAATTTTTTTGGAACAAAATTAATAGTTTCATTTCTAAACTAAGGAAATTCCACATGTAAATGATTCTACTAATAATGCACCGATAGTAGATACCATCAGTAAAATACGAAGAATTTCAGACATTGCATATCAAGTTATACCTAAGAACTAACTACCTTTAATCAACGCTTTCAACTACCAAATTTTTCTTTGGATCTCAAACAGAAAGGTAAAATAATTTTATCTATTAAAATCCAGCAATATTTGTATATTATTTCTTTCTCAGATGTTACCTGTTAAGTATCATTATATATTTACCTGTAGCACTCAAGCTTCTTTCAGTGGTACATTTGACAATTTTTCAAAACCCTATATACATTATGTATTAATATTCTCGGAAAATTAAATTTTGTTGACGACAGATGTTAAAACGTTTCACCTTTGTTATAAATATATATAAATAATTAGGCCAGCGTATTCATTAAATGAATAACAAACCTTTTATATATTATGAAGCTATTTAAAACGTGTAACAGCTTTAACATAAATATCAGGACCAATGAATTTTCACAACACTAACAGCAGATATTATATACTAACAAATATAAATTATTTAAAGACTGAAAGAAGCTGACTGTTCTACAGAGGAGTTAAAACTGAACAATAACAAAAAAGTCAAAAAGATTCATATTTATATATTTTGAAGTCAACAAATGGGGTACGACATCCAGCAGTTTGTAGAAACAATTGATACCAATTTGGTGTGTAGTATATGTGGATCAGTTTTCGAGAATCCTGTACTTACTCCATGTGGACACAGTTTTTGCTCAATATGTCTAGAAACTTGGTTGCAAACATCTTTAAAGCAACAGCAAGAACAACCATCAGAGTTACTATATCTACAATATAGGCAATCAAGGCCTTTAACTTTAAATTGTCAGTCGATTATAACTACTTCATGTCCAAAATGCCGCAAACCAGTGAAACCAAAAGAGGCAAAACCTGAGATTGCCTTGCGTAATCTTATTAATGGTTATTACATGTTCTGTCCCTTTAGAAAAAATGGATGTTATGCAATGACTAAATTAGAACAACTGAAAAATCATAAATCAAAATGTCCACATTCTCCGATTGAGTGTGCAAGTTGTGGAACAATAGTACGCATGGTAAATCTTGCAGATCACCAAATCAGGTGCCAAGGATTAGCAGCTTTGATTGAAGACAGTGATGATTCTTATGCAATACAAGGATGTACAATGTCAAAATTACCAATAACAGACAAGAGTACAACAGCTGAGTGTGTTCAACTTCTTGAAATGATGCAACAAATGAGTTTTCTCAAAAAAGATATGACAGATGCTAAAGACATTATACCAGGCTCAAAACACTGTAGAAAAGTAAAAAACCAAATCAATAAACAAAGAGCAAAGTTGTTAACAGATACTACACCAACTTTTTCCTATCGTGGATCTACAAGCCAAAATGATAATCACAAATCTTTTTGCACTGGATTTAACTGGTTTGAATACCCTTCTAATGAAAACATTGAAGGAAATTACTTATATTTGACATCAGGAATTCCTGCAAACAGAATGGCAGCATTCATCTTCCATTATTTGTTAAACAAACCAACATATATTGACAATCGTCAAGTGTTTCGAGCCATCCAGAAATATTATGACGATTTCACACTTAGTTCACACCTTTATGACAATGCAGTACATGTTCTAGTTGCCACAGCTTTGGCCAGTAATTGGTTCACTGAACTGCAACAGAACTGTCTCAGCCAATGGCAACAAAGTTTAGTGAAATGTCATGAACTACTTGAAAGTACTGACCACATTAATTTAGACAAATAAAAAAAAAATCAAATTACATTTTATTTTAAACTACAAATGACTTTTGCAGATTCATTTGGTTGATGTGATGTTGAAATTAAGATTTGAGTAAACTTACTTTTATTTATGTAAAAACAGCTTACAACTCTTCTCTCAATCCTTAATTGAAGTACTGGGAGTGTTTGAAATTTGAAAATGTGAGAGTCCCAAATGCAGAAAATAACTGTAATAACAGTTGAACACTATAAATAATAGAGACAAAAAGGGATAAAGGTACCTACGAGGAATTAAAGCTCCTATTTTCAAATACTGTGCAAGTACATTACTATTCCTCTAAACAATTTAAACTATTATCATTTAGGGTGCTGGATTGAGAGTATTGGTAGAGCATCAAAGATGCATTGAGGCATAGGGTTACATTCTGAGTTATGCTTTTCATCCTTAACAGGGTGATAAAATAAAGCACCAGTAATGCACTGGGATTGATTTAATCAACTTTCCCCTCCATTCTTGGGAGATTGTTGGCCTTGTGTCTACATCAGAAACTATTATTTAGTGTTCGACTTTTATTAGTTACTTTCTGCGCTTGGGACTCTTACAATTTTCAAATTTCATCCTTCAATGTATAATAAAAATGATCAAATTCTTAGTTCTAATAGCATTGTTTACAGCATTGAATGTTAATATCCTGATACTAACTAAATTTGGCTGTTGAGACTTTACCATTTACATTACTCAATATTTACTATTGTATTTTTGCAGTAAAGGCTTTAACTCACATATTGAATCTACGAGATTTTGATATTTATTTTGAGAACAATACCTGAACGTCAATAAGAGTGGCCGGTTGCGACCGGTTTGAACAGAAAGAGGTGAGAAAATTCTGACTGAATACAACCGGTTTTAATGTCTGATGTAATAATTGTTTCTAATTTGGGAGGAAAAGAGTGTACTAGGTGCATTTTATTATGCCATCATCAATACAAGTTAACAGAGTATACTAGGTAGATTTTATTATGGCATCAGCAATACCAGTTAACAAAGTCTACTGGGTGCATTTTACCGAGGCATCAGCAATACCAATTTACAGAGTGTACTCGGAGTATTTTATCATGGCTTCAGAAATACAAATTTAAAGCATATTGGGTGCATCCTATCTGAGAGGTATTCAGCACCAATTAAGTACCGATTTGGTCAGAGATAACACTTGCTAGTCGGAAAAGACATTAATGATGATGATGATGATGATGATGATGATTATCAGCATTGTCTTTACACCACCTTTTTCCATGCTAGCATGGGTTAGATGGGACTCTTTGAGGCAATGTTATACTAGATACCCTTCTTCAAACAATTTTAGCTGCCTCTTACAACAAGCAGGAATACGGTGTACCTATTCTAAACCAGATACAAACATATATAATGGGCTGGACACAACAACACTAGTAGTCAGCAAAAACAAAAAAGTGTTATTTCAAGATGGTATTTTAGCCAATTGATAATAAATGCTAATCTAAGTACTAGCTTGAAATAAGTAGTGAGGTCATTGGGATTGACTAAAAAAATACCAATGTTGATGACATCATTTAACGTCCATTTTCCACACTAGCATAGGTTAGATGAGTTATCACGTTATGAGAAAAGTCAGGTCCGGAAACCACACCTTGCTCATATAGATCAGTCCTTTGCCTTGGTTTCTACAGCTGGACACCCTTCCTAACACCAACCACGTTACAGTGTGGACTGGGTGCTTCTTATTGTGACATTAAAATGACCACCTTACAAGATGAACTGGGTATTTTTTGTTGTGTCACCAACATGACCACCTTACAATACAGACTGGGTGCTTTTTGTCATGTCACAAACACAACCACCTAACAGTGAGGACTGGGCACTAAACCAGTAAAAGAATTAAAGAAAGTATGTAAGGCTAATGTTTATACATAAAACCCAAATAACATTTATAATTAGAAGTAGTGTGGTTGCAGTAAAGGTGTGTGATTTAGTTCATCACCATAACACCATTAGTCTGATTTGAGGTAGAACAGTCTTTCAGCTAGACAGTATAACAAAAATTTCAACACTAAGAAATAACCAATAAATATAAAGTTAAGTTTTTGTTGTTTTTTTACAATGGCTAAAATGACTCTTCCACATTGTACTCTTGGAAAATCAGTAATTTTTCTAGGTTGTCTCTGTTGATTTTTTTAAAAACCAGAATTAGTTGTTCAGTTTAAATATTGAGACCCCAACCCATCCTATTTTATATTGTATGGCATTTCTAGTAATGTACTTTTGGGGTCATGTATATTTTTTAATGTATAAAGAAAATTGTTACAGGAATGCTACCACTTAAAATAAAATTTCACCAGAGATAGATTAGCAAAATTTTTAATATATGCAGAGGGAGGGTCTGAACAATTAATAAGCAGGGACGACTATTCAAGACCTGAGAGTAACTGCAAAACTATTTTTGTTAAATATATATTTTATACAATCAGATATTAAGTAAAAAAAAAAAGAAAGCCTTTTATAGAAATATATTCTTAAATGAATGTCCTGAGCCATCATTGTTAGATTTTTCTTAAGATATAAATATCTACTACTTTGAAGTTGTATTTATATTTTTGTATTAACCCAGTATAGTCCCAAAGAAATTCCTTAAAGCTTTACTGACAACTTTAAAATAGGTAAAATACCAAATTTTGTTTTTATTCATTACTTTTAAAAAGGAAAAAAAATAAAAACAAAATAACTTCTTTTTGAAAATAACTGTCAATGGAAGAGAGAATTATTTTTATAACAATTTTGTTTTATGGTTGAAATAAGAAAATCAAAATGAAACAGATGTCATAATAAGAAAACAAATTATAAGAGTTAGAGAAATAAGGAGTTCAATATTTGGAAGAATTCACTAGCTGTTTCAACAATGACTGCTAGTCGTCTATTTGCAAAAATGGGAAGGTACGTTATTGGTCTTCTGACGTTTCCTGGCTTCTAAACCAGTGAAAAACTCTCTGATGTCTTCCTCACGTACAACCTGGAACAAAATATTTTAGAAGTTAAAGTTAGATATCAAGGGAGATAACTTACGGAAGTAGGGAGTAATGATAGTAGTTTATTTCCCTTCCACATAATTATTTCTAGTTAGCCTTTTTACGTTCATTAAGTTATCATGAAACAGCTAAACCTTATCTTTTGACTACGAAATAACATTCACCCTTTGATTAATGTATTTCTAATGAAAAACACTGCCTATGATTTTCAAATCACTTTGAAAATAATCAAAAAATTAAAGGTTATGGAAAGTTCTTAGATATATATATAAACACTTTACAATAAACAACTTAGTATCGTAGAACCAGGGGTCGTTTAGTATCAGAAGGGTTAAAGAAAACAATAGGCAATTAATTGCCTTGGTCTCCCCTTCCTATTAATTTTCGGTGGCAATATAAAATTTTTATAGGTTATGGGGTATAATTATGATATTTCTTTTTAAAAAGGAACTAAGTCATACACTTGTATGATAATTAGATCAGCATTAGCATTCACATTATTCTATATTTACTATTATATTTTCATGGTAAAGGCTTTATCTTCACATAATATCGAATCTATGAGATTTTGATATTTATTTTGAGAGCAATACCTTAACATAAATATGAGCAGCCGGTTATGGCTGGTTTAATAATAATAATGAAATTATTGTGTACAGTGCTCAGGTGCACTACAAACACGAACAACATCATATGATTTTGTATTGAAAATAGGTTTATAAGTATGAATTTTCAGTAGATTTTCGTAGTTGTCTCGGTGGCTTAGTGGTAGTTACGAGAGACGGTGGAGATCCTGGTCTTGGGTTCAATCCTGGTCAAGAGGTACATGTAATCTTTGTCAGATTTTATTTTGCATCCCATAGAAAAAAGTTGAAAAGCTTTGCTGGAAACCCGAATCTCGACCAGGATCGAACTTCAGACTAGGACCACCAGCGACTATGATTCCTCCAACTAAGCCACCAACATAAAGAGGTGAAAGAATTCTGGTCGGATACGGGTGGTTTAAAGCAATGATATAGAATGAACCACTATTGCTTTCAACAATAAGTGTTCCAATCAACAGGACTGCTCATGAAATTAACATGTAATTGGCTGAGAATTCCACAGATATGCGTACCCTTAAGGTAATTCTCAGGGAGGACAGTGCGTGACAAGGCTGGCCCTTGAAATTACTGGCACAGTCCATCTGATGGGTTTCCAAACTGTTTCCATCTAACCAAATTCACTCACAAGGCATATGTCAACTTGGGGCTATGGTAAGTAACACTTGACCAAAATGCTACACTGTCTGATTGAACCTAAAGCCATGCTTCATTCATATCATTGATATAGACGAAATATAGTCAATGTTGTACAGTGGTAGAGCTGGTGCCACAACAAAAAGTACATAATCCACCCTGCAAGGTTGTCGTGCTGATGTCACAGCAAAAAAGCACCCAATCCATCCTGGAAGGTTGTCATACTGGTGCTTCAACGAAAAAGCACAGTGGAAAAAGTACAGTGGTAGTGCTGGTATCATGAAAAAAGCTCCCAGTACATGCTGAAATGTGGTTGGCATCATGAAAGACATCCATCTGTAGAAAACCAAAAACAGATTGTATGAGCAAGATGTGGTCATCTGATCTATCTAACCTCATAAACACAACCAGTCTATCCCATGCAAATATAGAAAATAAACGTTAAACGATGACAATGATGATAGTGACTAGCCAAATTTTAAAGTTCTAAAGAGTCTTACCTTCTTGGAATCAGCAAATTTTTTTAGGTAATCAGTCAGTTCAGACTTTAGGTCATTATATCCTTAAATGAAAAGTTTAATGGGTTTTATTTAAACAAATAAAGCAATACTTTAAGGTTCTTTTATATATGTTCATGTGTATATATATATAAATAAATATGGGTAGTTGAAGTAAGCATTGGCAGACAATTTGAAACAAAGACAAAAAAATGAAGTACTAAACAATAGTCAATCACTATAAATAGTTTGAGAAAACTGGGTAAAATACCCTTGAGATGGAAAAAAGTGGTCAGAGGTACCTCTGTCCACTTTCCCATCTCCAGGTGTATTTTACCCAGTTTTTCTCAACTATTGTTATAGCTATTTCGTTGGTACAACTACATTTCAAATTTGAAATAAATGTTGGATCAAACTTCAACTCCCTTGACTATCGCAAATAATGAACACTACATAACATATATAGAACCAATTATACTGAGCTATCAACAAAAGAGACATGGGTTCAAATTCCACTACGTTCTCAATTTCATAAACTAAGACTGCAGCTTGTATCTCTTCCAAAGCATATTCTTTCCAGAACATAGCTTCATGATATTATTTTGTTCTACTATTTGAGTGTGAAGGAAATAGAAAAACCACAGGTCATCATTACATTCCATGTTTGTGCTATGTGCAGAATTTGAATCAAGAATGCATTGAGTTGGAAGAGATACCACAAAGCATTTCATCTGATGGTCTAACATTTCACCAACTTACTGTTCCTGGACTAGTAAGTTATTTATTAACCCAAAACGATGAAAAGCAAAGCTGACCATGGAAGGATTTTATCATAAAGGTTAGAAAGCAAGAACAAATTCTGGAAAACATTTAATCTAACGCTCCAATGACTGCCAATTCGCCGCCACCTCTATTTTCACAAAACACTTCTTCGCCCACTTATTCTCGAGAGGGGGGGTAACAGTCCCCAAACAATCCTTCCAGCAGGTCCTGTCAGAAGCAACCATCTCCAACTGATCCAGCTGAATCAATCAAGCTCATGGATGTTATCCAACCATCTTGCTTTGGATCTACTGGTGAGTCTCTTGTCAGTTGGTTTTGCTGTAAAATCTATCCAGCGATTCTTTCCTCACACATGCTCATAGTATCGGAGCTGTGATCTCTTAATTCAGAGAAGTAGTGGCTCTACCTGGAGTGACTCTCTGAGCTACACTAGTGAGAAACATTACTCCAAAAACCCTTCAGAAGAATCACATTTTGGTTGCTTGTATTTGCGATTGTACTCTTTCAACATACATAAATATACAAAAACACTTCATTTAAAAAATGTAAATATAAATAAAATCATGGTTCAAAATACCCTGTATTGTTTAAAAAATTCATTTTGGATGATACAAATTTCTATTATATACCAAATTCTCATGCATACATTTTAACAACAGTATATTTTTAAATAAACACTTTTACAACTGGTAGCTCTCCTACCATAAATGACTCAAATGCTAATATAGGTTGAATATCTTGACAGACTGACTGAGGTCAACTATCCATCAAGACCATGCTTTGGTAATAATGATCTGATTTAGAAACAAGGCCAGAAAATTTAGAGTAAAGTGAATTATTTGATCTCAGTAGCTGATTGCTGTTTTATTTATCTGCCTAGAAAGGATGAAAGAAAAAGTTGACTCCATTGGGATTTGAACTTGAAACGTAAAAAGTCATAACCAAACATACATTGCTAAGCATTTTTCCATTGCTCTGCCAATCTACTGTCCTATATGTTAAAGAAATATTAATAATAATTGTTTCTACTCTTGGCACAAGACCACCAATTTGAAGGGAAGGGGGAAAGTCGAACCCTAGTGCATACTGATACTTTATTTTATCGACCACGTAAAGACGAAAGGCAACCTCAGTGGGATTTGAACTCAGAACATAAAGGGCCATAATAAAAATAATAATACAATTTTCACTCAGAGTTATTACATAAATAAACACAGTTTTAAGTTTAGCCTAAATTACTGAACATTCTTTGTTAAAACATCGACAAATTCTTACCATGGATTACTTCCATTTGTTGGACTCTGTTCATTTTAGAAAGTGCTTCCATTCCAGTAGGAGCTTCAGAGTTACACTGTTGTCCTTGTTTTTCATACACACTGATAAAATCATCCTCATCTAACAAGAACGAGACGTTGTGGCTCTTATACATTCCCTGGTAGTTAAAATAAAAGGAAACAATATTACTAACTAGTTATAAAGCCAGCTAAAAATGGTAATAAATGTTTGGGACTATGAAAACTTTAGCTACTCTTAGGTCTTGAATAATGCCCCACCCCCATATTCATTTAGATATAAATTACATACCTGGCATTCTGGACACGAACATAACTGAGAGCGCCATCCTTCTTTCCAGTATGCAGATTGCTCTTTCAAAACAACATCATTTTTCTCTAGTTGTTTGTACACACATTTCACTTCAGCAGGGTCCTTATTGGAATATAAAAAAAAAAATATATATATATATATTAAAAAAAAAAGATCTTTGCTGACTCTGAGGACCATTTAAAAAAAAAAAAAACCAGGTTAAAAACTCCATGCTTAACCCTTTCGTTGTTGTTTTTCTAACGAAATACAATGTTTCAATTAATTAAGAATTTTTAGACATTATGTACGGTTTCGAATTCCATTTCATGTAAGACTTAAAATCTTTAGTTTGGTTTAACTCTTAACATCTTTTACCACATGAAACCACATTAGCAAGACATCCTTGAAAAATACAAAACAGTGCTATGACCCCCATCGCATTAAATATTAAAGTCTTTACTCTAATACTAGAAATTTTCTCAATTATTTGTCACTAGTAAAGATACTATAAACAAATGAATTAATGAACCTCCTTTTAGACATTTTCTGCTAAATCATTACAAGATGTTAAGAGTTAAGCTATAAAGGTAGTGGAGATTGACAAACATTAGGTATTCTCTGCTAAATCATTAAAATATTGTATGAGTCAAGCTATTAATAATACTGTGCAAGATTGACAAACAAGGTTGAAAAGACCCGTTAACCCTTTAGCATTTACATTACTCTATATATACTTTTGTATTTTAGTAGTAAAGGTTTTATCTCACATAATATTGAATCTGAGATTTTGATGTTATTTATTTTGAGAACAATACCTTAACATAAGTATGAGTGGCCAGTTAGTTGGCTTGAACAGTAAGAGGTAAGAGAATTCTGGCTGGATACAGCCGGTTTAAATGCTCAAGTGTTAATCCTGCCAAGGACATAATCTCTCTGCTAAAGCTATGATAAAATGCACCCAGTACTCTATAAAGTGGTCAGTGTTAGGAAGAGCATCTAATCATAGAAACCCTGCCACAATATAGAACTTACAAATGAAATGTCATCCTTCAATCTAAGAAGGCAGTTAACACCAAATAAGAAATGACTTGAACAAATATGATCCATCCAACATAGAAAGCAAAGGCAAAATCAAAACAATCATGTTGACAGTAAGATAAGATAAAATCACATTCTCTATAGTTTTTCCTACATTTTTCTCCTGAGAGAGAAGAAGAAAAAAACCCCAGTGGCTTTATCTAAGCTAGCTTTGAACTAATGAGCTGGAACAAATACAGAGGGATTTTTAATCCAACAACTTAACAACTTTGCAAATTCATCACTTATTTCATCAATAAAACATAAAATATGTAAGCATCACAAAGGATATTTTAATGTTTGACAACTCACCAATTTATTCTCTTCATCTGAAGGTTTTGCATCTTCATTTTTCTTTTTCTGGAGAACAGATTCTTCTGGTTTAGTGTCAGCAGAACCACTAGAAGTTGATGATACTGACGGAGATATATTTTTCTGAATTTCTGCATTTACATTTTCATTGACCTTTTCTACATCCACATTTACATTTTCATTGACCTTTTCTACTTCCACATCTACATTTTCATTGCCCTTTTCTACCTTAACAGCTAAAAAATTAATTTATTATGAAAGTTGTAGAGTAATATACATTTAAATACAATTTTATTTAGTTTATTCATGAAGGTATATTCTCAACAAAAGATGTACAAAGTATCTATCAAGGACTTCACACCAAAATGTATTAACCCTTTAGTGTTCAAACCGCCCAAAATTATTTACCCTTCATTTGTTCAAACCGCCCGAAAACACCCACACTAAAAAATCGTTCTAAATATAAACAAATCATCATCAAAATCTCGTCAATTCGAGACTGCTGCGAGATTAGGCTCTTACCGCGAAAACTAACACTTAATATAGTGGAACAACATAAAACAACAAGTGTTTTTTTAACTTTGAAAGTGCAACAAATTTTTTTTTGTATCAACATGGCTTGTGAAAGTAGCGATACCGACTTTGAAGTTTTTACACCCGACGACATTCAGAATAAACAAGAAACAAACAATAATATTAGTGATTTATCTTCAAATGAATCTGATGTTTATATTTCTGAAATTTCGTCCGACGATGTTTGTTGTTTTGAAAGTGAAAACGAAGGCTACTACAACAGCCATCACTCATAATCGAGTATGACATGGTAGTATGTACCATGCTTTAACTAAGGGTTTCAGGTACCCATGCAGTTGTAAGCAGACACAGACATCCTATTGATCCTCCTCCTCTTGATCCACTGAAACATCCAGGATGTGACAGCTGGAAGGTGAGGGCTTTATCAACCCTTAAAGGATAAAAGGTAAAGGGCACCTCAGCAGAATTTGAATTCAAAATGCAGAGACCTGGAGCAAATATTCAACACTAACAACTCTGCCAAATCATAATAATGTACTATTTTATATATATATATTAATATTAATATATATAAATATTTCTAAAGTAAAGTCTAAAAGTTCTGTCATATGCTTTTGTATAGAAAACAATGTAGTCTAAATAGATTGATATATATGTATGGGTGCATAAAAGATGTAGTGGGATCACAGGTAAGCTAACTAAGAACACAGATTTTACATGTGGCCAGTGCTCTGGTGCAATAAGTAGCAGCAAGTGCCCACAAAACACTAACTCTTTCAATTGCGCAGAGGGTTCTATAGAAATAGTGGACAGCTTCCGTTACCTGGGTGACAAAATCAGCAGTGGGGGAGGGTGCTCTGAAAGTACTGTAGCTAGAGTCAGAACTGGATGGAAAAAGTTCAGAGAGCTTATACCACTATTAGCCGCTAAAGGGTTCTCCCTAAAAATGAAAGGCAGGTTGTATGATGCCTGCATACGAACAGCAATGTTGCATGGCAGTGAGATCTGGGCATTGTGTGCAGAGGATATACGCAGACTAGAGAGGAACGAAGCTTGCATGCTCCGCTGGATGTGTAATAGTAATATACGTGAACGGCAAAGCATAAACGAACTAAGGAAAAAATTAGAAATAAGAGGGATCAGATGTTGTTTACTCGAGAGAAGGCTACGTTGGTATGGTCACGTGATGCACATGAAAGACGATAACTGTATAACAAAGTGCAGGGCAATAAAGATAGATGGTAGCCACGGAGTAGGCAGACCCAGGAAAACCTGGGACGAGCTGATAAATTCCGACCTCACACACTTACACCTCTCCAAGACAATGTCACTGGACCGAGACCTTTGGCGGTACTCAGTAACAGAGAAGACCCGCCTCACCTAAATACAAAGTAAAACCTACTAGTCAGTAGGCATCTCTAACAAAATACACCCCCGTCCCACCCCATCCACACCACCCCCTTCAATGCAAAGTTATGTTGGTGCCACAACATCCAGGCCGAAACAAACGAGATCGTGTAGGTGTCACAACAAAAAAACACAGTCCACGCTGTAATGTGACCGTGTAGGCAACACGGTAAAAACCTCCCAGTCCCACACTGTAAATGTGGTTGGTGTTAGGAAGGGCATCCAGCTGTAGAAAACCCGCCAGACAGTCCTATGTGAGCAAGACAACCACACTTGCCTCAAGTGGGAAAACCCCCGTCCAAATCCATGCAAGCGTGGAACAGAGACGTTAAACGATGATGATGATGATGATATATATATATATATATATATATATATATATATATATATATAGTTAAAAATGGCTTCCATAGAGAGATAGATACATAGTCATCAAATCAACGAAGCAATAAGTGGAGGGATGCTATGCTGGAAAAGACTTGTTCAACCCATGCATGCATGAAAAAGGGGATGTAAAACAATGATGATGATGTGTGTGTGTGCATGTGTTTATTTATCTTTTCTTTTCACATTCAACATAGATCTGAAAGAAATCATTGGCAGAGAGGGAATAAAAAAAAAACAATTTTTTAGGGAGAAAGAAATTAAATAATCAATATCAGCCATTTTCAATTAAAAACAAACTATTATTTTGTATTAATCAATTGAAATGGTTAAGTAACTTACCTGTATTGTCAGCATGGTATGACCAGAGGAAAGGACACTGTTTCATACAGCTACTACATACAACCTCTATACTATCATCATGTTCAGGTAATTCAGCATCCAAATGCTAGAAAATTTTGTTGAAAAATAAATTAAAATAATGATGTTAATAAATCTATTAAAATGTCTTTAAAATATTACATGATCTACTATGAATATAAAAACAGATTTAGTTTTGCTGTGAAGTGGGTATATTAAACCTCAGAAAAGACTAAGGAGACACTGAATTGCATTAATTTCAATTCTAACTGTGTGTTCTTATTGACTTTGGTTTCAAAACAGCGTAGCTTTGTGGTCAGGGTATTCGGCTCACAATCTTATGTTCGTGAGTTTGATTCCCAATAGGGCGTTGTGTCCTTGAGCAAGATACTTTATTTCACATTGCTCCAGTGCACTCAGCTGGCAAAATGAGTTGTGTCTACATTCTAACGACTTCAATTCACCGCCTCCAGCCCACCTAAAGGTCAGAGGCTCCACTTAAGTACTGACCAGTCTGTGACCACATGTTCAACTCTTACTAGCAGGGAACAAGGGCATTAAACAATGATGACAATGATGAATTGCCAATGCAGAGTAGAAGGAAAATAATATATAACACTAATAAATAATAAAAGAATCGCCATTCACGAACATGTATCAGTTTTTCAGTACAAGAGTCAAACTTTTGTTCAGTATGTTACAAATAACAATCTTAAAAAATATTATTGTTTAATATCCATTTTCCACGCTAGCATGAGTTAGACAAGTTGTCTCGTATGACAAGCCAGATTGGAGACCGTGTTTTGCTCACAGAAATGATTTTGGCTTCGTTTCTATGGCAGGATGTCCTTCCTAACGCTAACCACATTTAGTGTTTACTGGGGTCTTTTTGTCATGATACCTTTACAGTGTAGACTGGGTGCGTTTTACCATGACTCCTACACAACCACTTTACCATATGGACTGGGTGCTTTTTCTTGTGTCACCAACATGACCACTTTACAGTGTGGGCTGGGCGCTTTTTGTTGTGACACCTACATAACCACTTTACAGTTTGGACAATAAATAATTTTAGTAAATCCTGAAAAATCCTTCATTAATTAATTTAAATACATTATGAATAGTTTTACCTTTGATGTATCGTGTGTTTTGAACATAGACAAAAAAAAAATAACTTACTCTTTGATGGTACCAATCTTCACAAATAAGACACTGGAACATTTCATCCTCAAGCTGAAATATAACAGTGATTGACATCAAAAAAATATTCACAATATGAAAATGACTTCACATACACACATCCTTGCCCGATTTCAGTTTAATCTAACTGTTACTTCCTTACCTTTCCACAATAACCATTATCATATATACTCGTATATAAACCATGAAATGTGATAAAAAAATAAAAAAATATGGTAAAATTTGGGGTGGAGGGGGATTATACATGATTTTTGCCCATTTCTTAGACATAAAATCTCCTGCACACCACCCTGGATTCCTCTTAAACCCAGTTTCTCTCTCAACTCATCCAAGCTCTGCTTTTCACTCACATAGATATAGATATATATAAAATCAATTGTTGCATAATAAACGTTATTCAATACACCAAAGTCAAGTGTTGCAATAGTGAAACACCAGGTATTTTTTTATCTGCTGCATTTTGAATGTGTATATGCACTGAATAATATATTTAACACTAGCTGACTCAGTGGAAATTCTATGGTTTAATTAGAAACAAAGATCAAGTATTAAAGGTCAATATGGCATCCTAAATGTTTATTACACACACAAACAAATATATATACAGTACTAACTACTAATTACAAATATACAGCACAACAAAATAAATTGAATAAATTTAACACAGGAATCTATCAAAATGGAATATTTTACTTAATTTGAGGATAAACAATGTTTTTCATAAAAGTAATTCCTCTTTTAGTTCTCTTTCTCTTGAGTGCACTCCCATCCCTTTTCCACAGCATGATAGACATCATTCCCCTCCTAGTTCTCTCTTTCTCTCACACAAACACACATACCATCCCCATTCCAGCATGACTGACTTTTTACACCACAGATACAACAACTTTAAAATAACAGATTATAAAACAGAAATGACTTACATCATCATCAGGGTCAGGATAAGGCCTCTTACAAGTACAATATTTACCAGTAAAATTTTGGCTGTATTGGTTAAGTTCATTAAAATCAGATTTTTCCTGTGTAAAAAAAATGCATTTATAAATTAGAAAGAAAATTGAAGGATAAAGATCTTTACAAACATTGAGTTGTCAAAATAAATATCAAGATAAATAAAAAATAATTAGAATATTGAACTTACACTAAACAGTTTGCAGCGGTTTGAAAATTTTTTGTTACCACAATCACATCTAAAATTCCTTGAAAGAGAAAAAGAAACAATATTATTTTGAGGCAATTTAAAGAGCATTTTGATAAATTTAAATTTATAAACATAAATACCCAGATAATGTGTGATGAAATCATAAAAACATGGTTTTTATACTAAATTTTCAGTAAATCAGTCTCTAAGATTCTTTTCACTGGAGAAATCATATGTCTGGAGGTTGGAATAGTAGTTTTCTAACATTCCAACCTTCAGCCATGAGACGTTATGATTTCTCAATCAAAAAGAATCTTAGAGGTTGATTTATTGAAAAGAGTCTTTAATGACTGAAAATTTGGAATAAAAAAAACCATGTAAGTAATTTCTAAAACAATATTAAATTGTAATAAAATTTCTATGTATAACTGAAAAAGAAATGAGATGAACATCAATACTGAAAATGTCATGAAATAGGTGTCGCTGGCCATTGTGCACGAGAATGCTTTTGTGGTCTTGTCTGCGGTGCACATAGAGCCCACCACCCTCCCATTCTTCTGTAACCCTAGAGCCCTTGCCTTTCCCTTCCCCGTTTTCATAACCACAAAAGACATTTGGATCTTTTACAATAAAACCTTTTTATAAATGACATTTAAGTGAGATCTTTGTTTTTTAAAAAAATCATTGATAGATAAATTATACTAAAACATACCTCTTTGTGTACAGTTCAAATAATTCATGGCCTTCGTGACAATCATAACTACATGCAAGACAGATTCCAGCAGGCCGGGCTGGATCAGGGTTGCATGTGTAACAAGCATAAAGAGCTTGACGAGAAAGATAACCCTGAAAATAAAGGAAATATTGCCCAGTTTAAGCAGTGTTGTAGATTTATCAACCATAATAATACAACACGTGTGTTTGTATATTTATTTATATCTCTACACAATACATTTCTTATACACACAACGCATTTCCTTTCTCAATCATGCCACTACAACGTGAAGCTCACTTTCCAATCCCAATGTCCTAGGTTTTAAACCCTATATTTGTTCCTGTAAATAGTTATTTCTCACAAGTTACTCATATGTTTAATCCATTATATCATTTACACATATGAGTTGAATGTTTGTGAAATTATATCCTAGAAATAAACTATTAAAATATCATTCATATCTTTAATTAACATATACAATACGGTTTCTCTTAAGCAAACCATTCATTTATCAAAACGCATATTTTCCCAGTTTGTATGATCGTTCATATATCCAGTAATCTTGGTATATAAAGCAGACCATCCTAAATTCCAGAAATTAAATACGTTCGACTGTACTGCTGTCATTATTAACAGCACACGTCCACTACTATTACATTTTATGATAGAACCTACATTCTCTTCGTTGCAATTCTATCATGTATTGACTTTTCGATGATTCGGCATTGGTCGACTAGCCAATAAATATGATATAAAATTGCATTTCGAACGTATGGAGATGCAACTGCTGATAATGTTTAA
Organism: Eledone cirrhosa; assembly: GCA_964016885.1. Classification (NCBI taxonomy): domain Eukaryota; kingdom Metazoa; phylum Mollusca; class Cephalopoda; order Octopoda; family Eledonidae; genus Eledone; species Eledone cirrhosa. Next base: position 308,894,869 of record OZ024740.1, on the reverse strand, counting down.
ATTCACAAATATTTAAAGAATATCGGTATCTTTTTTCTGATTATATATATAGCAGACGAATTCTTTGCGTCTGAATATGGTGGAGATTTGATACAATCAAGGATTCGTGGCAAAGGTATTTGAAGATTGGCGGGCGTTTTTGTTTTGATTTTGTTGTTTTTTTTCGTAAAAAAAAAAAAAAAAAATTATACAAACTAATGATATTAGCTTCGAGATTTAATTATTTTAGTTTAGCAAATTCGAAAATGAAAAAAAAAAAAGAAAGAAAGAAAAATGCCGTTCATAAATAAATAAAAAACGGAATTTTGACAGTTTTTACCAGTAACGTACAATGAATTGAAATTCTTATCTCTAACATACAAATCAACAATTGTTTATTTTGATTATGATCGGCAATTTGTTTGCAAAGATACACAATGCATCCGAGTACATTTAGAAATTGCTTACATTATATATTACCCAAGGGTTACATAAGAAAAAAATGCAAACAAAAATATATCGTAAAAAGAAACAATAAGTGATTTTTTTTCTAAAACGAAAAGACTATCGGGAGAAAGCAATGTATAAAAGAATGCAACTAATTTCAAGTTTATATCTATAGAAAGATAAAGTGTGGTTTAATAAACTGAATGCAAATTTTATCTACCATCAACATATATTTCTTTTATTAGAGCTCACCTGTGGATATGTGCAGTTTTTTGCATCACTGCCACCTAGAACAGCTTTTGCATCAGCTTCGAGTTTTTCTTCTTCCTTAAGAAAGTCAACCATAGTGATGTTTTCTTCTTGATCAACATTTTCCCGCGACATTTCCTCGTGTTCCGCCATATTCTAAAGTTAGTAAATGGAGTGTAAGGGAGATAATTATGACGTAGAATATTTTCATTGGGTGATGTCATTACCATAGTAACGTATTGTGATGTACATTTTGAAACATAAAATTCATGACCTGTTAAGCAGTGATAGTTTCACAGCTATAATGAAATATACATTCAACACGTGTATTGATTTTTATTTCTTCCGTTTGTACGAGCAAACATAATAGCTTATTTATTTTTTGATTATGAGGTTTAGATTCTGTTGATTAAACATGACACATTTGGTGGTGGTGGACGTTGTTTTATTTTATTAAAAGTTGCGGCTTTATGACGTAATACCCATACATAAGCCAAGAAAAATGTGACAAAAAACATCTTTCTCTCTTTTTCTGTATATTTCCCTATTCGTTCTTTCCTTTTGTTTCCCTTTTTTATTATTGTCGTCATTATAGTTGTCATTATTTTAAAATAAGCTCAGACATTAATAACTAGTTTTATCTCAATACAACTTCTTTTCTTTTCTTCTCCATATTGTTGTATCGAAACAAATCAAGAACAATACGTAAACACTGTCGGTAAACTATTAACATTATGTATTTCATATCAGGGATATAATGGTAATTGGGCTCGACATATGTTCGAGGTCAATATTTTGTCGATTTTCACCAACTTCAAAATTCTACGGAAATTATGTGCTAAAAAATTTTCTTTAGCTATAAATATTACACACTAGAGAATAATGAAACATTTTAAAGGTCTAATGGAGATCAAAATCATTTCAAAGTGGGGAAATGTTTTTAATTGAAGGGTGTAGTCAGTTGACAACCGACTTAATTGCAGGGTTTGGGAAAAGAAATTTTACATCTGAGCAACATATGCCAGAGAAATGGGCTGAGATGGTCATAGTGAGAACAACTTTGAAAGTATGTTTGCTTAATGAACAACTGTCGATGGTTCAGTCATAGGTTCATGAGTCGGTGTTTGAGAATATTCAAATGTCATGATCAACCACGAGCAAGATGGTTGGATAACATCCATAAGATCAGTTGGTCCCACTTGGTGATCTAGCCAGATCAATTAGAAATGGTTGCTTCTGATAGGCCCCTCTGGATGACATGCCTGAGGAGTCCTGCCCTCATGACCCTCACAGAAATAAATGGGAGAAGAAGTAGTAGTAGTAGTAACAGCAGCAGCAGCAGCAACAACAGCAGTAGTAGTCAGGGGTACAATGACACAGGAGAAACTTGTTCACAGTCTGGCCAGATTACAGGAAAACATTAGATTCTATTCTCTGCTCTTGGATGTTAGACCAACAATTTGTATATTATACCTTTGAAGAATATACTTTTGTAATAAAAGAACTAGAAATAGCTAATGCAAAAAGAGAGGGATGCAGATGTAACAACAGATGCAGACTATGCAAAATAAACTTTGTAGATGTCACTGACATTGTAAGGAGCTGTCCAAATATGTTATCATGATACTTTCTACCTATGAGGCATGATGTAGTGGCTAAAACACAATACAATGTAATCTGTAGAAAGGATAGTCCTGAGAATAAAAATATAAAAAGTTACAGCAATGTAGAGGGTGTATGCATATATAATGTGAAAGAGTACTGGTGGAATCTTCCAGTTAAAACCCACCATAAAAGGCAATCATAACAAACCAGACATAGTGATGTGGGACAAAGGAAAGAAGGCATGCACAATAGTGGAAATCAGCTGCCCAGCTGATATTAATATAGTGTTAAAGTTTAGCAAAAAGTAAACATTTATGCTGAACTAATGTGAATTCTGCAAATACTCCACTCTGTATATACCTTTAGATTTGTACATGTAATCATTACAGCTCTTGGATATGTTAATAATGGCCTCAATTCAAATCCTGATAAGCTGGCCTTCACAGAACCAGAAAGAGCGTTTCTAATTAGGAAGTTGCATCTACAGTCCATTAATAGAACTGTAAAAATATGGAAAAACATTTCAGAAATTCAGCATGTAATAACTGCATATACACACACATAGATACAGAAACATATGCACGTTTACACATTTAACTCAAAACATACAAATACACCCACCCTTTAGCAAATGTACTGGAGGGGGTGGGGCAGCACTTTCCTCTCCTTCCTTTCCAAGTGATACTTGAAAAAGTTGTTGAGGGATTGGCCAAAGAGAAAGATGTGTCTTCACTCCTTTCAACCTGGTCCACCATACAACCACTTTTGCTCCGGCCAGCAGGCAGAGGAAAATTGCCTGCCCTTCCTGGCTAAAAGAAGGCAGTGGGACAATTTTCACTAAGGACTTGGTCGATAACCGGATCTGTCCTACACATGATAACAGCTGTTTAACATAACTCCTCAAGTCAGTAATGCATGGACACTTGGATGAGTGCATGCAGGATAGTTTAGTCGTTCTGCACACGTTTCAGATATGTCCGTCTGACCGCACATCCATGCCTGTAGAGTTTATCTTGAACTGGCAGTGCCCAACGGTAGCACTGCCAAGTGAGGGATTTCTGGAAATTATCCATAGACCCCAGATCAAAAGTCCTCTGGAACTGACTGGTCAGTTTGATTTCATCAATGCCCAGAACTTCTCCAAGAGCATCATCACACTTGCCCACCACTAACCTTCTATAAAATTCAAGAGTGGAATTTCCACTGATCACATTGCCCACCTGTTGGAGGGCAGTGAGTGCCTGGCAACATTCCTGATGCAAGCACCCAGTCTTGGTTTCCTTTTGACCCAGGACTGCAGCTCAGTCAAAGGGATGAGCTGTGGAAAGGCCTGTCTCACAAATGGCAACTACACCTGTTCACCATTTAAGAATATCTGAAGATGCCATAGCCTCAGCGAATGTTTGCACATCATCAGCCACAACATGCCCAGCCATCTGCATAGAGGATGTTGGCAGCAGATGGACTGCCTCACCAATGGAACTTCTCCTTTCCACAAAAGGCAGAAGAGCAGATGTTCCAATTTGTTGAGGTGCGAAGAGGGGCAAGGCTCGATGGTAAGGCACTAGTAGATGATGGACGTCATGTATACATTTGCCACTTCTGCCCAACCTTCCAGAGATATTTTTCTCACGGCCTATTTATGGGTGAGAATGGTCACCCTGCTTGTTACCTCATCCGAGCTCTTATCCACCTGGATGTCTGGTCCAAATCAGACCCTGAATAACTTCCCCTGTCTGTCCAGCATCCAACAATCCTGTTGAATGGCATGGATTTGCCTCTCCAGGTGCTGAACTACAAACCCACCAACTTTTCCATGTTCAGTTTTGGTTCCGCCAATCTTGAAGGTGCTGACCAGCTCGATTTCTGAGGTGTTGGACACCATCACATTGATGTCATCTGCATATGCCGACACAGCCCTTCATGTCCCAGTTTGAGTGCGATGTCCTGCAATATTTCCAGCTTTCACAGTAAAGGCTTGAGAGTCAGTAAAAATATCAAATACAATATATCATCATCATGATAATATCAAAAAGGCAGGGATGGGCCATATAAAGCAGAGTAAAAAAAACAACTAATGGTAAAGTTTAAGTATTATCACTAACATATGATGTTCCAGTTATAGGGACATAGTGGTCTCCATAACATAATAACAATAAGATTAATTGTTTCTACTTTTGGCACAAGGCCAGCAATTACCCAGTGCAATACTGGTGCTTTATTTTGTCAATCCCATAAGGATGAAAGGCAAAACTAATCTCGGAGAGATTTGAACTCAGAACGTAAAGAGCCATAACTCTATGCTGCAAAGTATGGCATCCAACACTCTACCGATACTGCCAAGGATATTAATAATATCAATGATATTGAGTGTATGGTTCCAGGAAAGTTTGAAGTATTATTTTCATGTGTGCCTGTTGGTGAGTGTTCATAGATGGCCCTGGTGGGTGTCGTGAATCGGGGTTTCTCTGGGCTGCCATAGCTAGGGTTTTGTACAAGAGTTATAAATTCCTTGTTATCAGAGGGTTATCTCTCCATTAGTTTCCCGTCAAAAAGGCATGATCTTATCCATAGTTAACTTTGCCTTTCATCTTTTCAAGGTTGATATAACAAATACCAGTCTAGTACTGGGTGGATTCTTCCTCTATATCTCTTTCTCACTTCCCATTCTTCTCTGAAAGAAATCTGCTATACTCAGGCCTGGAGATGGATGGGCTTCACCAGACTTGAAAAAAGCCCAAGAAATGCCATATGTCAATACAACACCACTACAACTTCATCAGGAGTTATGAGACCATATCATCAATAATTTTTCAGATGATACATCCCAACTTTAGAGATGAAAATTTATTCAATATTATCTTTTAAGCAGTTTGATTAGCAATCATAATCAAATGTCTTATTCTTGGATGTGTACATCATACTAGTCTGAATTGAAACTTAGAACTTTTACTTTTAAACCAAGAGTTAATATATAATTGAAATTTGAACACAGATAATATCATAGAAGGTATTTAATGACATTTTAGAACTGCACAAATCATTAAGGCAGGTACCATGGCCCAGTGTTTGATATTCTTTAAGTCTGAGAATCATTTGTAATGGATATTTAAAAACAGTTATAAGTGTGTTAAGTCTTTTAACCATCATTTACCATGTAGGCATAGTAGTATTTAACACGAAATATAAACTTACTGCATAGAATTAGATTCAAAACTGCACAAGTAGGGATCAACTGCACAATAAAATAATCACTGAAAATAACCATGTGTTATTTTGATCTCAAGTTGAGACAGACTAAGGAATCTAACAATATTGAGTTTTGAAGAGGAGATAGTAGGTATAGAAAATTACTATTGCACAAAATTAGATTTAAAACTACACAAGCAGAAGTCAACTGCACATTAAAATAATCAACAAAAATAAGGAAGTATTGTTTTGATCTCAGGTTGAGCTGACTAAGGCATCTAACAATGTTGAGCTTTGAAGGTATAGAAAATTACTATAGCACAAAATTAGATATAAAACTACATAAACAGGAGTCAACTGCATGTTAATATCTGGCAGAAAGATAGCCAGTAGAGGGCACTTGGTTGCAAACTAAAATATCTGGCTATTTCTCAGAGGTACCACTGTTTCTTGCCACAATAGTAAGGAACAGTAAGGGTTGAAAGCATATTCTTGAATCAACAACTGATGAAGGAGAATTATTCAAACCACAGACACTTCTGAAGGTATTCTCAAAAGTACTTTGAAAATAATTTATATTTCAAGCTTGTTCTTTCTTTTTTGTTTTGTTTCTCTGATTACTTTCTTACTGCAAATTGTTAATCTTTTGATAATCACTTTTAATCTAAATGTACCTTCCAAAATCTCCGAACAATATTTAATATGACAGTAAATCAATTTTCTAATATTCTACGTTAACCATACTGAAATAACTATATTTATTACACTTATTATTCTGCATAACACGAACAATAGCACACAATACCAATCTCTCTTTACCATTTAAGTAAATATAAAGTTTACACTGAATAAAAAAAATAGATTCTTTTAAAAAATAGACACAAGGTTAATTTTTGTCAAAACGTTATATTGATTCTGTTGTGAATATTAATTGAAGATTTTTCAATCTTTCTAGTAGGTACGAATTACAAAAGCAAGCTAAATGAGATTTTCACCCGAGGCAACGCTACGAGTGTGCTGGCTTGCCTCAAAAATCATTAGAGAGGTTGCCCGGTACTCCTCGCGACGCTGCTGTTTTTTGCTCTGGTGTTGGCTCGGTTGTTCACCCCTTCCTTTACATTTTCTTTAATATTGCAACATTAAAAGAATATATCCTTCTGAAAGAATCGCGAGCAATTTATAATGTTATCTAAGCATTTGTAATGTTATTCAAATGGATGCTGCGGTAAATGTGAGGGCCACTGCTTCCGTTGCTGAACGGAATAAAATCCTAAAACAACTATTTTTCTCGCCTGTGACGTTTGGTGGAGTTGGGCCGCTGACAGCGAAGTTCTTGTCATCGTTGGTTGCTCGACTTACTGATGTACAAGGTGATGCCAGTAAGGGTACTTGGTTATTTCAGCACCTTAGCCACGCCATCACCCGCGGTAATGCTGCGTGATGGCTTGCCTCAAAATTTACCGTTGACTTTTCTGGTGTGTGACCGATTGTCGCACTTGGTGGTGAATTGGTGTTTTTTTTCTTTCTTTTTCTCTCGCTTTGATTATATATTTTTGTGTATTATATTTGTGAGGTTCCTAGCAATAATTAATTGTATTTATTATATTAAAAAAATAAATTCAAAACCAAACACTTTAAAGCAATTAGCTCCGTGCTATGCAATCTTCACATTGGATTCAAACATTAAATTTTATTAAAATTAGGTGACGTTTCTTTCTAATAACTTTGTCAGAGGAGGAAAGATAGTTGCCATAACAGTCTTTTAGAACCTCAAGGACTGAAGGGTAGCAGGGGAGGCAGTTACCCTCAGAATCGAGAGGTGGTGGCATATTAAATCAACCACCAAATACTTAGTGACGAGGATAATAAATATTCACATCAAGAGGATTTTTTTTCTCGTGACATTTTCTCAATAAAATAAAAGTAAATAAAAAATTAAACAATTTACAGGAAGATCATATACGTGAGTGTGTTCAACAGAATACAAAAGAAATATTTATTTTAGAATTCACATTTATATTTCACCGAAAGAAGGAAGTAGTCGTATGAGAGAAAGGAGGGAAGACACAGATGTTACAGTGAGGAGTAAATTTATTTAGAACGGAAGTTGGAGCGACTATATTTCCAGCTGTTGAAAGGTCTCTGCTAATTTAGTGTAGTTGATGTATGTTTTGTTGACACCCCAGTGACAACTTTAAATAAGAAAATTACCTTGAGTAAATTTCATTTCTTTCGAAAGATATTTAAAGTCAAAGAAAAGGGGGAAATACACAGAAATGATGTAGGAAGAAAAGACAAATTAGAGATATTCATTTACAATGGCGATGTTGTTCACCGGCGGAACATAAAAGTGATTATTACGTGGCATGCTAGGAGAAAAACACGAGAAGAAACGTTATTAGATGATATTGTTCAACCAGGTAACATCAGAAGTATTATAATTACTTTTGATTATTGCTTAAAGAAATCTAAAGAATTTTAATCTAAGAATTTCCCGTGATTTGACACAGGTATGTACAACCTCTTATCAAAATACATATGCACTCATATTTGTTTACATGAGAAACACAAACATATAATATTGCTATTATTTTATAAAACACATCACCATAAGTTATTTGTAATTATAGTAATCACTGGATAGCTATGACGATGCAAGTTCAGTAAAGTTAGTTTATTAGACTTGGATATTTTAACATTTTATAATCAGTAAAATATACGTATCAGTAGTTGGCTTATTATTACCAATAAAGGAATTACTATTATCGGCCGTAGTGGTCAATAATTAAATAATATAATATAATAATAATTACTATTATTTTATATTGCTGCAAATATATTGTGTATGTAGGTGATAGTCTTTATTTAAGCAATATATAGTCGTTAAGATTGTTTCTAAAATTAGCACAAGGCCTGCAGTTTAGGTTGGAAGGATAAGTTGATTATATCGACCCCCTTAGATTAAAATAAATTACTTGTTGGCAAAGACTTAGGTGATCACTTGTCAATAGTTTTATAGTTTTACTGCTATGGTTACTGAGCTTACACTTGATACAATCTTATTTTCATTTGATAAAATTTTTAAAAAATAAACAAAAGAAAATCCCCACTTTAATGTATATATATATATATATATATATATATATATATATATATATATATATATATTAAAGTCTGCTATTTGAGCTGTTTAAAGGAAACAGTAATGACACTGTAGTATGGATTTATTTTTGTACCGACATCTTTCAAATTAACATAGAATTTGAAAAGTACGGTGAGTTTCGAATTTCTATAAAACTGTTGAGGTAGGTTTTCAGTGAGTGTGTGTTTGTGAGTCGATTTATCCTGCTCTGGAACTAACAAACCAAGCTCCCTTTACAGTAGTAGAGCTTTATCCACCTCTATGTTGGAGCTAGCTCATATTGGAAAGGTGAAGATGTTGCTCACCATAAAAGAACAAACGGAAAATGAAATAGAGGAAAGACACAAATTATCAGTTTTGCGTCCATTTTTCTGTTTTCATGGTTTGGACGAGATTTTCTAAGGTAGAATTCTAGATGGATGCCCTTCCTGATGCCAATCTTCACTTTCTTTTTTTTTACGTAAGTTGCGTATTTTCTTACCTTTATCAGCTGAACAGTGGAACCTCTATGTGAAATGTTAACAAATATTGTCTCTGCTTAGTGATATCAAATATGAAGAGCAGAGACAAACAGATACATAGAATTGAAGGGCCTTTGAGTAGACTTGGAAAAGATCAGTCTTAGTAAGTAGTATAAAAGACAGGATCATACTGCCATCAGAAAAATGGCCACGCTCAATTTGCAGTGTAAATTATAAGTGCAAAAAAGATGTAATGGGCTCATAGGCTTACAAATTAAAAAGAGTTTGTGTTTGGCTGATACACAGCGGTAGTTAGTAAGAGTATCAGTGAAATAAGCTGTTACCTGGGTGACTTAATTAGTAGAGGAGGAGTGTACTGTAAAAGCAAGAAGTTAAGAAAGTTACCATATTTGTTTGTAACAAAGGGAATCTCTCTCTGAGTGAAAGGTAAATTATATGATACTTGTGTATAAAGTGTCATGTTATTGTACTGAGACATGGGTATTGAATGCAGTGCATGTGCAAGGCTAGCATGTCTGCTGGATGTGTAATGTTAGAGTGCATGAACAACTAAGCACAATTTACAGTAAATTTTTGCAATAATCTCACAACAAGATACTTTAAATATTTGAATTAACAAACCCGTTTTTAGACATTTTCTGCTCAGTCATTACTAGATGTTAAGAGTTAAGATATTTAGAATCCTTCCATGAAAATCATGGTCATTGTTGATACAAACATCATCAAAATTGTCCAAAATCTATGATGACAGACCTTGTTTTAAAGTATTCATATTTAAATAAAAATAATGTTATGGAAGAATATCTCAAGTTTTATACTAAACTCCAGTTTATTCACATAGTTAGTTATTTTACTAATTGTTGATTATTTATAAAATTAATTGAAAAACATGAAAATATTTTGATGGTGTTCCTCCGAAGGGTTTTTGGAGTAATGTTACTAGATAGAGTGCGTATCTTGGAGATCAGAGTGTCTGCCCAGGTGGAGCTGCTATTTCTCCGAATTGAGAGATCACAGATCTGATACTATGGGCATGTGGTTAGAATGTGAGGAAAGAATCGCTAGACAGATTTTATGGGTAAAATCAAACGGCAGGCGACCCAGGGGTAGACCCTGAGCAAGATGGTTGGATAACATCCATGAGCTTGGTTGGTCTCACTTGGGGATCCAGTCAGATCAGTTGGAGATGGTTGCTTCTGACAGGACCTGTTGGAAGGAATGTTTAAGGACTCTGCCCCTGTGACGAAGAAGAATTGAAAAACATAGGGGCTATATTTCAATGGAAATATGGTAATGAAAGAATTAATTTTTTTCAACATTGTGTCATCCTATCTGTGAGGCCCAAAATCCTAGAATTTTAGCTACTTATCACAAATGTCTTTACTCACATGTGGTTTCCTCAGTCAACATGTAGCACATTTTATTTCTCCCACTTAAATGGTTGTAGATGAAAATACACACAAGCACAAACATGTTCCATGGGCAAATGTAAATGTTTTAAAGTTTCTTTTATATTGATTTCTAATGTATTTACAGTTCACGGTCTTCCCAACTGCTACAATGTTAAGAATCAATTTAACTCTTAAGTGTTTCCTTGGCACAGTTTTATACATTGTGCTCTGTGTGATAATTGTTTGTGCAGATAATGCACAGCGGCAGCTTCACCAAGATGAACAGTTACATACTCCTGCAAAATCTGAAAATTCAGAAAATATTGAACATGAAGTAGATGAAGGCAAGTAGAATCTGATAAATTTCAATTTGTAATTAACCCTTTTGTTATGATCATCATCATTGTCGTTTTAACGCCCACTTTTCCTGCTGGCAAGAGTTGGAAGGATCTATATAGACCAAGTCAGTACTGAAGTGGAGTCACTGATCTCCCAGGCAAGCCAGGGATCGGTGTCTCGCTTTATGTATGGTCGACGCTCCACCGTGTGCACAGGAGGGGTTGTCAACATTGTGTCGTCCTATCTGTGAGACACAACTGAAAGGTCCTCTTGACCCTTTTGTTTGGCAACATTTCTACGGCTGGATAGCCTTCCTATCACCAACCACTCCACATGAGCAGTGGAGCGCAGTTGCTAGGAGGGGGGGGGGGGCAGCATTTAGTCGTGGTAGTTTTACATTGAGTTCAAGTCCCATCGAGGTCAGCTTTTCCTTCTGGAGTCAATTAAAATAAAGTACCAGTAAAGAACTGGTGTCAGTAAAATCAACTTTCCTCTTACCACAAATTGCTGGACTTCTGTGTGAATTGGAAATCACAAATGTGAAACATCGATTGCTTTTAGGTCACTACAAAAATGAAACCTCTTTGTTAATACTGAATTTTATTGATAAGAAAAACAAAGACCTTTTGACTGTGGACTAGTTTGTCAACACCTGCAGTAGAGTATTGGTCTAAATGTCTTAATACATTTAGTTTCATCCCTCTCAATTACATGATTAAATCTCAATGAGATTAACCTTGTATTTCATTTTTTTATTGTCATCAAAATAAATAGTATAGTGACTGAGGTTTATTCAGTTAAGTATTTCTCTAAATGTTGAGCTGGTGCTTAATTGAATCAATCAACATCGTCGTTATCATCTTTTAACATCTATTTTCCACATTAGCATGGGCTAGACGAATTGTTCTATTTGAAGCAAGTTAGGTCAGGTGACTGTCTTGCCTATACAGAACTGTTTCTAGCTTGGTTTCTATGGCTGGATGTCCTTTCTAATGCCAACCACATTTACAGTGTGCTGGGTGCTTTTTGTCATGACAGCTACACAATCACTTTACAGTATGGGTGGGGGTGCTTTATTGTGGCACCTAAACGACTACTTTACAGGGTTGATGGGGTCAGGGGTGAAAAGGTGTGAGAGAAGGGTGGTGGGATAAGGATGGAAGGGGTAGGGAGGATACCGGGTAAGTATCTAGATGTATGCTTCAATACATTATGCTTATATTGTTCAATAATTTATCAAATAGTTAGATTTAATGATGTTTTAAAACTGCTGGATTATTTTAATATGCAGTTGACACCTGCTTGTGTAGTTCTAAATTTAATTTTGTGCAGTAAGTTTACATTTTCTGTCAAATACTTCATGTGCTTACATGGTAAATGATGGTTAAAGACTTAAACCACCCAGAAAATGGTTAAAATGGCCATTACAAATATATCTGAGACTCAGAGCACTGCATCATGGCACCTGCCCCAAAGATTTTGTACAGTTCTAAAATTTCCTTAAAATAAACCCTGTGAAATTGTGAAACTATATTTGTTTTCATCATCATCATTTTACATCCACTGTTCCATGCTTGCATGGGCTGGATAGATATTTTCCAGTAAAGCACCTCTCCACTCATAATAGTTCTTCATATCTTAATTGTGAGCTTCAATGACTTGAGATTAGCTCTCACAACCTCTGCTCAGGTCTTCCTTGGCCTCCCTCTACTGCAGCTCTCTTCCACTGGGATTTCTTGGCACTTTTTCACCCAACGATCATCATCTATATACATCACATGTCCATATCAGTGCACATTACATCTGATTCCTCTTATACCTAGTTTTTCTCTCAGTTCATCCAGTCTTTGTTGTTTGCAGCATGCTTACCTCGTTTCTCTCCAGCCTTCACATAACATCGTGCATCGCACAGGCATCATACAGCTGACCTTTTGTTAATAGAGAGAAACCTTTTGTTGTCAACAGAAATAGTATCTCCCTGAATTTTTTCCATCTTGTTCGTATTTTAGCTACTATGCTCTGAGAACAACTTCCACTGCTAATTACATCACTTCTATGGGTCCTTCTTAGTATTGGAAAACGTTTATTTCACTGATGCATCCGCTGCATACAAAGTCTACATTTTCAGTTCGTCTGCCTGCTATCCCATTACGCCTCTTGTTCACCCAAGATTTACAATGTATACATTGTATGGGGTTTCTACCCACTCTTTTTCTGCATATTAAGCAAGGCCACTTCCCTGATGGGATCAGAGTCTCGTCTTTCCTACTTATGAAAACTTTAGTTTTTTTCTTGCACTGCACTCACAAGCCATTCTGTTTCCTAATTTCCTTTGCTGCTCCCATTTTTCTAGCTTTTGGCTATAACAGCTCTATCTTGAGTGTTGTTCCAACACCAGTTCACCTTCAGTTTGGCTAATACTTTGCTCCACTCGCATATCTCGATAGTTTGCTGTCGATTGTTTCATAGAAACTTCCATTTTGTCTTCTATGTCATTTATATCTAACTCCTCCTCTCCCTTGTCATATGTATCATGTAGAGCTTTTCTGAACCTATATTTTACAGGGAGGTACTTTATCTCCCAAACTCTTCTTCTCCAGATTCTTTGTCTCTTTTAAGTTTTAAAAGTGATATTTGCAATATGTTTGTATTCTTATTGGTTATGTTTTCTCAGGTGAAAATCAAAACCAGAAATTTGATCAAAATACATTATTTAAAGATAAAGAAGCCAGTTTAAATACAGTTCATGAGCAACAGTTTAATGATGAACAGTTTAATGATGAACATGATACTCATAACAGTCATAATAACCCAGAGAATACAGTAGACCATCAAGATATGGAAGTTGATCAGAATCCATTAACCCAACAGAATATAAATCATGAGGACATAGACCGACAAGATATATTAGATGAACAGCAGGACAGAGCTGTTTCTCAAGAATTTGAAATGTCTCAAGATGCCCAAACTCCTTTAGATAATCAAGAATTTCAAAGTTCAGACTTCCATCCAGTTGCTGAATCATTCCATGAAACTTCAGTTAATGAACAAAATCAAGACACCAGTGAAAATTCAAGTAAGATGGAAGATTCTTTTTTCTTTATTTTTGTTGATGTCTGTTATTTATGACCACCACCATCATCATTTAATGTCCATTTCCCCTACTATCAAGGATGTTGCTACAGAGCATGTTAGCATTTAATTGAAACTACTGACCTTTCAAACAGGCCAGGAGAGAGGGCTGCATCTTGTAGGATGCACTGGGAGCATTTTAGTGTGGCACCAACACTAGGTAAGTTGTTGAGGCTTGGACACAACTGAAGAGCCTTATCAACCATTTTTCGGCATGGATCTACAGTTGGATGATACTCTTCTTATCACAAACCACCTTACAGAATGCACTTGGTGCATTTTTTTAGGCACCAGCACTAGAGAGGTTGTTGTGTCATGACAGGACCTTTCTCTACTCTTTTTGGCATGGTTTGGTTTCTGTGGTTGGAAGCCCTTCCTAACATCAACCACTTTACACTATTAAAAATGAAAAGAAAAAGAATTATATAAATTATACAGATGTTAGTGGGAAACTATTTTTATTTAGAATCCCTCTCTGGGACCACATTAGGTAAGACCTCTCTCTCTCTCTCTCTCATTCAATTCGCACAGCCTTTCAAATTTTCACCTCCTACCTTAAGATTTTAATTTAAACATGCAGTATCAGATGTGTTGGTATTAAAAAGGTTAAACCAATTAGATAATGGAATCAGTAAGTAGATTAGAAATTACCACCAAACAAAACCTCCTCCTCCTCCTTTTTTCTTTTGTTTCTTTTTCTTTCTTCTTCATCCATTTATCCCTGGGAGGGTCATGAGGGCAGAGTTCTCAAACATACTTTTCAGTGGAGCTGTCAGAAGCAACCATCTCCAATTGATCATGCTGGATCCCTAAGCGAGACCAGCGGAGCATATGGATGTTATCCAACTTTCTTGCTTGAGGTCTTTTACCCATAAACTCTGTCCAGTCGTTTTTTCCTGAGACATTCTAACCTCATGCCTATAGTATTGGAGCGGAGAAGTAGCCACTCTCTGATCTACTATCAAGAAATGTTACTACAAAGACTCTTCAGAGGAACTCCATTTTGACTTTGTATTTGCAATTGTATTTTTTGGGTTATTTCCCAAGATTCATGACCATAGGTAAGGGTTGGCACGAATAGTGAATTGAAGATAGCGAGTTTGGTTTTTACACCTACCTCCCTTATTCTGATTACTAAATGCTGAAACTGGTACATTACTGCTCTAGCTCCTGCAATTCTTGCTCTTAACTCAACCTCCTGCCTTCCATCACTCATAAACATGGCCCCAAGATACTTGAACTTCTCCTCCTGCTTCAGTGGAACTCCTCTCACATGTAGAATGCACCGTGCAGGCTTCCTTGAGAGGATGAGTGTCTCAGTTTTCATAGCACTGATTTTCATTGCAGCCATGCAATACTCAGAATCAAACCTATCAAGTGCATGCTGGAGATCCCCTTCTGACAAGTTAAGTAATACCATGTCATCTGCAAACCAAACTAATGGTGTTATTAATATATATATGTATCTTTTTACTTAGATGAACCATCCAATGAGGCTTTACATAAAGCAAACCTCCATTCAAATACTGATTCAGCTGATGTCGTCCATTCTAAAGAAGAGGAAATAATTAATGAAGTTGAACTTACTCCTGAGGAAATGAAAGGTAACAATTTCTTACACTAAATCATAAGTGATAGCTCTTCCCTTTTTGTTAGTAATAATGGAATTGTAGTTTGAATTCATATGATTAATGAAGGCCTTTTTACTCTGGAAGAGTTGAGTAGAGCTATGATAGAATCAAAGTGAAGAGGAGCTGTAGAAGTGGATAGTATTCCCTTAGAGATATGGGAATCACCACAATTCCCACAGTATCTCCTTGAACTCTTTAATATAGGCTTAAAAAGATATATTAAACCAACACAATGGTCAAAAAGTGCCATTAAATCAATTCAAGACTGCTACTGCTTCCATGGTTTGGAACGAATGTTCCAAATTCTTGGAGCATATGGCATACCATCTTTAATAGTAAATACAATTAAACTAATTTATGAAAACACAAAAGCCCAGGTGATCACTCCAAATGGCAAAACCTCCTTTGTATTTTAGCCAACATATTTCAGGGTATTACATTAACTCCATTTTTGTTCAGTATTGTTTTGGATTATTCATTGAAAGAAGCATTTGAAATGTCTGATAGAGATTGTGGAATTGTTAAAGAACCCAGAAGGGGGACATGATATTCAGAGATAAAATATTGGTTAAGCCAAGACTACAATAGAAGACACTTGCCCAAGATGCCATGCGACAAGTTTGAACCATGTGGCTGCAAAACAAACCACACAGCCATACCTGCATCATTTACTGCCAGCCAACTAAAAATTGTTGATCTGTATTATTAATTTGTAAGGAAGAGAGAATTTCCCCTTGTGTTTCTTTACATGTACTTTTTTGTGCAATGTCTGCTCTCTGTCATTAACTCTTAACCCTTTAGCCTTTTCTTGACTCTATATTTACTATTATATTTTCATGGTAAAGGCTTTACCTCACATGATTATCCCACATAATATTGAATCTATGTGATTTTAAGAACAGTACCTTAACATCAGTATGAGTGGCCAGTTATGGCTGGTTTGAACAGAAAGAGATAAGAGAAATCTGGCGAAATACAACCAGTTTAAATAATAAAGGGTTAACATGCTGTACCACATGAAACTGCATTAACAAGACATTCTTGTAAAGTAGATACAGCACTGTGACTACATCACATTAAAAATTAAAATCTTTAGTTTACTGCAAATTTTCACAATGATCTGTTTGTTCACAAGGGAAGATACTATAAACATTTGAATTAACAAACTCATTTTTAGACATTTTCTGCTAAATCATTACAGGATAATAAGAGTATGTATTTTTTGTTTTTCAGCTCATGAACTTTATGAACAAGGAGAAGCATTGATTAACAACACATACCATAAGAATTATAAAGCGTAGGTATAAGTAAATATATTATGAGTAGTTGCTTTTTTGAAATATATTTTAGTTTTTAGTGATTTATAAACAGTATGAGAATATCTTCTTCATCATTTAATGTCTGTTCTTCTCCTCCTCCTGAAGGTTGTGGGGGAAGAGTCCTCAAACACGCCTTCCAGTGGGTCTTGTCAGAAGCAATTGTCCCAACTGATTCGGCTGGATGCCCAAGCAAGACCAGCCAAGTTCATGGATGTTATCACAACCTTGCTTGGGGTCTCCTGCTGGTTGATTTTGCCCATAAAATCTGTCCAGCGATTCTTTCCTGAGACATTCTAACCCATATACATGGTATAAAGGGAATCAGAGATATTTATGAAATCTACAAAGCATCACATTAAAGATTAAAGTATTTAGTTTACTGCAAACTTTCACAATGATTGTAATTATATTATAAATATTTGAATCAACAAACTTTTTTTAGATATATTGATATATTTTCACAGGATGCTATTTTGAAATAATTTTAATGTTGCTACTTTTTTATAATTTATTGTAGCGCCTATGTCTTTTTTAAAGCTGCTGCTCAACTGAATCATACAAAAGCACTTGAATACATAGGTTTTGGGCATTTCTTTGGTGACTATTGTGATCAGAATCTTACAAAGGCCAAAGAAATTTTTCAAGATTTATCTAATAGAGGATCTGCCAGGGGTCAGCTTGTAAGTAACATTTTTTTTATTCATCATCATTGTTTAACGTCCATTTTTCATGCCATCATCGTTAGACGGGTTGTCCCATTTGAGGCAAGATGGGTCAGGTGACTGCGCCTTGCTCATACAGAACTGTTCCTGGCTTGGTTTCTACAGCTGGATGCCTTTCCTAATGCCAACCACATTTACTGTGTGTACTAGGTGCTTTTTGTCGTAGTACCTACATGTCTACTTTAGTGTGGACTGGGTGCTTTTGTTGTGGCACCTGTCTGACTACTTTACAGTGTGGACTGGGTGCTTTTGTTGTGGCACCTACATGACTACTCTACAATGTGGGCTGGGTGTTTTTTGCCATGGTACCTACACGGCCACTTTACAGTGTAGCGTGGTGCTTTTTTTTTTGTGACTCCTACATGACCACTTTATTCGATATAAAAGTTTGGTAAATTCTTAAATCCTTTTGATACCAACATGCCGGCAACCACTCTTGTTTCTACCATTTTAAGGTATTTATATTTAAATTATAATCTTGCAAAATGTAAGAAGTTTTTTTATCAGTTATATTCTAAACATCATCACTGCTTTTATTTCTGCTACCACACTGGCATTGGTTCGATGGTTTATCAAGAGACCAGACTGGTCAGAGTAATATGTTTCCCATTTGGCATGATTTGATTCCCTTGATAATACCAACCATCTTACAAAGTGTACTGGATGTATTTTTTCATGACACTAGCACTACCACTTTATAGTATAGACTAAGTGTTTTATTGCCTGTAGCTGCCCTTGTTTCTAGGATACATAGTGTATATCAATATATATATATATGGATCTGTAACTCCTGATAGAGTAGTAGAGGTGCTGTTGTGACATACAACATGTCTTGCACATTTTAAACCTGGTGGAGCCTATATCTCTCCACCTCTGAATACAGTCAGTTTCTTCCAGAGTAAGAGAGTGATTGTGGAAATGGGAAAGATATAAAGAAAGAGTAGACCCTAGTCCTGGACTGGTATTTTAATTATCAACCTTGAAAAGATGAATGGTAAAGTTGATTTCAGCAGGATTTGAACTCAGAGAGTGCAGCGAACTGGAAAGAATATTGCAAAGCATTCTATCCAACTATCTAACAACTTTGCAAAATTGCTGCCTTCCAATATAACAAAGTGATAAAGGGAATGATAAAAAAATGAACCATTTCATTACCATAGTTCTAATGAAATAGATTTCCTATTTTAGATATTTTATGCTAAATCATTACAGGTTGTTAAGGGTTAAATAGCATTTGAAAAAATACTTGATTTTTAGATATAAACCCATGCAAGCGTGGAACACAGACGCTAAACCTGATGATGATGATGATGATGATATAAAGCAATAACGAACGGAGAAAAACTGAAACTGAGCATTTATATGAGATGTAATAGTTGTTACTAGTTTACATTACTTACCTAGACTTCATCACCATTTTATGTCTGTTTTCCATGCTTGCATGGGTTAGATGGGTTGTCATGTTCTGAAACTAGACAGATCAGGTGACTACATCTTGTCCATAGGTTCCATTTTGGTATGGTTTCTTTGGCTAGATGTCCTTTCTAACATCAACCATTTTACAGCATGTAATGGGATCATTTTATCAGGACACCAGCACTACCACTTTACAGAGTGGACTGGGTACATTTTACCATGGCACCAATGCAACCATCTTACCGAGTGGACTAGGTGCTTTTTATTATGGCACCAGCACTACCAGTTTACAGAGTGGACTGGGTGAAGGTCATCATGGCACCAGCACTACCATCTGGGAGTATTTTTTTTATTGTAGTAACAGCACTATCATTTTACAATACTAGAGCCTGGCTTATGTGCCAAGCTGGGAAAGGTAGTAATGTAAGTGAAGTGTAGCTGTGGGGGCAAGTTGTGTGTTGCTTGCTGAGGAAAGGAGTCATCCCACAGTAGATTAAGATTTGGTAGTACATTAAGAAGTACCTCTGTCTTTCCATGCTGGCATAGGTTCGAAGAGGAAGGGGAAAAACATGACAGGAAAGACAAAAACCGATGCAAGTTTTGGCTTCTTCACCCTATAATTACTATTGCATTGTATTTTGTATTGGAGGCATATGGCTTAGTGGTTAGAGCATTGGCCTTGCAATCGAGAGGTTGTGAGTTCAATTCTCAGACCGGGTGATGTGTTGTTTCCTTGAGCAAGACACTTTATTTCACATTGCTCCAGTTCACTCAGCTGTAGAAATGAGATGATAGGACTGGGGTCCATATCATTCCACTGCAAAGTGGTCGTGGAGGTGCCAGGGCAAAAAAGCACCCAGCACTCACTGTAAATGAGGTTGGTGTTAGGAAGGGCATCCAGCTGTAGAAATCAGGCCAGAATCAGTTCCCGTCCCACCCTTGCAAGCAAGGAAAAAGCGGACGTAAAATGAAATGATGATGATTGGAGTTGTTATGATTGATGACAATTGTTTTTTCTTTTTGAATTAAAGGGCCTTGGTTTATTGTTCAGTATTGGCATGTCTGTGAACTCCAGTCAAGCTAGGGTATGTATACTGTCATTTTTTAACATATAATTTTAGTTACCACTAGCAGATTTACCTGGCGTTGCTCTTGGTTTGAAATTATGCTAAGAATATACAGCTAGGAAGTAAAAGAACATTATTTGTCCCCAACCTGTCAAAATAAGCAGAAGTCTTCAATAATTAATGCAAACGAATATTTAGTGCAATCTTTGTACACATAAAACTATGCTGATAATGAAGGAAAACACTGAACAGGATGTAGTTATACAAATGATTAAAGACAATACACGTTGCAAATCTGTAAAAAAAACAGGCAGTTTTGCTAAAGTACAAAAAGTTAATACGGGGCATATTTGGTGAAAAGGTTATCTCCCTTTTTCATAAGGATTGTCAATAAAGTTTGTTATCTCCCTTACATCAATTTTTCTACCGATAATTTTGATATCGATTTTTTATTGCTCAACGTGGGTCGATTTGAAAAATGTGCAACGTGCACAGAAAATTTGGTCAAATTCAGTTGGTAATTGTGAAAGCCTTATGCATGCCAAGTTGTACACAGACACACATCCTCGCTTTTATATATATAAAGATAAATATTACATACACATAAAATTGTCAACATTTTTAAAACTTCTTTTTCTTTGTGTGTGTGTATATATATATATATATGTATATATGCATACACATATAAGGATGATGAGCTATTGATTCCAGAGTTGGGTCCAATCACTATCAATTGTACCTTGAGCTCATTGATCGTGAAACGTGTGTCACATGTGAATAAACATAATGATGTATTTTGTTCTTGTATATCTAACGATATGCAGTATGTTTATAAATGAACATTTTGAAAGCCTTCAGCTGTGAATTTGGAAACTGATGGTGTAGCGCCATCTAAAGGATTCCAGCAAAAGCTAACATCTTAATTTTAAACATAGTGATGTTATATTGATACTTCAATCCTGCTCATTGTTGTTATATATATATATATCATTTCATTTCATCATTTCATTTTACGTCCGCTTTTCCCTGCTTGCAAGGGTGGGACGGGAACTGATTCTGGCTTGATTTCTACAGCTGGATGCCCTTCCTAACACCAACCTCATTTACAGTGAGTACTGGGTGCTTTTTTGCCGTAGCACCTCCACGACCACTTTGCAGTGGAATGATATGGACCCCAGTCCTATCATCTCATTTCTACAGCTATATATATATATTTAATATAGAAATGGCTTCTACAAGACCAGAAGTGTTTTATTCGGGAGAGATCATCAGGGCTTCCTGATGATTTATCCTGAATGAAACAGTTCTAGTCCTGTAGAAGAGCCATTTCTATTTTAAATATTTATACTCTGCTATGTATTGAGTACCTTACTTACTGTGGTTACCCCCGATTGAACCCAGAATAAACTTATATATATATGTGTGTGTGTGTGTTAGGTTCTAGTCTTATAATCATTTCCTCTGTAAATTTCTTCTGATAAAAAATAACTATAGAAGTATGGGTTCCTGGCAATGGTAGAGGACTTTTTACCAATTTAGACATTAATGTTTATAGACATCACTCTGCTAAAGTTTATTTCTAATCAATTTAATTTAATCATTAGTTTAATACTTAACATTCTGTACTGCATGAAACCGTATTAACATTTTTTAAAAGTACAAAGCAGCACTTATGAAAGCATCACAGTAAAATTAGTCTTTATTGCAAATTTTCACAACAACCTGTCCACTAATAAATCCATTTTTAGATATTTTCTGCTAAATCACTCCAGGATGTTAAGAGATAATAAATGTTCTGAACTGTTTGTCCATGAAGTTTAGCTTCTTGTAGAACTAAAACCGTTGAGATAACTATATTTCTTACATTACAGACTATTGTCTATTTGACATTTGCAGCCCTTGGAGGCGACCCATTGGCACAAATGGCATTGGTAAGTAGTTTTTTCCTCCCTAAATAATTGATTATATTTAAATGAGTGTCTGTTGGTCTCGTGTTAGGGTGTCAAACTCAGAATCATAACATAGGTTTAGTTCCTGAATTGGAAAATGCATCGTGTTCTTGAGCAAAACACATTGCTTTTTATTATTGAAATGGGGCCCCCTACAATTAAAACACTCAAGAAATCTTCTATGAGTTACATCTTTGTAGGAGGCCAGTGAAACCTAAATTGGTGTGAACTATAGATTTCTTTAATACAAATCCTCACTTGTTTTCCTACTTCTAAATATTTATCATCAGGATTATCATCACATTTAACATGTTTTCTCTGCTAGCAAGGGTTGGATGGGTCATCATAGACCAAGTCAGTATACAGTCGAGTTACTGACCTCTTAGACAGGCCAGAGGCTGCATTTTGCTTACATACCTTTCCACACACCATGGAGTGTACTGGGCCTCTTATTATTTTTCTTTTATTGTGCAATTGTGAAAAACAGTGTCATTGGTTATAGGGCTCCAAAGGGGCAATCGTTAGTTTTCTGTATTTCTGTTAGCGAGGGGTACTAGCCATCACTCCCCCAGGTCACTTTTTATTGATATCCATCTTACTCTCTTACTATCTCACATCTCGCCTATCTATCACTTGCTCTCTCTCTTACCAGCAAACATATAGCTGCCACTAATTCCCAGCTTCCATCACTCTCTGCCATTACTGTCTCTTTTCCATTAATCCTTCATTACTTTCTCCTTTATCACCCTTTTATGCTAATCACTAAGTTTTCTCCCAATATAATCATATTATTTTCACTCTCTCACTCTAGTTTGTCATCTCGCCATCCTCTTTTCTATTCACACTCTTGATCACGCTGCTGTGAACAGCCAGAGACAGTATGGGGTCAATAGGACTCTTTAGCCCTGCCAGGGATATAAGCTCTCTAGTATTTGTGCTGTGTACTTGAGCTGCATATATATAAAGTTATCTAGTTATACAGTGTTTGTTTATTTTATTTATTTCATTTTGCAGGGCTACCGGTATTGGGCAGGTATTGGTGTGGAGATGAAATGTGAATCTGCTCTAACATATTATCGCAAAGTAGCAACACTTGGTTAGTATCTTGTTCATATGTGGTTGATTATGAGACATGGTGGCTGTAGGTTTAAAGTGTGTCACTAATAGTATAAACTCTATCGCATCACCATCGTCATACGTCCACTTTCTGTCACAGTCTGAGACTGGACAAATCAAGCTTCTACTATAGTTGCAAATCTTGTGTGTGAATTTGGTAAATGAAAACATCATTGTCGTTTTAACATCCGTTTTCCCTGCTAGCAAGGATTGGACGGGTTTACATAGACCAAATTTGTACTATATATATATATATATACACTTTTTTTTAATCGATCGACATTATTCGCTTACCGAGTGGGTTAGAACTCACTAAATCAGACCAAGGAATCAATGGTGATATTCCTGGCAGAAAGAGCAACATAACATATTGCCAGGTCCGGGAATTGAACTCGCAACCTCATGATTGCAAATCCAATTTTCTAACTACTTATATATATATATATATATATATATATATATAGGCCGGTTATATGATGCCTGTGTGAGGTACGCGATGCTGCATGGCAGTGGGCTTCGTTGTATGTGCAATGTCAATGTGCGTGAACGACCGAGCATGGATGTGTTGAGAGAGAAACTGTGTATAAGAGTGATCAGTTGTGGTGTGCAGGAGAGAAGACTGCGATGGTATGGACATGTGATGTGCATGGAGGATGACCGCTGGGTAAAGAAGTGCCAAGAAATGCCATTTGAAGGAAGACCACACAAAACATGGGCGGAGGTGGTGAGAGCAGACCTCAGATCGCTGAAGCTCACGGAGGAGATGACGAAGGACCATGACAAGTGGAGAGATGCTGTGCTGAATAGGATCCATCCCACCCTTGCAAGCAGGGAAAAGCAGACGTAAAATGATGATGATGATGATGTGTGTATATATTTACAGTTAAAAAGAGAGGGTGAAATTCACAGAAGTATATTTAAAGATTATTTTTTCTTTAATCAAAGCATTTATTTATATTTCTGTAAATACTTTTTTTATCAGAAAAGGATTTTTTGTCATATATTTCTTATTTAACCCTTTCAATACCAACTTACCTGAAACTAATCTGGATTTATAATACAAAACTTCTCATTGTAAAATATTTATCCTTATATTAGAACCTTTCATTATAATTTTATTTTAGAAATTGTTCATAAGTAATATTCTAAATATTAGCTTACCAATGAAAACCTTAGATATTTCATTAAATTCCTCCAAATGTGTGGTTATTTTCAAAATTAATTGATACAATAATGCGAGGGTGAAAGAAACTTCGTAAAATGTTTTATAGTTTTTAAGACCCTACACATTACTTGTTAATATTTTCTAGTATCTAATATGGTATCCGTGTCTGGAGGACCTGTTATCCAAAGAATTCGCTTACAAGAAGAAGTAGAGAACACACATTCTAATTCTGGCCTTCTTGATGATGATCTTCTTCAGTACTACCATTTTCTGGCTGACAAAGGAGATATGCAAGCTCAGGTTCAAATTAAATTTTTTTTTTCTTGTTTCTTATTTCTTTCCATTTCACTTTTAGAAGAATATTTCTGTCTGTATAATGTTTTTATAACATCTCTCTCCCTGAATAGATTTTTGGAATTTGCCTTGGAATAAAAATATCACTGTAATACAAAGCAATTTCCTTGACTGATAACTAAATCCATAACTCCCCTGTGTAGCACAGAAGCACACATGTATACACACATATTCTTACCATACCTGTTTCAGCATAACATGTTCAATAACTTTCTCCCTATCTAGAACACCTGGAAAAAGAGATTTGGCATGTTAGCTATTATAACCATATTAAGGATGTATTAGAACAACAGCTACATAAGTCAATTAAAATTGCCTGAAAAGAAAAAGTCTCAAAACTTCTTGAGTGTACCTTGGTATTATGGTCATAAAACAGATCTGTATCTTGTAATATGTTGTCCCTGAAGAATGTCTTCTATAGATTAAGTGTTATGCTGCTTTTTTTCTTTTTTCAAAATAAGCTTTTATTAGTAGTGTAGGAAAGTTGACATTTACAATGGTACCTTCCAGCTTCTTGTGGACACATCATGGCAGAATGGTTAAGACGTTTGTTTAATAAACATTAGGTCCTTGGTTTGATCCCTTTGCATATAATCTTGGGCAAGCCATCAATATTATTAAGACAATGAATACTGTTAGTATAATGTATTTAAGAACGAAATGTATTTCATTGCATGGCTGTAAAATATTCTTTCTTATTTCATGAAGGTTGTGCTTGGTCAACTGTATTACCAAGGAGGTCGAGGAGTAGAAATCAACCATGAGGTAAAGTTAACAAAGATGTTCTATTTTGTGTTTGTATACAAATTAACCCTTTAGCATTTACATTACTCTATATTTACAATTGTATTTTCACGGTAAACACTTTATCTCACATAATTATCTTACATAATATCAAATTTACGAGATTTTGATATTATTTATTTTGAGAACAACACCTTAACATAAATATGAGCAGCTGGTTTTGACCAATTTGAACAGAAACAAATAAGGGAATTCTGGCCGGATATGGCCAGTTTAAATGCTAAAGGGTTAAACTCTTAACTGAGTTGCTTTTTATATTTTGAACAGAAATAAATATATAAAGTGGGCATGCTGGTGTATGATGGGAATGGAAAACTAACTAGTCTCTTTGAATTCCAGTGATTATACACTCAAAGACAAGTTTATTTGTGATTGCATTGTGATGATATCCATTATATCTGCATTACATTTAACTGTGAATAGTGTTTTCTTACAATTCTATTGATCTGGTATACTAGATAAAATGTTTAACTCTTAATGTCCTGTAGTGCATGAAGCCGCATTAGCAAGACTTTGGCACTATAATTGCATCACATTAAATATTGAAGTCTTTACTCATAGTACAGCAAATCTTTACAACAATATGTTCACTGGTAAAGATATTATAAACGTTTGAATTAACAAACCTGTTTTAGATATTTTCTGCTAAATCATTACAAGTTGTTAAGAGTTAAATTGTGATATAGTAGTTGGGTTGGATTGTCTGAAAATTCTAAATTTTTATTGGATTCCAGGCAAGATGTTTTTACTCTACCTGGATACCTCACCGAATGCTAACTGTCCGTCTATGAAGTGGGAGTTCTACTATTTCTTTAGCTTGGTATGTGGAGACAAGCAGAGTGGTGATAAGGCACATTGAAATGCCTGTGGTAGGTTTTGAACTCAGCACCTTAACCACTCACACACCATGACTAAATAAAAAGTTATGGGAAGTTATTGAGTATCTGTTTGTTAGATCGTTATCACCAGTTTCATGTAAGCTAAAAATATGTTATTAGCTGGTTAGTAAACGTTGAAACTTGACGTAATTCTGAAGAAAAAAATGTCATAAATGAAGAAAACATTGTTTTTAGTTTTTTTTAAAAACAATTTCCTATATATGTTTGTATTTGTAATTACAGCGTGCTTTACACTACTTTCTTATGGCTGCTGAATCAGGGAATGCGTTGGCCTTGGCATTTCTTGGAAAGGTTAGTTTAATCATTTTTTCCCCTGTCTCTACTTACAAAACATCTAATTTTTTAATATCACTTTTGTTGGTCTTATTGTCATCATCATTGTTCATCTCCAGCTTTATTTATGTCACTCTTACAGAGTCATTGCTGTGTGCATCTTAGCCTCCTCCCAACATCATGTCTGTTCTATGTGGCTGTGAGGTTTCTGCTCCTCGATAGCTCAAAACACTTAGACCTCATGAAGGAGATGACACAAAGTTGAGCTGACTGGCAATATGCTGAAATACAGTATAAACATTGCAGCACTTAAAGTAAATGTGGTGGGAGATCGGAGGTTACAGTGTTTGGCAATTGAATGGGTTTGAGAGGAATCTTCAGTCTGGCCAAACATGTGGCAACTTCTCTAGTGCTGGTGCCACAATAAAAAGCACTCAAGTCATCCTGTAAAGTGGTAGTGCTGGTTCCATGATAAAACTCATCCAATCCACTCTGTAAAGGGGTTGGTATTAGGAAATGCATTCAGCATACCAGATATGCATACCAGATATGGAACATATGAATGAGGTAAAAGTTGCTCTGACTCGGATGGTGTTGGACTATGACAACCCATTTAGTGTCAGACCGTCCAATCCATGCCAGCTTAGAAAGCAAACATAAAAATGATGATGATAAGACCTATTGCTATATTATTTCTTTTTTTATATGTTTAGAGTTCCTTTATATGTTCGTACTCTTAATAACAGTAAGACTCTTATCTATTGATAAGAATAGTTTATGAAGAAGTTCACAACACATTGCAGGATGAGAGGTGTTGCCATAATTTTCCATGATTTAGTAGTCAGATGATGTGAAGGCAGTGGCATTCAAGCCTTTATTTTATCTACAATGATTTATCATCATCATTTCATACAACGTCTATTTTCCATGCTTGCATAGGTTAGACAGGCTGTTACGTTATGAGACAAGTCAGGTCAAGTGACCATATCTTGTTCATACGGATTTGTTTTTGGTTTGGTTACTGAGGCAGGATGACCTTCATTTTTCTTTGGGAGATTTAGTTGGATTAGTTACAAAACAAAATATCTCCAACCTTCTCTAATGTGGGCCATCATTTTTATGTCTGCTTTTCCATGCTTGCATGGGTTTGTCCTACTGTTCATATTTTGGCAGGGTTCTGCTGGCTAGATACTCTGCTTATCACAACCAACCACCTTACAGTGTGGATTGGGTGCATTACTTGTGCCACCAGCACTAGATAGTTAGTCTTACTGGACTCAAGTCCTCTCCACTTTGTGTTAGTTTTTATTTCGAATATCCATCCTGTGTTAGTTTTAATTTGGAGTGTGGTTTTTAGCCCAGATGCAGCACAGCCGACCAAATATTCACACAGGTCTTCGAGAAATCATGGGAGTATTGCCAAGAGGTATATTCTTGTTTTGTCAACCTTGAGAAGGTGTATGACCGTGTTCCTTGGGACCTGTGGAAGGTTCTGCAGGGGTATGGGATCGATGGTCAGCCCTGATGTCTCTATATGAGGGCCTAAGTATTTGTGTTCGGATAAATGGTGCTAAATCGAAACCATTCAATGTAGGAGTCAGATTATGCCAAGAGTGCGTACTGTCACCTCTCTTGTTCATTATTTCATGAACAGGATTGACATACGCAGCTGGACTGGAAGTGGTATCATCACTGGCGGGTGTGAAATCAGTCAGCTGGAATTTTCAAACGACATGGTGTTAACTCGACAGAAGGTGATCTCCGACTTGCACTTGATAGATTTGATGCCGAGTGCTGCATGGAATGAAAATCAGTGCTGCAGAAACTGAGACGCTCGTCCCCACAAGGAAGCTTTCGCTGTGCACTCTATGTGCAAATGGAGTTCCACTGAAACAGTTAAAGAAGTTCAAGTATCTTGGGGCTGTGTTCATGAATGATGGAAGGCAGGAGGCTGAATGGAATGCAGGAGCTGGTACAATAATGTATTGATTAGCTTCCTTGGCTTATACACAGGGTTTAGATTTTTGTCTATTTCTCAGGCATAAAATAAGGGTTTGGTTTATATTCGAGTATATACAGTATATTATAACTTATGTGTTTCTATTTCATTGTGGATGCAGCATGGATGAATTGTTAAGAGGTTTGCTTCATAATCATTAGGTCTCGGGTTTGATCCCACTGCACAGCATATTGGGCAAGTGTCATTTACCGTAGCTTTTGGTTGACTCAGGCCTTGTTAGTGAAATTGGGTAGATGGAAACTGTTTGGCAGCCTCTCAGATGAACTGTGTCTGTAATTCAAAAGGCCAGCTTTGTCATAAACTATCATGCTGAATCTCCCTTAGAGTTAAGTTACAGGTACACATATCTGTGAAATGCTTATTCACTTAAATGTTAATTTCATGCGCACTCTGTTCTGTTCATCAGACCACTGGAGCATTAATTGTTGGAACCAATGGAGATCCCGTCCATAACTGCCATGTGGAGGTTCTGTTGATGAAACCTCAAAACTGACGGAGGTCGATTGTAGTTTCATCAAAAGCAATAACTATTTATAAGATTTGGCTTATAAATGTGCTTTATTGTAATATGTATTCTAATTGTTTCAGATGTATTCAGAAGGTAGTCCTGTAGTAAAGCAAAACAATGAAACTGCTATAACTTATTTCAAAAAAGCTTCAGCAAAGGCAAGTATTTTAACTTTTCAAATATTCTCATTTTGTTATTACTATTATTGTTTCTTTGCTCACCATTATCACCACCACCACCATCATCCTATAGTCTGACACTCTACCAACTGAGCTGAGCTAATTGTCAGTGTAATGGACAACTGCTTTGCAGTATTCGTTTTGGCTCTTTACATTCTGAGTTCTAATCCCTTTGGGGGTCATCTTTGCCTTTCATCCTTTCAGGGTTGATAAGATAAGTACTGGGATTGATATAATTGTCCTTCCCCTCAAGTCTTGGCCTTGTACCTAAATAAGAAAGTATTATTATTATCATCATTGGCAGTATTGGTAGAGGGTTGGACGCCATGCTTTCTAGCATAGTTACGTCCCTTTACTGTCTAAGTTCAAACTTTGCCTTTCATCCTTATGGGGTCGATAAAATAAAGTACCAGTAATGTACTGGGTAATTGCTGGCCTTGTGTCAAAAGTAGAAACAATTATTATCATTATTATCCGGTATCGGTAGAGGGTCGGACACCATGCTTTGCCTTTCATCCTTACGGGGATGATAAAATAAAACACTAGTAATGCACTGGGGCTGATTTAATCAACTTTCCCCTTCTCCAAAATTGTTGGCCTTGTACCTAAATCAGAAACTGGTATTATTATTAATCTGTAATCTGTGGATTGGCAGTATCAGAAGAGAGTCAGGCACCATGCCTTGCAGCTTAGTTACGGCCCTTTACGGACTAAGTTCCCGCCGAGTTTAACTTTGCCTTTCATCCTTACGGGGTGATAAAATAAGTCGATTTACTCGACTTCCCTCCCCCCAAATTACTGGCCTTGTGCCTATACTAGAAATCATTATTAATCTGTAATTAAGACAGTTAAGTTGCTATTTCAAGAGTGTACTAGTTATTAATATTTGTTAAATTAATTAAAATAATTTAAATAAAGTAGAGAAATCAGAAATTCTAGTTATCTTTGAATTAGCCTTTTGATACCAAACTTTTGAAACTGTCTGTAGGGTTATAATATAAAAAAACATCTAATTTTAAAGAGTTCATATTCAAATTCAAACTTTCCAACATCATTTTAAGACTTTGAAATATGGTAATAAAAGGGTTAATGTGCTTTGAAACTATATTGCTAGCAAGAGCATAGACATGCTTTCTATTGTTTGTAATAAGTTTTTTCAATTGTTATATTTACAGGGCAATGCAGTTGGACAGTGTGGATTAGGACTGATGTATCTTCGTGGACAAGGTGTTGAAAAGGTAAGGAATTTCTAATTTAATTTTTTAAAAAACCTGTTTTGACATTGTCAGATTTTACGGGCAAAACCAAATGGCAGGAGACCCAGAGATAGAGCGCGAACAAAATAGTTGGAGAACATCCATGAGCTTGGTTAGTCTCGCTTTGGGATCCAGCTGGATCAATTGGAGACTATTGCTTCTGAAAGGACCTGCTGGAAGGTGGACTTGAGGATTCTGCCTCCATACCTTCCTAGGAATAAGTGGGCAAAGAAGAGACACTGTTAGTAAATCTCCTAGAAATTGTTTTAAATTTTGATTTCTCTGAGTATATTCAGTCCTTCTTTTAACCACTGAGCATTTTATAAAGGATATCTGTGTGTTTAATTTCCAGTGACATGTGTCTATCCTTGATCAAGAGACATTCTTTCCCATTGCACCAGTCCACTCAGATGGGAAAATGAGTTGTACTGTAATTCCAAGAGCCAATATTGTGTCACATTCAGTCTCCCTGAGAATTACGTTAAGGGTACACATGTCTATTGATCAAATAACTGGAACATTTGTCACAATTGAGGGAAGTCCAACATATTCTTGTGTCATACTTATACATAGAGATCATTTGATTATGGTGATTTATGATTTACACAGGTAAGAGTAAATATATCTGTTCAGAATTGCCTAACTCTGTTGTCTAGATTTGTTACATTTTAATTTTTATTTAGTCCAAATACATTACCCATCCATGGCTTTGCTGTCTTTCCCAAATTCTTGATGTTCATAATTAGTTCAAATTCATATGGGTTGATACTTGTAGGAAAAACATGGACAGGGAAGGGACTTCCGGAGAGTTGCAGCTCTAAGGGAAAAGAACAGAAAAAAGTATATATATGGGGTTTGGGTGAAGTGAGAATACAAAGGAGAGAAGCTTTTCATTGGATGATGCAGAGTTTGCTATTTCAGAAGAGTAGCAAACATTGTAATTGAAATAGAAATGGAATGAATGATATTTGTCAGAAGGCTAGTAATTTTAACTCTTTCAATACCATAATGCCTATGATATTCAAATCATTTTGAAAATAATCAAGAATTTGGAGGGATTTATTAATATAACAAGCTTTCTTATTATTAGAGCATAATTTACCAACGGTTCTTGTATAGATACATTGGAAAGTTTTTAGATAAATATAACCATTTTAAAATAAACAGTTCTGTATCATAGAATCAAGGCTAGTTTCAGGCAGTTTGGCATGAATGTGTTTGTGAGTTAAACATTTTTGTGTATCTAGAATATTTGTGAGAGTTGCAGCCAGAAGTTCTGTCTGCAATATGTATAAACAGTACTCTAATGTAGGTTGCATTTGTACTTTGTCAAAGATTAACAACTGGCCAT
The DNA here is from genome assembly GCA_964016885.1 of Eledone cirrhosa. Classification (NCBI taxonomy): domain Eukaryota; kingdom Metazoa; phylum Mollusca; class Cephalopoda; order Octopoda; family Eledonidae; genus Eledone; species Eledone cirrhosa. The sequence continues at coordinate 308,862,885 of OZ024740.1, read as the reverse complement.
CTATTTGCAAGACACAAACTGAAGTGTTTTCCAGCTGTGAAGAGGAAGCTTAGCATTTGAGATACTGTTTTATAGTGAATGCAGCATGGCTGAATTGTTAAGAGGTTCACTTCACAATCATTTGGTCCCGGGTTCAATCCCACTGCATGGTCTCTTTGACAAGTGTTATTTACCATAGCCTCAGATCAAACCTAGCCTTCTGTGGAATTAAATAGATGGTAAACTGTTTGAGTAAAATATTTGGAAGCTGGTCAGATGAATAGTATTTGTAATTCAAAAGACCACAAAGAGTACATATATCTGTGGTGGAATGCTCAGCCTTAATTTCATGAGCAGGCTGTTCCATTGATCAAACAACTGGAACACTTACCATCGAACCTGGTCGATCTCCATTCTGCAGCTTTATATTTCATACTTTGTAAGTATGATATTAATTTCATTTTATTTTACCAACTCATAATATATTAGAATACATAGGTGGCGAATTGACAGATCTGTTAGAACATTGGATAGAATGCTTTGTGGTATTCACTCCAGCTCTCTGCACTCTCAGTTCAAACCCTGTCGAAGTCAACTAATTAAAATAGAAAGTATTTCATTAGAAATGCAGTCATGAAAGGGTTAATAAATGCCCAAGAAATGCTGTATGACACTACCACACCCCCAGAACTCCACCATAAGTTACATGTCCATGCATACAACATATAATACATAATTGTACATTAATTGCTATAGTAACCAAAATTTAGTTCTGATTATTTCTTCATTGGAGCACTATAGAAAGTCCTTCCTTATTTTTTTCCAACCAGGATTATATTAATGCTTTAAAGTACTTCACTTTGGCTGCTGAGCAAGGTTGGGCTGAAGGTCAATTGCAGTTAGGAATTATGCATTACAGTAAGTAAACTTTCTATTTCAGATTGATAGAGGTCATCATCATTATCATCATCATCATCATTTAACATCCATTTTTCCACGCTTGTATGGGTTAGACAGGTTTTCATGTTATGAGTCAAGTCGGGTCTGCAGACCACACCATGCTCATATGGATCTGTATTTTTGATTGATTTCTATGGGTGGATGCCCTTCCTAACTTTAACCACATTACAGTCTGGATTGGGTGCTTTTTGACATGTCACCAGCACAACAATTTGATAGGGTGGACTGGGCACTTTTTGTTTTGTCACCTTACAGTGTGGACTGGGTGCTTTTTATTATAGCACCGAAACAGCCATCTAACAGGGAGGCTAGGTGCTTTTTGCCATGTCGCCAGCACAACCACTTGACAGGTTGGACTGGGCACCTTTTGTTGTGTCACCAGCACAACCACCTTACAGTATGATTTCTATGATCTGATGCCCTTCTTAATGCCAATCACCTTACAGAGTGTACTGGGTGTATGTAGTTTGTGGCATCTGCCCTTCCACTACCACTTTACAGAGTATACTGAGTGCATTTTTTGTGTATTTGTAATTTTAATCCATGAATTTAAAATGACAATTTAGGAAAGGTGTCATTAACTTCCTAAAATGCAGCCTTACGAGATCAGTGATTCAACTCAGATATTTTAATTCAACATCCTATAATGATTTAACAGAAAATATCTAACAACAGATTTGTTGATTCAAAAGTTTACAATATCTTTACTAGTGGACAGATCATTGTAAAAGCAAACAATTTCAGTTTCAAAAGATCTCACTTTTATATATATGCAAAAAATAAACAGAAATAACGAAAATAACAAAACAAACGGCACATTACATGGAAGGAATATATTAGTTTAACACTTGAAATAGCCAGAAGAGGGTCTTAACGTTTTGGATGCTAGTCCTCATCAGAAGAAAGAATGAGAAATTAAAGAAGAAATGGAAAGATTGAGGAGACAGGCAGGGCGGAATTGGAAAAACATTTTTTAGAGAAAAATAATAGGTCCATTCATATTGCTATCTCTTGGAAAAGTGTTGACGCTGGCATTTTGTGTATGATATACTTTTTTTTTTAGAAAGGTAGTGATGGAGCGTGTCTATCTGAAAGGGAAAAAAAAATGTTTTGTATATAGAGCTATATACTTTTTTTTTTTTTTTTTTTTTTGGTACTTAAAAATATCTATATATATATATATCAGTAGGAGGCTGGATGCCCAGGGATGGAAATGTTTTGATTTAAATCTACACATCTGATAAGTAGATTTATGCTGGAGTCAGGCCTGTCATATTGAAAAAGATCTTGAGCCAATCATCTGAGAAACATATGTAATGTTTGATATGGAATAAAAACATTTCAAAGTGAAACTTCAATATCTCATACATAATACACACACACATGGAATTTGCTGTCGAAATGGCAAAAACTCAGCCTTTGGGCCCAGACTCTCTAATATATACCGTATATGCCGGCACATAGGTCAACCCCTAAAATTCTGAGGTGTAGTTCAGGTGAAGCAGCAGGCATACGTCCACATTTTATATTCAGCAGACAAGTTGACCCCTGGTTTTGGAGAGATATTTTTAAGTACCAAATGTCAACTTGTATGCCAGCATATACGGTATATATGAATAGATAGATAGAGGAAAGAGAGAGAGAGAATGATAAAGAAACCAGTTTAAATAAGTATCTTATACTATTTTTATTAATTAAGCTGTGCTAATTAATTTGCACTGACAAAAATATCAATTCATCGAAATGGCAAGAGCTCAGCCTTTTGGCCCAGACTCTAATATATTCTAATTTATATATATGACTAGATAGATAGAGGAAAGAGAGAATAATAAGGAAACCATTTTCAATAAGAACTCTATGCTATTTTGATTAATTAAGCTGTATTAATTAATTTGCACTGACAGAAACATCAATTTATTTCAGGTGGTTTAGGAGTTAGAAGAGATTATAAACTTGCTGTGAAATACTTCAACTTGGCTTCACAAGGTGGTCATATCCTTGCATTTTACAATTTGGCACAAATGCATGCTACAGGCACAGGAGTTTTGAGCAATTGTCACATGGCAGTTGAGGTATTGTATTCATTCTTGTAAATTGCACTGTTGATTCTTGCTGATAATTTATTCTTAATATTTTTTTCTTAATCTGTTTTAAAATGTCATATAAGCTCAATGAAAAAATCTTCCCCTTTTTTAAAACTTTATTCAAAACAAACCAACCACCCATCCCACTAATGTGCGGACGTATGAAAGAAGTGTTAACTTTTAACATCCTGTAAAATAACAGAAAATATCTAAAAACTGCTTTTGTTAAATCAAATGTTTACACTAACTTTACTAGCAGACAGGTCATGAAAATTTGAGGGATTTAATAAAATTATTATTTCTTTACTAAGTAATTTCTTCTTCGCCCACTTATTCCTGAGAAGAGTGTTAGGGCAGAGTCCTGAAACTCTCTCCAATGGGTCCTGTCAGAAGCAACTCTCCAATTGATCCGGCTGGATCCCCAAGCGAGATCAGCCGAGCTCATGGATGTTATCCAATCATCTTGCTCGGGGTCTACTCCTGGGTCTCCTGCCAGTTGGTTTTTCCCTTAAAATCTGTCCCACGATTCTTTCCTGAGACATTCTAACCACATGCCCATAGTATCGGAGTTGTGATCTCTCAATTCGGAGAAGTAGCAGCTCTACCTGGAGAGACTCTCTGATCCGTGCTACGCACTCTTTGGAATAATATTACTAAGTAACTTAATATTTGAAAATATTAATTTAAATAGGAACCCTTTAAAATGGGCAGGTTTCTTTCATAGAAACAAAGCCAGTTTAACTGGGTTAGTATCAAAAGTGTTAATAAATTCTCTCTGAAAGCTTGTAGAGAACAGACTGCTTTTCAGCTCTCAATAGGATCAGATGCCCATAATTAGAAAGTATATATGCTGTCATGGGATCTTAATATACTGAGGCTAAGACTTCTGCAATAATAGCAGAACTGACTGAATATGTGTGTGTCTGTTATTTGTAAAGCATGACTACATACAGTTGATCACATGGACTAAACTGCAGTGTGAGAATTAGTCATTGGCATCTAGAGTGTTGTAAAGTGATCTCTTCCTTTCACTGAGTAACTTGTCTAATAGAACATTTGCTATAATATTTTAAAGAATGTTATTAGAAAGATATTTGAGGCATCATACCTTCATATTTCTGTTCCTTCAGAAATATTAGGTTTAATGTTTACATATCATCATCATTGTTTAACGTCCACTTTCCATGTTTGCATGGGTGAGATGGGTTGTCATATTATGAGACAAGTCAGGTCAGGTGATCATGTCTTACTCATATGGATCTGTATTTTGGCTTTGTTTTTACAGCTGGATGCCCTTCCTAATGCTAACAACATTTCAGTGTGGACTGGGTGCTTTTTACTGTGGAACTAAAACAACCACCTTACAAAATGGACTGGGTGCTTTTTTCTCGTGTTCAACACGATCACCTTACATGGTGGACTGGGTGCTTTTTCTTCACGAAAATGTTCTTTATAGATCATATTTACAAAAGTAGTGAAGTACTGGATTGGATACCTTTCTGCTTTTAGTTGCCTTCTTTACATATTCCGAGTTTTTATTTTTGCCTTTTATCTCCTCAAGAACACTAAAATAACTACCAGTCATAGACTGGGGGCTGATTCAATTGACTATATCCATCCCCTGTAAATATTTAATAAATTAGGGTAGTGGTGATAATAATTGTTTCTACTTTTGGCACAAGGCCACCAATTTGAAAGGAAGGGGAAAGTTGATGAAATCGACCCCTGTAAGGATGAAAGACAAAGTTGGCCTCACTGGGATTTGAAGTCAGAACGTTATAGGCCATAACTATATGCTGCAAAGGGGAGTGGGGATAATGGTTTCTAATTTAGGCACAAGGCCAACAATTTTGGGGAAGGGGAAAGTTGATTAAATCAATCCCAGTGCATTACTGGTCTTTATTTTATCGCCCCCATAAGAATGAAAGGCAACGCTAACCTCAGTGGGATTTGAACTCAGAACATAAAGGGACCTAGCTCTATGCCACAAAGCATGTTGTTCATTGGTATTTCTATAATGGGCTCTTTATTGTTTACAGCCAGGTTTTCCTCGTTAATGTTTTTAGAATTCTGTACATTTGGCTGTTATCCTGATTATTTCTAATTTGTAGTTATTCAAAAATGTAGCAGAACGTGGACGTTGGAGTGAAATGCTGATGGAAGCCCATTCATTGTATCGAGAGGGTAATGTTGAAGCAGCACTCATCAAATACACTTTTTTAGCTGAGCTTGGTTATGAAGTAGCACAATCCAATGTAGCATACATTTTGGATCAAGGTTAGTTTCAATGATTTCTATTTATTGCAAAAATTGTCGGAAGATTAACCCTTTAGCATTTACATTACTCTGTTGTATTTTTGTGGTAAAGGCTTTATCTTCCCTAATTATCTCACATAATATCAAATCTACGAGATTTTGATGTTATTTATTTTTAGAACAATACCTTAACATCAGTATGAGTGGCCAGTTATGGCTGGCTTGAACAGAAAGAGGTGAGAATTCTAGTCGGATACGGTTGGTTTACATGATAAGGGGTTAAAAAATAACGCAGCTGATACAAGCAGCATAGAAATCTAAATTTTGTACTTGTAAAAATCTTGAGAAAGTATTATAGTACATAAATATTTATTTTTGCATGAAATTTTTAAAAGTTTATTTGAAAAAGTTTGTATGGTACATAACATAACTCACATGAAAATGTATTATCAGCTTTAGACTTTATCATGAAAGATTTTATAATATTAGAAATATTGCATTAAAAAATATTTTATTCAATGGAGTGATGAATTTGTGTGACTGAAAAATGGCATGCATCTAATAACTAACATAAGTGATGTTCATCAAAGTTTAATGCATTAATTAAAAGCCTATAACTTATTTCTAAACCTGGATAACAGAATCAGTTGATTCAAAGAACATTTTAAAAGAAATTTACTAATAGGTACCTCATGGATCAATTTTCCAATGTTTCAATTTTATCGAAGATTTTATATAATTTTCTGCAATAAATATAAATAATTGTAGAAAACAGTGTTTTATTAGAAAGCTACTCCAATGTAAATGAGACATTAATTCTTAAAAATATAATGATACCAAAGAGGTTGGGATGCTACCTTGGAATTATTTAATAGCCCTTATATTTTAGGATAGCATCATTTCATCAAAAAATTTATTGTTTAATATTTTGGTGATAAAGCAATATTCGCCAACATTACACCCAATGTTCCCCCTCCATACATATGCATGTATCTGTGTGTATATCATGACTCATACACTGTTCACTTTCCTGACATTTGTATATTATTCTATGTACTATACATGCACCTTTGATGAGTTTTAGTGCACCTGAGCACTACACAATAATTTTCATTATTATTTGTCTTTTGAAGGTGAAAGTATGATGTTTTTAAAGCAGGAAACCAACAAACGTGCTCTCTTGCAATGGACTCGAGCTGCTTCTCAAGGTAAATATATCATTTATATTAACATTTGTGTTCTGAGTGAAAATGCTGTGGGGATAATTTTTTCATTCCTTGGGAATTGATTAAATAAGTACCAGTCATATACGAGGTTGTTTATGCTGATGTGAGAAGTCATTTTTGTTGATTCTATATTGGTGTTGATGTATTCATCAATGACTCAAACTAGAGGCTTTATCATATTTAATGTGAGTGCTTCACAATTTTGACTTTGAATTTCACTGTGACTCACTGTTATTTGGAATAACTTCTGTGCTATTTTTATTATATTTTTATTATATATCATATATACTTGAATATAAGCTGACCCACCTATTTTATGTCTGAAAAATAGGCAAAATCTAAACCCCATTTATAAGCTGAGGCAGGTAATCATCACATTATGTTTAGATGGTGTGGTTTTGAAATTCTCATGAAGTTTTGATATTTAAATGTGAATGAAATTTGGTAGATAGAAACAGTACTGAAGCTTGTTAGATGTGTATACACACCCACACACACATACACACACACACACATATATATATATATAGTCTGGCCCAACCCATGTTAGCTTGGAAAAGATAGTGATGATTATCATCATCATCATCATTTTTATGTCCGCTTTTCCCTGCTTGCAAGGGTGGGACAGGAACTGATTCTGGCTTGATTTCTACAGCTGGATGCCCTTCCTAACACCAACCTCATTTACAGTGAGTGCTGGGTGCTTTTTTGCCGTGGCACCGCCACGACCACTTTGCAGTGGAATGATATGGACCCCAGTCCCTATCATCTCATTTCTTACAGCTGAGTAAACTGGAGCAATGTGAAATAAAGTGTCTTGCTCAAGGAAACAACACATCACCCTGTCTGAGAATTGAACTCACAACCTTTCGATTGCAAGGCCAATGCTCTAACCACTAAGCCATGTGCCTTCATTATATATATATATTTATAATCATTATCTGCTTTTCCAAGCTAACATGGGTTGGGCCAGACTTTTTGGAGGCAGTATTCTATGACTAAATGCTTTTTTTGAAAGAATTGTAACTGATCTTTACATGTGGAACCAGTGAGCTGCAAGACATATTGTTTATGCTGAACATAAAGAAACGTCACCAGCAGCCCAAGAAATGTCTATGTGAAGCGAATGCAAAGTGAGACATGCTTGCACACAGACAGATATACAAGAGGCTTTCACACGGACAAGTCATTGGTTAACAAAAGCTTTATTAGGAGCTTGACCAAAGTGCCATGCAGTGGGACCAAACTTGGAACCATAGGGATGTGAAGTGAACCTCTTAAGCTCACAGCAATGCCTGCGTATATATATATATATATATATATATATATATATATATATATACGCAGCTTGCCATTGATTTCTTGAGATTGATAGATTAAGTTACTGACAAAGTACTGGGGTCAATAAAATTGATTAAAACTCTTGAAAGCATTGCCCCAGCATAGCTGCAGTCCCATGAGTGAGACCATTAACCCTTTTAATACCAACCCACGTCTAGTTCTATGACGTAAAATCTTCCATTTTAAAATGCTCATACTTACACTAAAACTGTCTATCATAAATTTTTATCTCAGAATATTTTCTTGAGGTACATCCCAAACACCAGCTTACATTTACTAAATCCCTTTAAATTATTTTTTATTTTAAAAATTAATCTGAAATTATAAGCAGTGTATCCCATCAAAAATATAGTAATCGAAAGGGTAAAAGAATAAATAAATATAATTAGTGAAACTCACCGAGGAGATGATGAAGGACCGTGACAAGTGGAGAGATGCTGTGCTGAATAGGACCCGTCCAACCCTTGCAAGCAGGGAAAAGCGGATGTAAAATGATGATGATGAAAAGGAAGTTTATGTGGAATGTAGATATTGCGTGTGTATTATGATTTGTCTAAAAATGGCAATGTTTTTCAGGATCAACAATTGCTCGAGTGAAAATGGGAGATTATCATTATTATGGATTTGGCACATCTGTAGATTATGAAGTGGCAGCTAATCATTATCGTGTTGCATCAGAACAACACCACAATGCACAAGCAATGTTCAACCTTGGTTACATGCATGAGAAGGGGCTTGGTATGAAGCAGGTAAATATCAGCATTATTTTATGTTCTCTTTTTACAATGGAATGGGTTGGATGGGTTGTCATTTTGTTCATATGTTCCATATTTGTTCATATGTTCCATATTTGGCATGGTTTCTACAACTGGAGGTCCTTCCTAATGCCAGCCATTGTACTGTGTACCAAGTGTATTTTTTTGAGCACCACCACTACCACTTTACTGAGTGTAGTGCAGGCATATCAAACATGTGGCCCTTTACAAGCATGTTTTATCTTTGTAATATAAAATAAAAAAATTTGTTGTAATGTGTGCAAATAGTTGTGTGTGGCTCTCAGACAACACATATGTGACCCATCTGGCCCTCGGGGAACCCTCAGTTTGACATGCCTGGTATAGTGGGTGCATTTTTTCATGGTACCAACACAATCACTTTACAGGGTATACTGGGTGCGTTTTATTGTGACATCAACTAGAGAGTTTGTTACATGTTCATCCAGGTTGAAGAGTCCTCTCAAACTTTTATTGTTTCTGTTTTATCACCAACAAAGTTTATTTCATTGATATATTTTATTTCATTATCTCTAAGTGGTTTATGTATTGGGCTTGCAATCGGGAGATTGTGAGTTCAATTCTTGGACTGGGTGATGTGTTGTGTCCTTGAGAAAGACACTTTATTTTGCATTGCTCCAATTTACTCAGCTGTAGAAATGAGTTGTGATGTCACTTGTGCCAAGCTGTATTGGACAGCATTGGTGATGTGGAGAGGGGAGACTGGTATGCATGGGTGACTGCTGGTCTTCCACAAACAACTTTGCCCAAATTTGTGCCTTGGAGGGGAAATTTCTAGGTGCAAATTCCATGGTCATTTGAGGGTGGGTGGGTGTCTTTATCCTTTTATTATCTCTCACTGATTTTTAATGTATAGAAAGATAAATTAGAAAGAAAATTGTTTTTCCTTTAATCTTAAAGCAGTGTCTTATATTACTGAGGTGCTTACAAGAATTGATTTCCATGTATTTTATTTAGGATGTTCATCTTGCTAAACGTTTTTATGATATGGCTGCTGAAACAAGTACTGAAGCACAGGTTCCAGTAACACTTGCACTCCTGAAGCTGGGCCTTTTTTATGGTGTTGATGTATTTAGTAAAGAAGTAAGTTATTTATTAAACTCTTTTTTTTTTTACCATATTTCTAACAAGAATTATCAAAAGTTTAGTGAAATAACTTTCAATTTAATAATGGTTTCTGATTTAGGCCTAAGACCAACTATTTACATGGAGGGGAAAATCGAATAAATCAATCCCAGTGCATTACTGGTACTTTATTTTATTGATCCTGAAAGGATGAAAGGCAAAGCTAACCTCAGATGGATTTGAATTCAGAACAAAGTGCTGTAACTATATATGCCTTAAAACATTATTCAGCACTCTACTGATACTGCCAATCCACCACCACCCTGTTTAATAATAAAGACACATAATTAACTACTGAAATCTAATATTATTTGGTATTTAATAAGATGGTAACATTTATATTTGAACACTTTAATTTTGATTTATTTTTCATTTAATGAGAAACTAAAAAATTTGCTCATATCTATAAAATTATAACACAAGTCTCTATAAATAAAATGATGCAATCTTTAATTGAAAGGATATTTTCAAATGCTTGTAGGATAATGTCTTACATACAGGATAATCTCGTCTTTGGCATCATTTTAAGTTTGCTTTCCATATAGAATGGGGGGAGTGAGTTGTCACAGTCTGTGACCAGACATGTCAGAGCAACCCATCTTACTCATTACATTCCATATTTTGCATGGTTTCTATGGCTGGATGCTCTTCTTAATGCCAACCACCCTACACAGTGTACTGGGTGCGTTTTTTATGACACCAGGACTAGCATTTTACATAGTGGACTGGGGTGCATTTTATTGTGGCACCCACACTAGAGAGGTTGTCATGTGCTTGGCCAGACTGAAGAGTCCTCCAAGATTCTATATTGTCTTCAATTCATTGCTAAACACTGTAGGTTCTGGTATCTAACCACGTTTACTTTAAGTGTCACAGTGCTATTATATCTTAACCCTTTAGCATTTAAACTAGCTGTATCCGGCCAGAATTCTCTTTCTGTTCAAACTAGCTGTAACCAGCCACTCATACTGATGTTAAGGTATTTTTTCATGCTTAGAGTTGCTGAAGCATGGAACAAACTGCCTGCGTCAGTTGTTAGCTGCCGAGACACTGCATCCTTTAAAACCCTCATGCTTCCTGAAATTCGCCAAAACTACACCTGATGTCCCTCTTCCATACACATGCACACAAGTGTATATCATGACTCTTGCACTGTTCATTTTCCTGGCGTTTGTACATTACCCTATGTACTATACATACACTTTTGATGAGTTATAGTCTGTACACAATATATTTTCATTATTATTATTATGAGGGCGGTGAATTGGCAGTATCGGTAGAGGGTCGGACATGCCTTGCAGCACAGAGTTACGCCCCTTTCTGATCAGGAGTTCAAATCCTGCCGAGGTTAACTTGGCCTTTCATCCTTACGGGGTCGATAAAATAAAGTGAAGAATCGTCCCCAGTACTGGACTGGTATTTTTTTCCCTACCTCAAAAGGATGAAGGCAAAATTGGCAGGTTTTGAACTCAGAATGCAGAGAACTGGAATGAGTACTACAAAGCATTCTAACGACTCTGCCAATTCACTGCCTTAACCTTTCAGCATTTACATTACTCTATATTTACTATTGTATTTTCACAGTAAAGGCTTTACCTCACATAATTATCTTACATAATATCGAATCTATGAGATTTTGATATTATTTATTTTAAGGCTGGTGGATTGGCAGTATCAGTAGAGGGTCTGACGCCATGCTTTGCAGCAAAGAGTTACGGCCCTTTATGGTCTGAGTTCAAATCCCACAGAGGTTAACTTAGCCTTTCATCCTTATGGGGTCGATAAAATAAAGCACTAGTAATACACTGGGATAATTGCTGGCCTTGTGCCAAAAGTAGAAACAATTATTTATTTTGAGAACAACCCCTTAACATCAGTATGAGTGGCCGATTACAGCCAGTTTGAACAGAAAGAGGTGAGGGAATTCTGGCCAGATATGGCCGGTTTAAATGCTAAAGGGTTAAACTATGATACACCAGTAATAAAATGTATTTTTTCTTATAAGTTTCTTTCTTTCTATCTAATTGCAGATGGAATTCTACAAGGATTTTCTCAAAAGACTAAACCCTCAGTTGTATTTAGGCCCGGACTGGGATCTTTATGTAATAACATTTCTTGCTGTTTTATTAGGGTTGGTCATTTTGTTACGACGGCAAATGGGACAGGCAGCATAACATTACTTTTGCTCATGTCTATTCAGTACGATGGACAAAATTTATTTGAGGATATTGTAAATATATGTGTAAATAAATTTTTCGATAAAGTTTATCTTGTTCTTTCTAAAGGAAACATTCATTGTTGTTTTTAAAGTAATATGTACTCTCAGGTCTCGAATAATCGAACACCACCCCCTCGATTATTAATTTTTCGAATTTTGTCCAGCTCTGCTATTATTTGGGACCTGAGAGTACTCACAAAGTAGCTAAGTGTTAAAGGTGTTACTAAAAATTGATAGTATAAAGATATAGATTGAATCCATTAGTCTTCTTCACCCACTTATTCCTGAGAGGGCTGTGCAGGCAGAGCCCTCAAACACTCCTTCCAGCGGATCCTGCCAGAAGCAACTGTCTCCCTCCGATCCGGTTAGATCCCCAAGTGATACCAGCTGAGCTTGTGGATGTTATCCAACCATCTTTCTCGGGATCTACCTCCAGATCTCCTGCTAGTTGGTTTTGCCTGTAAAATCTATGCAGAGATTCTTTCCTAAGACATTCTAACCACATGCCCATAGTATCGTAGCTGTGATCTCTCAATTTGGAGAAGTAGTGGCTCTAACTGGAGTGACTCTCTGAGCTACCCACTCAATCGATGCTTTCATGGGTTAGACAGACGAGCTACATTCAGTATGCATTGGGAGCATTTTATCATGACTCCAGCATTACCATATTATAGGGTAGACTGGGTGAATTTTTTGTGGGACCCACTACAGCCTTACTGTAAGCTGAAAAAGTGATTAGAGATAAAAGGCTTATACATAGAAAAGACTACATATCCATACTATAGACAAATGAATGAATTTAGTGATTTGGGTCAGGAAAATAGTGTCACCTTTTCAGTTATTAGAATAATAATCTTCATTAAGTGTAAATCTGATTGTGGACTAAAAACTGAATAGATTTTCATTTTAGATGATTACAGATGAACAAGGTGGCAAATGTTGAAGTTATCTGTCAATTTTCCTGATAATAATAATAAAAACATCTCTCTGTTTGTCTGTCTGACTGTCAAACTCTAGTTATTTATTTATGTATATTTACTAATATATCTATCTTGGGATATAACAAATCCTAATAGCAGTAAAAAAAATAGACAAATAGACACATAGAACAAAGTAATCTTTTAGTGGATATATGTTTGATAATGATTAAAGAAAATTATTGTAATTGATTTAAATGAAATATTGCAATTGTTGGAATAACAAGAAGGTGGAGGTCAAGGATAATCGAGGATTAAAGTATTTTTACATAGAATATTATGAAGGAATTATTAAATTAAATATTTTTCACTATAAACCATGTCGTTTTTGATAGGTACTATGCTAGTGTGTTTCTATGCATATATTTAGACAGGTGTGTGTATGCAGCAAAAATATCTGATTAGGAAGTAGGAAAAAGTGCTTGATCTAGTGTAAGAGAGTTGATATTTATGTTCATACACAGAACAAATAAAGTGCTACCTTAGATTTCAAGGTTCAGTTATGACCATCTCTATAGACTGTAGGTGGTGGTGGTATAAAATGGGTGGAGGTGCAATCAGAAGCTATTTGAAAATCCTAGGCAACAAAAGAAATAAGCTATGCTACCACCAACTTATCTATATATTAAACAAATTGGTAGAGGTAAGGGGATGTTCTTGAATGATAAAGAAATTCATAAATTTAAAGGAATAGAGAAGAGAGACTTTTTATCATCAACTCGTGTATCACTAAGACCATCATCATCACTTTGTCTATTTTCCATGCTTGCATAGGTTAGATGGTTGTTGCATGCTGAGGCTAGACCTATCAGGTAACTAGGTCTGACTAGTATGTTGTTTTGGTTTGGTTTCTAAACCCATGCTAGCATTGAAAATGGACTTTAAACAATGATGATGATTAAGAGCATAGTTTCTACAGCTGGATGCTCTTCCTAACACCAACCATTTGACTGTATGTAGTGGGAGCATGGGCCCTATGGATTTTATAGTGTGCTGGGTGCTTTTTGTCATGATACCTACACAATCACTTTATAGTGTGGGATGGGTGCTTTTTCAGAAATATATTGTGATGTTATCTCTGATTCATGAGAATATATTTCTCAGTTATATAACCACAATGCCAAATAAATCAACAGTATCTATTATACTTTCTGAAAATGTGTTAGATGGAATAAATGTGAGTGTACTGAAAGAATGACTTTATTAAAAATATCACCAATATAGATATAGTTTTAGTTATATAAAATACAGTGCTGAAAGGGTGTTATCACACTGTTGTATCTCCTATCCCATGTCAATATATTTATGGTTATGAGATTTTCTATTGATAGAATCCCAGCGATATGCACTACTTAATTGTTATTGATCTAAGAGATATAACTATATAAGATATATCTAGTTTTGCAATTGGCCTGTGTGAATATGTTTGTGAGTAGTTAAGTTACTCCTTTGAGAGAATGATTTCCAACAGATATCACAATGATATGGTTTCTCTCCTGTGTGAATACATTTGTGTTTACTTAAAGTACTACTGACATAAAATGATTTACCACAGATGTCACAGTTATATAGCTTTTCACCTGTGTGAATGCGCTTGTGAGTAGTTAAGTGACTTCTTAAAGAGAATGATTTATCACAGACATCACAGTGATATGGCTTCTCTCCTGTATGAATATGCATGTGAATTGTTAAGTGACTTCTTTGAGAAAATGAATTACCACAGATATCACAGTGATATGGTTTCTCTCCTGTATGAATGTATTTATGTGTAGTTAAGTTACCACTTCCAGAGAATGATTTACCACAGATATTACAGTGATATGGCTTCTCTCCTGAATGAAGGCGTTTGTGTTTAGTTAAGTTAGAATTTTGTGAGAATGATTTACTACAGATATCACAGTGATATGACTTCTCTCCTGTATGAATAAGTTTGTGTTTAGTTAAGACACCATTTTCAGAGAATGATTTACCACAGATATCACAGTGATATGGCTTCTCTCCTGTATGAAATCGTTTGTGAGTAGTTAAGTTACTCCTCGCAGAGAATGATTTACCACAGACATCACAGTTATATGGTTGCTCTCCAGTATGAATACGTTTGTGAGTAGTTAAGTTACCACTTTGAGAGAATGATTTACCACAGATGTTACAGTAGTATGGCTTTTCTTTTGTATGAATGTATCTGTGAACAGTTAGGTGACTTTTTACAGTGAATGATTTATCACACATATCACAGTAATATGGTGTCTCTCCTGTATGAACACGCTTGTGGGTAGTTAAGTTACTGCTCGAAGAGAAACATTTACCACAGATATCACAGTGATATGGCTGTTCTCCTGTGTGAAAGTGTTTGTGTTTAGTTAAGGTAGATATTTGTGAAAATGATTTACCACAGATATCACAGTTATATGGTTTCTCACCAGTATGAATACGTTTGTGAGTAGTTAAGGCACTTCCTTCAGAGAATGATTTACCACAGATGTCACAAGGATATGGTTTCTCTCCTGTATGAATACGCTTGTGGACTGTCAAACTATGATTTCGAGATAATGATTTACCACAGATATCACAGTGGTATGTTTTTTCTTTCTCTTTCTTTATATCATCAATGAAATCAATCCAATTACACTGTGTTTCCCATTTAACTCTCTTTTCACATAATTCCTTTTCCATAGTGTTCGTTCTCTCACCTCAACATAATTATCTCATCTTGGCTTTTATAATTTATTCTTAACAAATATTTCTTCTATATTTTCATTAACTGTGACCTGAAGATGATGCAAACTCCTTTGTAAATTTTTCCAAGTCTAATTAGAATCCCAAATCATCTTGAACACATTCCATACAGTGAAGTAGAGAAAGGTTGCTATTAATCTCACTTCAGAAGAAATATTTCACAGTAATTCTACTATAGATTTTCGTAAACAGTGTTATATCTCTTCTGTATAACATATTCCTTTAGTCTTTAAAAGATGATAAATATTGATCCATGTATGTGTCTGATATAAAGAATTCTTTGATGCCAAAATCATCTGATATTCTGAAATAATAAAGAAACAGTATAAGATATGGAGGATACTTAAAATGTAGAAATTAGTGAAGAATTAAGTGTAAGAGTAGGTGTTCACCAAGGCTGTCTTTAGTCCCCTGCTGTGTATTATTGCCCTACAGGTTATAACAGATGAGTTTAAGACTGGCTGCCCATGAGAGATGATCTAACTCTCATAGCTGAATCTATGGCAGAACTAGAGAAGAAATTTCAAACCTGAAAGCATGGCTGAGAATCAAAAGGCCTTAAAGTTAACTTGTCTAAGACTAAAGTTCTAGTATGTAGAAAGGAAAATAGGGCACAGGTTTCCTCTGGGAAATGGCCTTGCTCAGTGTGTAGGAAAGCAGTAGGTAGAAATTCCATTCTATGTCCCAAATGCAAGCTATGAGTACATAAAAGATGTAGTGGAATCACAGGCATAAGAATGTAGGTTTTATATGTGGCCGATGCTCAGGTGCAGTAAGTAGCAATGCCCGCTTGATACTAGCCCCTTCTATTGCTCAGATGGTTCTATAGAAATAGTAGGCACTTTCCGTTACCTGGGTGATAAAATCAGCAGTGGAGGAGGGTGTTCTGAAGCATTATATACATGTAACACTACAGCTACACTTTCAGATTTTGTAACATTATATATATATGGTAGTGAGACATGGGCAGCAACTGCAGAGGATATGCGACGGCTGGAGAGAAATGAAGCAAGCATGCTCCGATGGATGTGCAATGTCAATGTGTGTGAACAACCAAGCATAGACGAGTTGAGAGAGAAACTGTGTATAAGAGGGATAAACTGTAGTGTGCAGGAAAGAAGACTGTGTTGGTATGGACATGTGATGCACATGGAGGATGACCGCTGGGTAAAGAAGTGGCAAGAAATCCCGGTGGAAGGAAAACGCAGTAGAGGAAGACCATGAAAATCATGGGTGGAGGTGGTGAGAGCTGACCTCAGATCGCTGAAGCTCACAGGAGATATGATGAAGGACCATGACGAATGGAGAAATGCTGTGCTGACCCGTCCCACCCTTGCAAGCAAGGAAAAGCAGACGTAAAATGATGATCATGATATGTAACACTAGAGCTACACTTACAGATTGTGTAACATTAGATATATATATTGGAGTGAAAGGGGGCGAAAAGACCATCGGAGTTTCAGAGATCTTCACACCTCTCACATTTGGTGGGAAATAATTTTCTTTCCTTGTTTTTTTCTGGACCTATTAAATGCTTGCAATCGACTTTTTTCCAGGGTTAGGGTTTCCGTTTTTCGGGAAAAAAAGTCGATTGCAAGCATCTTAGAAGTCCAGAAAAAAAAAACAAGGAAAGATAATTATTTCCCACCAAAGGCGGTGGATTGGCAGTGTCGGTAGAGGGTTGGACGCCATGCTTTGACGCATAGAGTTACGGCCCTTGCCATTCTGTGTTCAAATCCCGCCGAGGTTAACTTTGCCTTTCATCCTTACGGGGTCGATAAAATAAAGTACCAGTAATGCACTGGATAATTGCTGGCCTTGTGCCGAAAGTAGAAACAATTATATATATATATATCTCTTATACTACAGATACACCTTCAGCGTATGTAACATTACATATATATATTCTACTCCAGAAACATTATTCTTCATTGCTTGGTGGCTGTTGTTGTTGTTGTTTAAGCTTTCGTCAGCCTTGATTGATTAAACCCATGATGAAAAACTTTCCAGCTGTGACCATATCTTTTTTTTTTTTTTAGATAAGGACCTAATCAGTTATGAGAGAGTATGTTTGAAAAATGTGATAGCCAGAGTAAGAACAGGCTGGAAGACGTTCAGGGGTTGGTACTTCTACTGACAGCAAAGGGCTTCTCTTTCATAGTGAAGGGTAGACTGTATGACACCTATGTGTGAAATGCAATGCTATATGGCAGTGTGACATGGGCCCTGATTGCAGAAGACTTGCTTCGATGGATGTGAAATGTTAGTGTGCTTGAATGTTGCAGCATAAGTGAGTTGAGAGAAAAACTTGGAATAAGAGGAATTGGATGTAGTGTGCAGGAGAGAAGACTGCAAATGGTGCAGACATGTGATGCATAGGGATGTTGATGGCCATATAAAGAAGTGCAGGCAAAATCTCAGTGGATGGGACTTGTTGAAAAGACAGACCCAGGAAGATATGGAATGAGGTAGCGAGGGGGCTGACCTTAAGAAACTGAACCTCCCAACAGAGGTAACAATGAACCATGAGGACAGGCAACACTGTGCTGATGTAAACCCATCTACCAGCCTAAAACTTGACCTGACCTGTCCCATTCATGTATCACCCTTCCCAGCTCCACTGACATCCTTAGTTATTCTTGCAATTACTGCATCCCTACCTAGCCCCTGTAGTGGTCATTCCCAGCATCACTGTACAGCCCATTCCTACTCTATATAGGGTCACCTTCACCCCCACATAAATCCTAATATCCACACTACCCAGGGTCAACACCCACCCACCCACCCATCCATTCTACTCTAGATGTCCCTCCTAAAACCCGACACACCAGCTATAGACCCCACTTAGTAGCAGTTATCACCACAGTACCTTTTACACTGCTGGATATTCCATTCCCATCAACCATCCCTCACCCTCTTAAATACCCACACATACCATCACCCCTGTCCATATTCGAGAGGGCTGTTCAGTTGAGTCAATGACGACAACCTTTGCAGTGCCACTATAAATACACCCAGTACACCCTGTAAGGCGGTTGATGACAGGAAGGGCACCTCACAGTAAAAACAAAAGGGTCTGGAGAACTCTCCAGTTGTATCAGCTCTAGCTAGTATTGGTGATCTACTCTCGGGTCCCAAATAATTATTCGAGACCTGAGCGTGCATGATAAACGTACCCAGTACACTCTGTAAAGTGGTTGCTGATGGGAAGGGCATCCAGCCATAGAAAACCTGCCAAAACAAAGGGGCAAGATAAAATGCCCTCGGTAGATTGTGGTCCACCTGGATGTCAGAAAGGGCTCCGATTGAGTACTAACCGATCTGTGACATGTCTAATCCTTGCTAGCAGCGAAAAAGGACATTAAATGATGATGATAATGATGATGATGTGATATGAAAGAAATTTGACTACTGTTTCTACCAGATCAAGCAATGACTTAGTAGCTCCCTCAATGAATCATTGTCTTTATTAAATATCTCCAGGTCATATTCTGTTAATTCAACCTGCAATTATTAAGATTGAATTAATAGAAAGTTAATATAGAAAGTTGATGTTAATGATTATAGATTTTAATATTTAAATATCTGGAGAAAATATACAATTCTGATAAGTTGTTTCCTAATTACATTTGAAAATTGGGGTAAATGGTGGAAAAGAATTTTGCAAGTAAAAAAATTCTCTTCTCTTCTTCTTTTCCCACTTATTCCAGAGAGGGTCATGGGGCTGACCAGCAGGTCCTGTCAGAAGCAAACGTCTCCAACCGATCTGGCTGGATCCCTAAGCGAGATCAGCTGAGCTCATGGATGTTATCCAACCATCTTCCTTGGGGTCTACCTTTGGATTCCTGCTGGTTGGGTTTGCAATTTTTTCTGAGACATTCTAACCATGTGCCCATAGTATCGGAGCTGTGATCTATCAATTCGAAGTAGTGGCTCTACCAGGAATGACTCTCTGATTTCTGAGCTACACACTCTATTGAGTAATGTTACTCCAAAGACCCTTCGGAGGAACCCCATTTCGGCTGCTTGTATTCACGATTGTATATGAAAATAATGTTTGTGTGGTTAATTGTTTGGTAACATGTTAGTGAAAAGATTAAAGTAAAACTTCAGATATGAAGAGATAAATGACAAGAAGGCATCAACCAACTTTATTCTATACCATTCTCTAAACTACGATGTATGATTGTATAGTAAATTTATAGAAGAACACTCCACTTGATTTCAGTGGGAAAAACATTTTTTTTCTCGTTTTTTCTTTCGTGAGCTATCAACTAATCTAACCTCCAAGATTCTGGCAATCAATTTTTCCCCAGGAGAACGGAGGCGTGGGGTGGTCCCTTCCTCGGAGTTTTCCCTAAAACTTTTTTTTTTTTACGAGTAAATTTGTAGAAAAAGGAGGGTGAAAGGGTGCGAAAAGACTATTGGAATTTCGCATATCTACACACCTCTCGCGTTTGGTGGGAAATAATTATCTTTCCTTGATTTTTTTTCTGGACTTTTTAGATGCTTGCAATCGACTTTTTTTTCCCGAAAAACGGAAACCCTAACCCTAACCCTGGAAAAAAGTCGATTGCAAGCATTTAATAGATCCGAAAAAAAAACAAGGAAAGAAAATTATTTCCCACCAAATGTGAGAGGTGTGAAGATCTCTGAAACTCCGATGGTCTTTTCGCCCCCTTTAACTCCGAAAGGGAAATTGTGAGGATGGGGTTGCCACCCACTCCTGTTATCAGGAAAAAAAAAGTTGAATGCAAGAATCTTGGCGGTTAGATTAGTTGAGAGCATACGAAAAAAAACGAGGAAACATTTTTTTCACACTGAAATCGAGTGGAGTGTTCTAAAATAATACCAAATCAAATAACAAAGATAGTTTCCGTTAATTATTAACATGTAACAAAAAGATTGGTAAACAGTTCCAAGTATTTTACCCCCAAGAG
Source organism: Eledone cirrhosa (assembly GCA_964016885.1). NCBI lineage: Eukaryota > Metazoa > Mollusca > Cephalopoda > Octopoda > Eledonidae > Eledone > Eledone cirrhosa. The sequence goes on along the minus strand of OZ024740.1, from coordinate 308,842,249 downwards.
TTATTAAATATTCGATCTACTTTGATATTCTTAATACAGACCACATGTCACCTAAATTGTGGTTCTCTCATTATCTAGTTATAGTTTTACAAGTTATCATTACAAAATATAGTTATTTATGTTTGCCATAATTCTATTTTTTACACCTTTAATATGAATCACGCTGTGTTGGTGCAAGTTGACTGCAGAACAACGACAAATAATCCATTAATGAAACATCTTATTTACACACATTATTACTGACAGACTTACCATTTTTACATGTAAGCAATGAACCAATATGTTAAAGGTGTGTTTTACCAAACTACCAAATAAAATCAATGTCAATATTTTTAAATTGAGGTGTATTCTACGTCATCAATATTTGTGTAGATTCAGTTATCTTTAGCCACAGATTCGTATCAACTCACAGCTAAACAGTTGAGCTGACTTTCTGTCTTTAGTCACAGTTTCGATATGAAATAAACGTACGCGTGTATAAATATAACACATTAAGGAGTTTTAATTACCAATCAATGTGTTTTTTAATCACAGCTGGAGCGTGCGGTTAATGAATACATTGATCGGTAATTAAAACTCTTTAATATGTTGTATTTATTATTGATCCTGCTGATTTCTTTATAAGGATATTGTGAGCAATATTCTAAGGGAATGAAATCAAATAAATAATGTACTAACTGTTGAACTTGGGGAATTATTTCGTTGTTATATATATGTGTGTGTGGGTAGCAGCAATTTGACACTCTGCAATAGGGTTTCATTCAGTCTTTTAAGAGGCCACCAAAAACTTGACCTCCAAACATCATGGCAGAACTCCTTTTCATCTTGTGATGACCCCAGTGGTTTGGAGAGGCTGGCAAACATGAGGTTAAATAAAATAAGTTTTTCTCTATGTCATTCCACTCTGGTTTCTCGGAAGATGAAGACATACTTCGAGTTGCTCAAGCAGTAGAGAGATGTAGCTTTTAGCCAAACACTCCAACTCAGTCGACAGGGTTGGACTACTTCGATAAAGGTTACGTCATGCATCTGGTTAGATTACTACTACAATCACACAAACCAACATAACACACAATTCATTTGGTTCTTTGTTATTTTCTTATCTTATCGACAATAGCTTCAAAGTAAGCTATTTTCTTAAAAAAAATTCTTTAAGTAGTGACAATGTTTTACTTGTTCATTCTTCAGCATTTTCTACACAGCGCTTATATATGGGACAATTTTTACCTGCTTCATAATTACCCAGCAAGCCAACAACTATCACTTCTAGAAACTGTCATCTTTTCAAATGAACAACATATCCATCGCTGTATCCACTCTTCGCTACCACTTCACTACATTTCTTTCGCTACATTTCCTTATATATATATATACAAATCGAACCTTGAGCTGATCAATCATGAAGCTCACGTCACACCTCAGTAAATGTAAAGGAAATTTAACACCTCGTCCATTTTATTATTATCATTATAGACTGGAATGTCTTCAGGGGCTGTAAGCGCCTGAAGACATTCCAGTCTATAATGATAATAATAAAATGGACGAGGTGTTAAATTTCCTTTACTATCTTCAGGCGCTTACAGCCCTCGACCAATTGGTCAATGCGATCAGTGGAAACTCCACCTTGCTGTTCTATAGAGGGTTAGTGGAGGGAAAGAGCGACAACGTCCTTGGGGAGACTGAGCATCGACGAAAATCAACTAGCCAATCTCGAAATCGAATTGCAGCCATCATATTTATATATAAAAGAGAGAGAGAGATTGTGAGTGTCTGTAGTGCTGAGACCGAGGAGACCAGACCACTAATCATGGGAGTACTTGATGCATGGGGAGATGCAGAATAGATAGAGAGATATGTAAAATACCGACTGCAGCACCAAGCAATTTTGGCTTGTGTGCGCAGCAAGTATTTTCAAGGTCGTTGTGACTACACTCTTGAAAAGACTTGCTGAACACACAAACCAAAATCACTTGGCACCGCAGTCAGGGTTTTACATCTCTCTCTCTCTGTATTTTAAGGATCGATCGACATTCGTCAAATCGGACCGAGGAAACAACGTTTCCGTTGGTCTTTCCAGTTGCTAGTACTATCTATCGGTTGCAACTCCAGGTAGAAGGAGCAACGTGAAATAAAGTGTCTTGCTCAAGGACATAACGCATCGCCTGGTCCAGGAATCGAACTCACAACCTCAAGATTGTGATTCCAATTCTCTAACCACTCAGCCACACGCCTTCTCTCTGTATATATATATATATATATATATATATATATATATACCATATTACTCCGTGGATTACTCATATTGGACTGATTTATCTTACTTGGTGACACAATTCATATCGTTTTTGATAAACAGTTCCATTGACTATGTAGAACACAACTGAACTGATAAGTTTCCTTCCCCTTTTTTGTATACATATATCCACCCTACAATACAAAAGTGTGAGGTTGCTTACAAAAAGTGGATACCTGTATTTTATTTCATATATATGTGCTTGTGGTCATATATGTGTATAGTCTTATTTCCAATTTTGCCAATAAAAGCATGTGCTATTTGACTTTCACTTCAGCTTTATTATCAATTATTAGTTATTTCATCAAAGCTCTTTCATCACACATTCTATGACCTCCTCAATGACTCTTTATTCTTCTCTGTGTCCCCTCTTCTTTTCTCTCTCCCTGTGTCTATATTTCTCTCTCCCCCACTCTCATTTTCTCCATTTTTCTGTATCTCTCCTTCTCTTGCTCTCTCTTTCCCCGTTTTTCCCCTCCAGTCATATCAATCAGCTCGAAGTGTGATCATGATGATTGGAGCCTTACTCAGCATTGAATGTTCATCAGATATGTTGGTTTATATGTGCAGAACACATTCAAACTGCGGAAAGGGGTCAATAAATCCCTTTATATACAAATATATATTTTTTTATTTGCATTTTTGTTTCACCCCAAATCTGATGAGCTGTTGAAGCAGAGTTGGGCCCCAGTCACCATAATTGCACCTTGAGCTGATCAATATGAAAACAATTGTCATATGTGAATAAAGTTTATATATGATACAGCCTTGAGACTTTGTTCTCACTTAATTCTCTCTCTCTCTCTCTATATATATATATATATATTGTACTGGTGGCCTGAATAATGCACCCAGTCCACGCTGTAAAGTGGTTGGTAATAGAAAAGGTATCCAGTCAGAAAAACCTTGCCAAAAATTGGAAAAGCATGACAAATATAATTATTAATCGCATACACAGGACTAACTCTAGTCATATTAGTGCTGCATATGGCAGTGGGGTGGCTAGAGTAGCTATGTGTGAGAACCCCTCAACCATCATCAAGCAATTGCACAGACTTTTTCCTTGGGTAGAAGTTCTATGTATCTGAAAGGTATATAGAACCTTTACTCAGTGAAAGGTGAATCGGGTGAAAGTATGGAGCTGTTAAAGAGGAGAGATGGGGGGGATGTCTCATCATGATGACACAGGTTGGTAAACAATAAAGATACAAATTCTAGACCCTGAGCAAGATGGTTGAATAACATCCAAGAAGAAGAAGTTCTAATTCAGACACAAGGTCAACATTTATTTTTGTTGAGGTGTACAGTTGATTAAATTAACACCAGTACTTGTTTGGTACTAATTTTACTGAGCCTGGAAAGTTGAAAGGAAATGTTGACTTAATATAAGCAAATTTCCCTCCCACCAAATAAATAATAGCCAGACTTTTACCTACATTAAAAACCACTAATAATAATTGTTTCTACTTTAGGCACAAGGCCAGCAATTACACAGTGCATTACTGGTACTTTATTTTATCGACCCCCGTAAAGATGAAAGGCAAAGTCAACCTCGGCGGGATTTGAACTCAGATCATAAAGTGACGTAACTATGCTGGAAAGCATGGCATCCGACCCTCTACCGATACTGCCAATCCACCACTAATAATAATGGTTTCTGATTTAGGCACAAGACCAACAATTTTTGGGGGAAGAGGAAAGTCGATTATTTCAATCCCAGTGCATTACTAGTACTTTATTTTATCGATGCTGTAAGGATGAAAGGCAAAGATAACCTTGGCAGGATTTGAACTCAGAATGTAACTATCATCATCATCAATTTATGCCTGTTTTTCCATGCTTGCATGGGTTGGACAAGTCCTTCTCAGTACAGCATCTCTCAACTCATTGCATTCCTTCGTCATCTCCTCTTGGAGTCTGTGATTTAAGGTCAGCTCTCACAACCACTTCCCCGGTCTCCCTTGGTCTACGTCCATTGCAGCTTCCTTCCACTGAGATCTTCTAGCATTTCTTTACTCAGCAATCATTGTCCATGCACATCACCGGATTCCTCTTAAACCCAGCCTCTCCCTCAGCTCATTCAAGCTCTGTTTTTCTCTCACACTTACATTGCACATCCAACGAAGCATGGTAGCTTCATTTCTCTCCAGTCTACACATATCCTCTGTAGTCACAGCCCATGTTTCACTACCATGTAGTATCACACTTCACACACAGCTGTCATACAGTCATCCTTATATACATAGGGAATGGCAATAACAAATTAACAACAACAACAATTAATCAATATATAAGAATAAATACAAAACAAGAAGCAGGTGTTAAATTTGATTGTTTTATCACCATTTCATTTATGAGAGGGCATTAGTATTAATTAGGTGCTACCCAATGGTAGAACATGCTATTGGTGAGTGTATTGGTCCCTAACACATCAATGTGACCAACATTGGCACAGTAGAGTTTGATATATTGCACAAGATTATAGGGGGTGGGAGAGTTGGCTGTTTTTTGCTTTTTTAAATTAATTTTATTACATTGAACAGGCTGCAAGAGATTCACAAGTTTCCATCTGATATATATCAAGGTGGCCAGCTGGAGTAGATGGAGAGCATTTGAATACAAAAAAAAAAAAGAAAGTTACATTTCAACAGGAGACATTGACTCCTACATAAGAGAAAGTCACTTAGGAACATTCATTTGGTAATTAAACAATAATAATAATAAAAATAATAATTTCTAACAGGCACAAGGTCATTCATTATATTGACCTCAATACATGCTTTATTTTATTGACCCCTTCCTCAGAAGGATGAAAGGCAAAGTTGACCTCAACAGGATTTGAACTTAGATAGTAAAGAGCCAGAGCAAATACCGCAAGACATTTTGTCTGACACTCCACCGAATTTGTTAATTCAATGATACCTTACACTGGCACAAGGCCAAACATTTTGAGGGAGGGGGAGTAAAATTGCTTGATATGGCCCAGTATATTACAGGTATTTGCTTTATTGACACCTGGAAGGATGAAAGGCAAAGTTGACCTCAATAGGATAATAATAACAATAATAACTAGAAGTAGTTAACAGCAAAGTCTCCTTTAAAAATATTTTTTTTAAAGATGTTTTTGGTTGCTTTCACGTTTTGTTTTGTTGTTAAAACAATATAGACAGAAAGTGAGAGAATTTGAAATATAATATGAAGAGCTCTGAAGAACATTTTAGATGTTCCTTAATATGGTAAGAGCTCCTGGGGAAAATAATAATTCTCCCTGATATAAGTAGGGGCCTAGGGTACAGCACAAATGTTCCCAAATATAGTGGCTTGTGGTCTAGGAGACTGCACACATTTTTCTTAATTATTGTTAAAAATGTTTTTCTTTTTTTTTTTAAATTTCTGATAAATAATGAATTCCCTTTTGAGCCAATCCCATCACTATTTACTACTACTACCACTTCCACCAACACCACCACCATCAATAATAATAACAATACTTTAATTAAGCATGAAAATTTGGCAAATGGAGTGTAAATGTCTTAGAATACCCACACTAGGGTGTGAACTCATATCTTCATAGACAATTCAGCGGTTACCCTAACAATAATGATTTAATTTGACTAGGCTCATGGGCAACTCTTGTGAGGGTAAACAAGAATAGCTTACTGAATAAAGTTAATTTTGAAAAAAAAGGTCACAAATTTTCAGTTGGGGGCAGGAGACATAGCTGATTAAATCAACCCCATATTACCTTAATTTATCAAACCCCATCACAGAAGAATGAAGGGTAAAGTTGATTCATGATGAAATCTAAACTCATAATGTAAAAGAACATAATTAAATACTAGAAAGCACTTTATTGTTGCTGCTACTCTGTTGCTTTACTAGAGCATAATAATACTAATTTCTAGCCCTGGCAATGGGATACAAATTTGCAGGAAAGATATAGTTGAATATATCTACCTCAGTACAGAGATACAAATTTGCAAGAAAGATATAGTTGAATATATCTACCTCAGTACAGAGATACAAATTTGCAGGAAAGATATAGTTGAATATATCTACCTCAGTACAGTGATACAAATTTGCAAGAAAGATATAGTTGAATATATCTACCTCAGTACAGAGATACAAATTTGCAAGAAAGATATAGTTGAATATATCTACCTCAGTATAGTGATACAAATTTGCAGGAAAGATATAGTTGAATATATCTACCTCAGTACAGAGATACAAATTTGCAAGAAAGATATAGTTGAATATATCTACCTCAGTACAGAGATACAAATTTGCAAGAAAGATATAGTTGAATATATCTACCTCAATACAGGGATACAAATTTGCAGGAAAGATATAGTTGAATATATCTACCTCAGTACAGAGATACAAATTTGCAAGAAAGATATAGTTGAATATATCTACCTTAGTACAGGGATACAAATTTGCAAGAAAGATATAGTTGAATATATCTACCTCAATACAGGGATACAAATTTGCAAGAAAGATATAGTTGAATATATCTACCTCAGTAGATGACTGGTACTTCATTTCATAAACACCGAAATAATGAAAGGCAAAAATAACCTCAACATGATTTTAACTTAGAATGTAAAGTGCTGTAACTATAAATAACCACAAGGCATTTTATCTGATAGTCACATTCTATATTATTACATCATACCATAGTAGACTAAGTACCGTGAAACATTTTGGCCACCAATTCTACCATCCAATAAATTCAAGGGTGGATACATTGACCCCGATACTTATTGTATTGATAGTAGAGGAATGAAAGGCAACAATGATTTGAAATCAGAATGTAAAAGAGCATAACTAAATACTACAAGTCATTTTTACTCTGTTCTTTACTGTTTCTGCTACGTCGCCACCTAACAGTAACAATAAGAATTACTAATTAACGGTTTATAATATTCAACACAAGTCCACAAATTTTAGGATAAAGTAACTGTTGATTAAATAAACTTGAGTATATTTGATTGGTACCTTTGGATAAAAGATA
>OZ024740.1:308729942-308829942 GCA_964016885.1 Eledone cirrhosa | reverse complement strand
GGACCTTAAGGAACATATATGTACAGTAAACCTTCCATTGAAGTCATTTACTGGAAATTCCATGTAATTTCTTAGGATACTATCAGGTTATGGTAGAGTCACCATATAGACCACTGCCTTAGAAAAGCAGAATCCCATCAGTGGACAAATGGTTTGATTTTGATAGTTGTAGGTGTGTGCTTGGAATGAAGTCTACATGTTCAAAGTAATGTTTGTAGGCAAGAGTAACTCATTTTAACAGTATGCACATTAAAAAGCTTGATATTTATATGTGCTTTGGAAATATTGTTTAACTAGTGATAAAGGTTTCTGGTTATGTTTATGGAGATGTCTAAGTTGAATAAAAAAAATTAAACAAGGTTATCTTCTAGTTTCTAACACTCTTTAGAGTTGAGTTATTCTCCATATATACAAGCTTCTTACTGAAGACACCCCTCACTGCTGATCGTGGGATGTAAGTCTATCGAAGATAACTCAATCAGGTAGATTCATGATTCTTCTATTGATACTGGTTTCAAAGTGCCTAAGTGGGAGGTGGAGGTAATTGGAATTAGAGTTTCTGTAGAGCTAATATTGCTTGTCTTGAGGTCTACATAATGTCAAATTGACCATAGTTAGATTAGTGGTGATAGATATATTTAAGCCAACCCACTTGAAGTTTCCTATTAAGTTCTATCCTAAATATATCTTTAATGTGACCATCCATATTACTTGAAATTTCCAGACTATCATCTCTATACAAGCCGGAGCTATTGAGGAATGTACACTCCTTAAGGATGTCCAGGATAAATAATCCGATAGCTAGCCCATTTCTTTTAGACTCAGTAAAAAACAGCATGATACAAGAGTGACTCCCAAACATTCATGACTATTTTAATACAGAGATCGCTATTCCTAGAGAAGTGACTTCAGAATTCCAGGGTCTTCGGGATAAGAGATTTTGATATAGAAGAGTAGAAATCCTTGATATTAAACTGTGCGAATCTGTAGGTTAATTTGTTCTTGATATCACAAGTGATTCTGCAGTTCAACTGAACGAAACTGGAAGCATTTTTGATATCAGAACTGGCATCATTGAGGATGCACACACTATACCTATTTCATTTTTAGAAGGGGTGATTAGAAAGCATTTAGGGCTGGAAAGGAAATTAGGCTTTTCTAACATTAACAGAGTATTCATGTCATAGTATATTGCAAATTTAGTTTTTTTTTGTATGTATTAATGATGCAGTTAGAAAAGTAGTAACACTTGTTTCAAACATGTTATTTGATCAGCAACAAGATTTATTTTAGGGGCTTGTTTGAAAGGTCTAAGTATATGGCCTACCATTTAGGGTGTTGAACACATGATAAGGTTATCAGTTCAATTTCTGGATCAATCAGTGTGTTGTGTTCTTGAGCAAAATACCTTATTTCATGTTGCTCCTTCTGCTGGGAGTTGCGACCGGCAGATTAGTATCAGCAAATGAAAGACCAATGGGAATGTTGCTTCACTAGTCTGAAGTGACAATCAGCTCCATTCCTTTCTTTTCCTTAAAAGCTGTTATAGAGTTGTTCAAAGTGTTCAGAAAAAGTTTAGAGCAGTATCAATATTCTACATTAGTGAGACAGCAAAACAATAACATGATCCAAACTAATCAATGAGAATGAGCTTCATTCACCATGAATTGACAATCAGCCTTATTTACTAGTTGTGAACACAGCACCAATAAGAATTTAGCAGCCAGATGATCAAATGATCATTGAAATTTTTCAGTCAGTAAAACTTCAAGAAAATGCAATTCTGAGTTAAGATGTTGACAGAACATATATTTGTATTCTTTTCCCGGTTTTAGCCAGCAGATTGTGATTATCTTGTAGTGATTTAGTTGAACATAACCAGTCACGTTTGGTGCAAGGAAGGGCGGGGTTGTAAAAGAATCCCATGACCAATATGAGGACTTCTAAGGTCAACCCTTGCATTAGCAAGGAAAATTGCCAAAATTGCTTGTTGGGTGGGTGTGCATGTGTATATTTGAATATATATATATAACTATTGTTTAAAACATCACAATCCAGAAGAGTGGGAATAACATTTATTGCATAGCACATTTCCACTTTGAAAAAATTTGTTGTGTCAACATACGATTTTAAGTAGTTGGATTCGATTTCATTTGATTGAAATAGTCAAATATTAGTGATCCTAGACTATATGTTGTGCAACAATGAAATATGTGTCAGTGTTATGTAATAAATGTTATTCCCACTCTTCTGGATTGTGATGTTTTAAATAATAATTTTGTAAATTTTATATACTCTGTAAATTGTTACATCTGGAACATTTAGTGGAACTACCACTGAATTTACCATATGAAATAATTTGACCATTGAGTAAAACACTATGGTAAGCAGCCTCTGATATATATATATATATGCCAAAAAGAAGACAGCATGTAAGTGTCATTATGAGGGACTGTTGAATGCGGTGAATGAATGCTTGGGAGAAGATAGCCTGTTTCAAGTAGACCCAACAGAGGGACTAGCTGTACAAGTCAGCAGCAGCATAGTAAGTAAGGCAATTAAGGATATGAAGACAGGCAAAGCAGCTGGGCCATTAGGATAGTTGCTGAGATGCTGAAAGCATCTGAGATAGTAGACCACACCATAACCACCCATATTGTAAACAAAATGGTGCTATACCCAATGACTGGAGTAGCAGTATCATCGTCAATTGCTACAAGGGCATCAAATTGATGGACCCGGTCATGAAAGTGACAGAAAGAGTCATTGTACAACTGATTAGGGATCAAATTAACCTAGATGAGATGCTGTTCATATTTGTGCCAGGTACTACAGATGCTCTCTTTGTACGGTAACAGCAGAAGTACCTAGCAAAAAGTAAACTCCTCTTCTTGGCATTTTTTGAGTTGAAGAAAGCTTTTAGGGATCAAATTAACCTAGATGAGATGCTGTTCATATTTGTGCCAGGTACTACAGATGCTCTTTTTGTACGGTAACAGCAGAAGTACCTAGCAAAAAGTAAACCCCTCTTCTTGGCATTTGTTGAGTTGAAGAAAGCTTTTGACAAGCCCCCTCCACCTGTCTCTGTAAATTGGTGAGCACTTAGGAAACTAGGAGTGGATGAGTGGCTTGTGAGGGCAGTACAAGTCATGTAGAGAGGTGCAGTCAGGAAGGTTAAAATTAAAAATGACTATAGTGAGGAGTTTAGCATGCAAGTTGGGGTCCACTAGGTCCCTGTCCTTAGTCTTCTACTATTTATTATCATCCTTCAGGTTATAACAAAAGAGTTTAAAGCAGGATGCCTTTGGAGAATCCTGATGATCTCACTCTCATAGCTGAATCTATGGCAGAACTAGAGAAAAATTCCAGACCTGGAAGCATAGTCTGGAATCAAAAGGTCTTAAAGTCAACTTGGCAAAGACCAAAGTTCTAATAAGGAAAACAAGGCTTTGATTCCTTCTGGGAAATGGTCCTGCACAGTGTGTAGGAAGGGGGTAGGTAGAAATTCCATCCTCTGTCTCAAATGCAAGCTATGGGTACACAAGAGATGTAGTGGGATCTCAGGTAGGCTAGCAAAGAATGTAGGTTCTACTTGTGACTGTTGCACAGGAGCAGTAACAAACACTCACAGGAAACAAATTCTTGGAAGGTACTGTAGAAGCAATTGACTGTTTTAACTACCTAGGTGACCAAATTAGCAGTTATTCTGAAAGTACAGTAGCCAGAGTAAGAACAGGATGGAAAAAGTTCATGGAGCTACTACTACCGCTTGTTATAAAAGGCTTTTCCCTTAAATTGAAGGACAGATTGCATGAAGCATGTATACAAACTGCAATACTGCATGGCAGTGAGACATGGGCACTGTGTGCAGAGGACCAACATAGATTGGAAAGATATGAAACTTGCATGCTCCAATGGATGTGTAATAGCAATATACATGAACGGCAAAGCATAAATGAACTGAGAGAGAACTTGGGTATAAGAAGGATCAGATGTAGTATGCAGGAGAGGAGATTGCGGTGGTATGAACATGTGATGCATATTAAGAACACACAAAGCTGGAGTAGGAAGACCTAGGAAGTCTTGGGATGAGGTTATAAAAGCTGACCTTGTACAATTACACCTATTAAAGGTGAGGATACAGGATCAAGATCTCTGGTGTTATACAGAAAATCCACATTCCCATGTGTGTGGGTTGAAGCATACATCTAGTATGCATACCCCCACACCTCCATACACATCCCACGTGCTAACATTCCACCCACCTCATAACACCCCAGCCAATACCAGATAAGTCCCCCACCCCACCCTAGATCAACCTCTCCAATCCCCATGCACATCCCACAGCCCAGCACCAAGTCTACACTGTAAAGTGTCCATTTTTGTGCTACAACAAAAAGCACCCAGCCCACACTGATATGTTCAAGTATGAAACCGAATGGTAGCTGACATGTGTAATATCATATATACATACATATGTATATATATTCATGTATATGTGTATATGTATATATATACATATATATATGTATATGTGTGTGTATATATATATACATATAGTAGTAATAATAAATACAAAGACCAAAATCCAGAGAGGGATTGATAAGGGTTGTGTGTATATATATATATATATATATGTGTGTGTATATATATATATATATATGTAGTATATATAAACCCATAGAGCAAATATTTATTATTACACAGATTAAAAGTGGGATCTTCTGAAACTGAGTAGATGCAGATGTAAATATTTCAAAGGAATTACAAGCAAATATTGCCTTTATGAAAATTTTGCGAAATATTTATATGTGTGTCCATGGATATGTCTCAGAAGATCTTGCTTTAGAGTCGAAGCAGAAATTGTTTGCTTAAACTTTTAATCTGTGCTATATATATATTATATATACACACATGCTATATATATATTATATACACACACATATATATATATATATATGAGTCCTGGGTTCAATTGGGAGTAACCACAGTTAGTAAGGTACTCAATGCATTCGTAAAGTGTAAACATCAAATTTGATATAGAAAGAGCTTCTAGAGGACTAGAACCGTTTCATTCAATAAAATGATTTATTTTTGAATGAAACAGTTCTAGTCCTGTAGAAGCCATTTCTATATTAAACTTGATCTTTATATATATATACACACCATTTATGTTAGGTTGTTTACCAATGGGTAAAACTGATGGTTTTGGTTATATATATATATATATATATATATATACATATATATGCAAATATATGTTTATCTATAATATACATATATACATATATATATACTTAATTTATATATATTAATATATATGCCTACATAACATACATACACACACACGCGTATATATATATATATGCATGCATGTGTATGTATAATAGATGTATATAATATATATATAATGTAGTAGTGGAATGGTTGTTTGTGGGATGCCATTTCTTTGTGGAATCGATAATGAGGTTTTACTTTACATATCTTAAAATCAACTAAATATTTAACTTATTTGTCTCTCTAACATGTTTCTTGCATGATTTTCTTTTCATAATCTTTAGTCTAATAACAATGTAGGCCATATGTTAGCTACATGTTTCACTGATATTTCTGTTAGTCAGATCTCCACACTTCTTAACTAAACATGCTTCCCTCTAAACCATACTTTCATATTGGGTACATAAGTCACTGAAAGCCTAACTGATAAATGTCGACCACATGCTAGCTAGATGTTTTATAACAAACCTCAATCATACAAATATTGACTTTATGGTCCACTGCAAACCCACCGGGATTGCAGGTGAGGATGCATGCCACATGTTGCAGCATGTGTCCACAACAACAAACACAGGTGACAAAATATCTGTCACACTTTGATCATATGTGTGCAGTGCAAACATGATTTAAGAAGCATTCACCCCTGCATGAGATAATTAATAGATGTTGATAAACAAATAATTGATAATATCAAAATTCTTGCTTGATATGGTTGAAGTTTAAAAAGAGTTCAGCGAATTTCAGAAGATTCTTTAAAAAAAATTATTTTTCTCTTTTTAGATGTGTGTCTGATCTTATGTGTGAGGTGTGTGTATTACTATTTTTGTTAGAATATTTTTCATACCCCAAGAAACTAACTTTTGTTTTGCTGTCAGTGAAGAAATCGTATCTCAGTACCAACTGAAATATGTACATAAAGAGATCATGAAACGTTGCCAAATCTTGTCACAGAGCATTTAACATTAAAAAAAAAAAAATAAAAAAAAAACCAAAACTGCCTGATGGTGTATCTGCCCTAAGATATAGCGCCAGCTACTGAGTTGATTAGAGTAATCTGCTGAGTTTTTCTAATCCAAAAATAGATGGCTGTAACTAAGAAAAGGCCGGTGTAGATGTGACTTATCCGGCCAGTTCTGGGCTTGTTCTTTCACAGCAGTGGAAGCCAGCTTACAGAGCATCTGTCTGGGGATGAGTGGGTCAGTTAGGTAGCATAGTTACAAAACTGACTGGGAACAAGCCTCGTCTTTCAGGTTGTCCATCAATTTCACCTTCCTGAAAAGAGAAGAAGCGATGTAAAATGAGAAATGAAGTATGACAATTTAGCAGTGCAACAACCAAAATGACAGGATTCCAACTACTTATACCACCCCTACTCATTTACTAGTAGCCATGGAGGGAACTTCTACTTACTCTCAGGTCCCAAACAATAGGGGAAAGGGTTGGAATAAAATTGAGAGGGAGGGTGTGTGTGTGCTTGTGTAGAATAAGTGAGGGTCGGTGGGTAGAACATCGCTAATTTTTCTAGGTTGTCTCCATTGATATTTTTAAAAACTAGAATTTTTGAAAACCAGATATTAAGAGTTAAATCTACCAGGATTTGAACTCAGAACACAACAGGTTAGAACAAATATCATGACATATCTCACCTGAGACTCCAACAATTCTGTCAGTCCCCTGCTCTTGACTGCTATTCTATTTTATCAGCCTCAAAAGGAAGGCAAAGTTGACCTTGGCAGGATTTGAATTCAAAGTGCAGAGAGCCAGAAGAAACACCACAAGGCATTTTTGTCTAAAGTCTGTGCCAATTCACTGCATATTTGTAAATTATGTACCTAGTATATGACTGTGCTACATCTTTAACCAGCAGATGGTGGGTATATGATTAGTATTAGTTCCAATGTCATTTTAATGAAGGATTCAGGAGCTCTCCAAGGACCTCTGGTGGCAGTCAGTCAAACCAATTCAGTGTGTTAGGGATGTAGAGGATATTATTTCTCTCAACAATACCATCTCAAAACATTCTGATCAAATGTCTATCAGTATACTCACCCACCACTCTTCCTCCTCTTCATGGAGGACAATAATTATTTCTCCTCCTTTAAATGTCAACTCATCCTCATTATCAGCATCACAATCATATTTAGCTCGACAGCGTCTTCTACCATTAGATTTTTTCTGGAAATAAACATACAAAACAAAATCATTCCACACACAAATTCTGCATACAATCTCTATAATACTAAAGCTGTGTTTGAATGTTTCTTTGTAGCTTATTTGTAGCTCAAACAGGCCATTCTACACTAAAAATGTTTTGGTTTATATACTCATAAATACATACGCATACATACACTCTGTCATAAAATAATTTTCACCAAATTCTAATGAACTATAACTGTTGTAAGAAAGATTATATTTTTTATTATATAAATCACAAAAAAACACACAGTCCACGCTGTAATGTGGCTGTGTAGGTAACATGATAAAAAGTTCCCAGTCCACATTGTAAATGTGGTTGGTGTTAGGAAGGGCATCCAACCGTAGATAGTCCTATACGAGCGAGACACGGTCACCCGACCAATCTTGCCCAAATTGAGACAACTCCCATCTAACCCATGCTAGTGTGGAAGATAGATGTTAAACGATGATGATGATGATGATGAAATCAATAGTAAAACGTTTTCACTACTTTTATGGGTAGCCATTACAAATGTTTCACTTCCCAAACACACACAAATACATTCTCTCATGCTATCACACATCCAACATATAATTGCTGGCTTCATTTAATGCCCACACCTCATTGTTATACAGCTTCAAATAACTTCAATAAGTGATATTAGGTCTTTAAGGGATTTGAAACAGAGCTTGTTTTCCTTTCATTTTTTCCCTGTCAAAATGTATGTATCCGTAACTCCTTGTGGAGTTGTATGGCTGCTGTTGTGACATTATGGCATTCAAAAATATGGTAGAGTTCATCTCCTCTCCAAGTCTGAACACAGCCGATTTCTTCTACAGAGAGAGAGAGGGGGGGGGTGAGGAAGTGAGGAAGTGAGAGGAAGTGAGGAAGTGAGAGAGAGAGAGAGAGAGAGAGAGAGAGAGAGAGAGAGAGAGAGTGAGAGAGAGAGAGAGAGAGAGAGAGAGAGAGAGAGAGAGAGAGAGAGAGAGAGAGAGAGAGAGTGAGAGAGAAATATAGAGAAATAATTGGCCTCAGTATTTGACTGGTACTTTTTTTATCAACCTCAAAAGGATGAAAGGCAGTGTTGACTAAGAGTGCAGAGAGCCAGAATGAATCAGCCAATTCGATGTCTATCCTACTAAAATATCCTCCCCATCAAAAATAAAAACAACAACATTGCAAGTAACAGGTGGCAACCATCTCAAACAAAACAAACAGCAGTAAGAACATACCTTAATTCGTGGAACAGGAACAGGTGGTGCTACAAAGTCTTTACCCTGAGTCTCTTCAACTCTCCCCCCAGGATCAATTCTGTCACGAGAACGACTTCGGTCATTACGTTGGGTCAAATCTGAAACAGAAATCCAACATATATATATATATATATTGAAGAATAACCAAAGAATTTGCATATCTTATATCATCTGGATTACTTAAATATAAAAATGATTACTTCTGTTGATTCTCATAATACTCTTTTATTTGCCCCTTTAACCCTTTAGCATTTACATTACTCTATATATACTATTGTATTTTTGTGGTAAATGTTTTATCTTACACAATTATCTCACATTATATCGAATCTCTGAGATTTTGACTTTTATTTTGAGAATAATACCTTAACATCAGTATGAGTGGCCTGTTTGAACAGAAAGGGGTGAGAGAATTCTGGCCAGATATGGTTGGTTTAAATGACATTTAAGCGACATTTTCACTCATTTGTTTATTCCTGATGAGCTTCGGGAAAATTAATCGATATGTAAACATTGGGTTTGCATTATTGATAATATTTTTTGCTAATGAAATGTATTGTTTTCATCCCTGCAAATTGTTTGGTTATTCTTTCAATACATATTTAAGCCGTGTAATACTACTTATTTTCAATCTTTAGAATCTTATTTCTTAAATTTTTACCTTGAATTCATTTGGTCTGCATGATTACTGATGTTAACAACACAGTAAGATTTCAATTATCTTGTCAAGTCAAAATTAAGTGGATATCTCCATTTATAAATCTTTGTGTACACACACACACACACACACACACACACATACAACAGTTCTGTATGAACAAGACATGGTCACCTAACCAAACTTGCCTCAAATGGTACAACCTGTCTAATCCATGCTAGCATGGAAAATAGATGGTAAACGATGATGACACATACATTCATACATACTAACACACACACACACACACAATGATTACATGTGAATATCTGATCAATGCAGTTGTATGATCCATAGTAAAGATAAACCAAGGAAGACTTAGGAAGCAGTAGCTTAGCATGATACTAAGCATTGTAAAGTAAAGGCCATCTCTTGGAGAATTGGATCAATGATACAGTTTTGATTGCCTGTCATGTTTAACTAATTACAGTTACTTTCTATAGTCAATAAAGTCAATATCTCACTGATGGATATTTTTGTGTAAAATAGATAGTTTAACAGTTTATTTTGACCAGACTAATGAGGTGACACTGCATATAAGCATCTAGAGGAAATGTTCAATTCATGTCAACATGAAGTATGGACATTACATAAAATCAATGCTGCTGTTGATGATGATGGATACACCGAGCAATACATACATGCAGTTATAGAGCTAGATATTGACAATGGGGCAGTGATATGTATTTTAAATGTTCCCTTTTATTTGGGGACTTATTAATGGTAAGATCATTTAGTTATAGAAGTGTCAGAAACAAATTAACTTACCAGCACTATTCAAAGAGGAAGCTCTTGTACTGCGAGGGTGTGGGAGAGGTGGAGGGAGGACACTGCAGAGAAAAAAAGACATCATTATTATAACAATCTAGAGATATCAAACATTATTTGGTTGAGAATCTAGCATATAGCTATAATGTCTTTCATGGAATAGATAATTTATTCCGTAGAGCCTGGTATAGTTGCCATTTTATTGAGCCTTGTTTAGTCCCATACTGTGTGTTTAGAATAATTTGTTGAAATGAATTACCATTGTATATAAAGAAGAGAGTCCACAAAGCTGTGTTTAAAACTGTTAATGTGAGTTATCATTCTATAGAGACTCAGAAGTTACATGTTTCTGTCAACAGACGGTAAATGTGGAAAATTGTGAAAGAACTTATTTGGTTACCTAGTGATATATACAGAGTTATATATCAAGCCTTGTGATTGCTGAAATAGCTTAGCTGTTATGAAAAAATCAATTAGTTTTCCCAGACAATTTTCATTTTAAGTTTGATGGTAATTCCACAGTTTCAGTCATTCTCACAGAAAGTTTGGAGAACATCTCACTTTGAATTATCAAACTTTTAGATATATCTTCCACATTGAATACTAAACATATTATTTAAGTCTCCTATTTACAATAACAGAGAGGTGTCAGATGATGCCCGTGAGGGTATTTGGTTGCTTCAGCACCTTCGCCTTGCCATCACCCACAGCAATGTTGCGAGTGTGTTGGTTTGCCTCAAAATTGTCTGTTGACCCTTGTGGTATGCAGCCAATTGCCCCACTTGAAGGTGAATTGATGGTTGTTTTTGTTTATTTGTTTGTTTTTTTATATCACTTTGATAATATATTTTTGTGTATTATATTTGTAAGGTTTCTAGCAATAATTAATTGTATTTATTATGTGTGTTTATATTTCTGTTTACATTTTCATTCTGTAAGAATTATAAACAATTTGTAATGTTATCTATGCAACTGTGAATTCTGTAAATTGCTAATTAATTGATTACATGTATGTACTTTTATTTAATTTTATATATTTGTTATATGATAATAAAAATTACAAAAAAATTAAAAACACTTTAGAAATAAGTCCCAGAAACATTGACCAAATTGCAAATGAACATATTTGGATAGAAACAGTAAAGAAGAAATTTCTGATAATATATAGCTAGCATCTCAGATACTGATTAGTGTTTTTATACTTAAAAAATCTATAGTTACACATAACATTATCAGAATTATCATCATTGTTGTTTCAATGTCCGCTTTCCCTGGTAGCAAGCGTTGGACAGGTCCAAGTCAGTACTGAAGCGGAGCCACTGGTCTCCCAGGCAGGTGAAGGATCTGTGTCTTTCTTTATGTACGGTCAATGCTCTATTGAGTGCACAAGAGAGGTTGTCATGTCTTTGACACAACTAAGATTCCTTCCAACTTTTTGTTTGGTAAGATTTCTATGGTTGGATGCCCTTCCAATCACCAACCACTTTACAGTGTGTGTTTATTGTGTAGGTCACCAAAAAACTAGGGAGACTGTCATGTCCTTGACATGACTGAAGGGTCCTCGTGATCCTTTGTTTGGCAAGCTTTCTATGGCTGGATGCTCTTCCTATCACCAATTTACAGTGTGTGCTGGGTACATTTATTCTGTAAATCACCAACACATATAAATAATAATTGTCATCTTTATTATACACTGATATCAGTACAGTCAATTCTATGGAACCATAATATAAATCATCATTCTCATAGAGAGGAAGATGATTCTTTTCTACCTATAAAATGATCTGCAGTTAACTGATCAATGTTTTAGCATATCTAAACACTGTTGTCACATGCCAAAATGTATTTTGCATGATTCAGGCACAAATCTACTTTAATAGAAACCTTAGATAATTCTTATATTTTTTCCATGCTAACTGAGTATTGTGGATTAAGATGAATAACTAAGATTAGATTAAGAATATGACAACTCTTATCATTTTCAGTATTATAAACTTTACTATTGTGTGTTGTTTTCATGTGTGGATGTACTTACACACATTTCTGTGAACAGTGGAAACAATAGTTATTCTCTCTTCTCTCTCTCTCACTTTGAGAGAGAGAGAGAGAGAGAGAGAGAGAGAGAGCACATACACAAAGCCTCTTCTGGCTATATTGACTGAAAGGTCAGTTTGTATCTCATTGATTGAGTTATATGTTTCTGAAAGCACAGATCTCTTGCATTAGGATGTATATAGTTGTTGTGTGTTGGTAAAGTTGGTAAGGAGCAATGTATATTTATTTGCAAGATGTGAAGTTAACTTGGAAAAGTGAGCCCAAAGTTTAGCAGAATTATAACTTGAAGACTGGGAATCTTCAAAAGTCCACCCCACCCCACCCCAACTTAAAAATATATAATGGATTGCAACCTTTACCACCTCCAGGTTTTCTGGGTTTAAAAAAAAACAAAAAAAAAAAACAGTAGGAAAAACAAATAATTATCATTTTCTGTTCTTGATACTGAAAGGCAAAATAGCCCAAAAGGATGAAACATTGAACTCCAGACCAATGATACTAAGATTATAGTCATTGCAAGAAAGTCAAACATAAGAAGTTAACATGCATTTTTAAAAATGCTGTTATTGCAGGCTACCAATCTTATTATGCAGACCATACATTCTTACAGTGATACAAGTATCAAGGCACATTCTCATATCGAAGTCATCGCATATATACTATCTTTAGCAAAGGAAAGTCAAATGATGATGATGATGATGTTGATAATCTTAAAAAAAGGAGATTCCAACAATAAAATAATACAAGGAAATATAAGAATGTTGAATGTAATCACAAATAACTATGTTATATTCAAAGTGACAATGTTATAGAGAAAATAAGTTACTTTTGCTGATAAGAATCTGGAAATAACTATAGTAGAAATAAACAACAAAACTGAACCATGGTTTAAAAATAAGTACCAGGAAATAACTTGAAAAGATTGTGTAAGCACATAATATATTGATTTCTAATATAGATACTAGGCCAGAAATATTAAGGGATTTTCATCTAGAAAGTTCCCCTTCGAGTCACAAGTCTGGGTAAAATTGTTTGTGGAAGACCAGCAGTCGCTCATGCATACCCCCCCCTTTCCATGCCACTGATGTTGTCCAAAAGAAAGGCAATGGCCAATACAGCTTAGCACCAATGATGTTGCAACTCAATTCTACTGCTGAATAAACTGGAGAATCACAAAAAGTATTTTGCTGAAGGACACAATGCATCAACCCGGTCTAAGAATTGAACTCATAACCTCCCAATTGCAAGCCAAATGCTCTAACTACTAAGCCATTCAATTAAATCAACTCTCCATACTCAGTACTTCTTTTATTGATACCAGAAGGATGACAGGTAAATTCTACAACAAAATTTGAGTTCAAATGCAAAGACAAAATACTAAATGTTGTCATCTACACTACAGTATATAACTCATAATGTAATCTTCTATAACTAATATAACTGTTGTGGTATTTATTACATATATTTAATTGATCGACAAGATCCCAGACCTCACTCGCTTGCTTGCCGAGTGGCATGGACCTCATCAAATCAGACCAAGGAAATTATGTTTCCATTGGTCTTTCCATTGCTGATACTATCTGCCGGTTGCAACTTCTAACACAAAGAGCAACATGAAATAAAGTGTCTTGCTCAAGGATACAACACATCACTTGGTCCATGCGCCTTCAACAAATGATATAGTATCCAGGCAGATATATATCATACCATAGTACATGCTGCAGTACTTTTGAGGTGTATAACAATATATACACATTAGGACAAGAAAAAGTAGAGGTTTTGAAAAGCTGCAGCACATGCTAGGACAAGCTGCAACAAATGTGTGTGTGTGTATGGACGTAGGCATGGCTGAGTAGCTAAGAAGTTTGCATCGTAATCATAAGGTCCTGGGTGCAATCCCACAGGTTGACAACTTGGACAAGTCTCTTTACTATAGTCTTCAATCAACAAAAGTCATGTAACTGAAATTGGATAGACAGAAACAGTATAGAAGACCAGGAGATGAGTAAAACAATGTTCATTGTCAAAACTAATGGACCACCTATTGTGTGTGTGCGTGCATGCATGGAACTGAACATGGATTTGGACTTGGAAAGTTCCTCTCCAAGGAGCAAACCTGGGCAAGGTGTTTTGTGGAGAAACAACAGTTGCCCATGCATGGCAATTTCCCTCTCAATGGCATAGATGTTGTCCAAGAGAAAGGAAAAGCTGTTACAACTTGTCACCATTGGTAACATAATAAATGGTATGTGTACAAATCATAATAAATTAGCTCTTTTTCATTAAATAGAGCACTCTTTTCCTTTGTATGGATCTTTTCACTGCACATACATATATATATATACATATATATATATATATATATATATATATATACATGCATACATAAATACATATACATACAGCTGCAGAAAGCTTGCCAAACAAAGAGTCGGGAGGACCTTTCAGTTGTGCCAAGAACATGACAGCTTCCCTAGTGTTGGTGATCTACATGATAAACATACTCAGTACTTGCTCTAAAGCGGTAGGTGATAGGAAGGGCATCCAGCCACAGAAAGCTTTCCAAACAAAAGGTTGGGAGGACTTTTAATTGTGTCAAAGATATGACAACCTCTCTTGTGGTGCAGCTACAATAAAATGCACTTGGTAGAATGTAGGACATACAGAAGTGAGATGCAGACCTGTCCACCCCCATCATTTGTCTGGGAGGTTAGTAGTCCTACATCAGTCCTGATTTGGTCTATGAAGACCCATCCAAATCTTACTAGCAGGGAAGGCGAATGTTAAATGATGACTGATGATATATATATTAAGGTACATTTAATGTAGATATAACTGACATTTTTTTTCAAATTTATTAGAAGCCTTCACTGTGAAAAGAATGAGATGAGAAATATAAACACTTTCAATTATTTCTCTATATACAGCAAAACATAATAGATTATTGTTTTGCCTTTGGAGATTTTAATCTCTTCTTCCAAGGATATCTATCATATGATTGTGTGTAAAGAAGAATATTACTTCATCAACACCACACATATCATGCTTAGGAGGAAGTAGAGGAGGGTTTGGCATATTGGATGAAAGTCCTTTGTCAGGAAATGGAGAGTTTGGAGAGAGCAGGTAGTTACATCGGATTTTGGAAAACGTTAAGAAGTAGCCAAATGGTCTGGCACATATGTATGTGTGTGTGTGTGTGTGTGTGTCTGGGTTAATAGATATGAATGTATGGTTCTACTTTTCCATACGTCAATTTATTAAATAATGACTTATGTACATTTCAGAGGTATCAGAAAATAGGTATGTAAGGGTAACGGAAGTCCATCATGCCATTTTCAGACAGGATTTCATAAAGATGGTGATATGTAGACCATAGGACAAGTTATTGATAGTGCAAAGTCAGTATTAAAACAACTATATATATATATTGTGTAGGTGTGTGTACGATACATGCATATATTATATGTGAAATATATATCCAATTAATATGCCTGTTGATTTTCCAAATGTTAACCCATACCAGTCACTTTCTCTTTCCCCTCACGACAAACAGAACACTTAGCCTTCAACCAATAAACAGTGGCCCATATGAGAATAGATGATTGTGTGTGTGTGTGTGTGTGCAAATGAAGATTCAAACCACACATTTCTTGAGAAATATAGAGTATTTGTTTTGTCACACAGAAGTATATAGTGATAGAGTGATAGAAATAGAAAGCAGGTGTACACACACACACACATTATATATATATCATCATCATCACCGTTTTACGTCCATTCTTCCATGCTAGCGTGGGTTAGATGGGTTGTCCTGTTGTGGGCAATGCCGAGTTGGGTGACCTTGTCTTGCTCATATGGGAACTGACTTTGGCTTGATTTCTACAGTTGGATGTCCTTTCTAACACCAACCTCATTTACAGTGAGTACTGGATGCTTTTTTACTGTGGCGCCTACACAACCACTTTACAGGGGGAGGGGATGGGGGCATATTGTCTATATGCTACAGCTTTGGCTTGTACCCATGGAAAGTTGGGTCTTCTGTATTACTGCATAACGCCAGAGGTCATCGCCTTTGAGAGGTGCAATTTGGCAGGGTCAGCTTTTATCACCTCATCCCAGGTCTTCTTGGGTCTCCCCACTCCAAGGCTTTCATCAACTTTTAGTGCTCTGCACCTTTTTATGCATCTGGCATCCTTCATATGCATCACATGTCCATACCAACGCAATCTCCTCTCCTGCACACAGCATTTGATTCTTCTTATGCTCAGTCTCTCTCTCAATTCGTTTATGCTTTGCCATTCGCGTATATTACTATTTCACATCCATCGGTGCATGCAGGCTTCGTTTCTTTCTAATCTACGCAAGTCTTCTACACACAGCACCCAGGTCTCACTACCATGTAACATTGCTGTTCGCATACACGCATCATACAGTTTGCCTTTCATTTTGAGGGAAAAGTTTTTTGCAGCTAGCAGTGGTAGTAGCTCCCTGAACTTCTTCCATCCTGTTCTTACCCTGGTTACTGTACTTTCAGAACACCCACCTCCACTGCTACTGTTTCTACAGAGCCCTCCCAGAGTTTGATAGTGTTTGCTTCCTGTGGCCGTTTGCTGCTTACTGTCCCAGTGCAGCTGCTACATGTAAAGCCTACATTCTTAACTAAGCTTCCTGAGATCTCACTACATCTCTTGTGTACCCATAGTTTGCTTTTGGGGCAGAGGATGGAATTCCTGCCTACACCTTTCCTACATACTGAGCAAAGGCCATTTCCCTGAGGGGATCTGGGTTCTGTTTTCTTGTCTACTTACGAGGACCTTAGTCTTTGTCAGGTTGACATTGAGACCCCTTCTTTCTAGTCCCTGCTTCCATGTTTGGAATTTCTTCTCTAGTTCCGCCATAGATTCAGCTATAAGTGTAAGATAATCTGCATACAGAAGTTCCCATGGGCATCTGGTCTTAAACTCCTCTGTCATAGTCTGCAACACTATAATAAACAGGAGAAGGCTAAGCACAGAGCCCTGGTGGACACTGACCTGTATGTTAAATTCCCCGCTACAGTCATTGTTAACCCTAACTTTGCTGACTGCTCCTCTATACATGGCTTGTACAGCTTTCACAAGCCATTCATCTACTCCTAGTTTTCTAAGAGCCCACCAGATTATAGCACGGAGTACTCTGCCGAAGGCTTTTTTCAGATCGACAAATGCCAGGTAGAGTGGCTTATTTTTAACTTGGTAATTTTTCTGTAACTGTCTCACAAGGAAGAGAGCATCAGTGGTGCTTTTTCCTGGCACAAACTCAAACTGCATCTTATCTAGTTTTACCCGGTCCCTAATCAGCTGTACTATAACTCTCCGTTACTTTCATGACCTGGTCCATCAGCTTTATACCTCTATAGTTTCCTCTATCTACAACATTCTGCAAATAACACCTGATGAAATCGCCTTGTCTTGCATCATAATCAGAAGATAGAGCTGGGCCATCGAAATATGTATAGTGATTTCGCAGAATTAAAATTCTAAAGTAAATTTTCCAGTCCAGCCTTCTGTTGTTGTTTTAATGTATGTGTCATCATCATCATTTAACGTCCATCTTCCAAACTAGCATGGGTTGGACGGTTTTGTCCCACTTGAGGCAAGATTGGTTGGGAAACTGTGTCTCGCTCGTACAAAACGTTTTTTAATTTTTTGGGGGGAGGGTCCATTTTCTTTGGCTGATCCGTTTTTTTTTTGGTGTGGGGAGGAGGGGGGGTCCCTTTTTAATTGGGGAGTCTGTTTTTATTTGGGGGATCATTTTTTATTGGGGGGTTTGATTTTTATTTGGGAGTTCCGTTTTTATTTGGGGGGGGGTGTCCGTTTTTTATTGTGGTGGTCCGTTTTTTATTTGGGGGAGCGTTGGTTTTTTTATTGGGAGGGGGGTCGTTTTTATTGGGGGTCCGTTTCAAAAAAAAATTTTTTTTTGGGGGGGATGGGGTCCATTTAACATTTTTTGGGGGCAGGTCTGCTTTTTATTTGGGGGATCCATTTTTTATTGGGGGGGGGGTCGGCTTTTTTATTGGTGGGATACGTTTTTTATTGGGGGTGTCCATTTTTTATTTGGGGGATCCGATTTTTATTTTTTTGGGGGGGGAGGATCCGTTTTTTATTTGGGGGAGTTCGCCCGTCATTTCCGTTCTCCTGGTCATTCTTCCCTACATGTTTCAGTCCTGGGTGTCCTTTTACATCGTGGATCACAGGCCTCGCGCACCAGGATTGAACAAAGTCTGATTCACCATCTTGGGTCCTATTTCCCTCTTGGACTCAACTCACCTCCTCAATTTCTCTAATACCCCGTCCATTATCACACCCCTAGATTCCTATCGCTTTCTCTTGATCATTAGCAGCTTCTCTTACTACTAATACATGCCGATACACACCTTTATATTAACATACTTTTGCTGATAGCTTCGTACTTACATGCACACACACTCTTTTACTCATATATACACACATATTTCTTCTTAGCTTCGTATGGACCTATAATAACACACACACACACACACACACATGCTCAAGTATAGCTCTTTTTACAAAACGGTCTTTTTTCCATTTCAAGTAGACGGGCGCCATCATCCACTTTTCTAAAAAACAAATCCTACACAAAACTCCAGCACCAACAGTTTTGCAAGAGATGTCAACATTAATGGACCTATTATTTTTATCTAAAGACATTTTTTCCAATCCATCCTGCCCGTCCCCTCAATCTATTTTATTTCTCATTCTTTCTTCTGATGAAGGACTAGCATCCGAAACGTTAAGACCCTCTTCCTGCTATATTAAGCGTTAACCTAATATATCCCTTCCATATACTGTGCCGATTGTGTTGTTATTTCTGTTTACCATTTACACACACACACACAGAGAGAGAGAGAGAGAGAGAGAGAGAGAGAGAGAGGAGAGAGAGAGAGAGAGAGAGAGAGAGAGAGAGAGAGAGAGAGAGAGAGAGAGAGAGTGTGACGGATATAGATATATAGGAATCTCTCTCTCTCTCCCTCTCTCTCAAGCTGACTGACAAACAGTGTGGTTTTCACCACGTAGGCTACACAGTCAACTAAGTATTCACACTGTAACAGGTCATTGAGAAATCATGGGAGTATTACCAAGAGGTGTATGCTTATTTTGTAAATCTCAAAAAGGCATATGACCACATTCCAAGTTCATGTTGTTAGGTAGGTGGCATTAGGAAGGGCATCCAGCCATAGAAAACCAAGCCATGAACAGGTTATATGAGCAAGATGCGGTCAACTGTCCTGTCTAGCCTCATAATGTGACAACCTCTCTAAACCATGCAAACATGGAAAATAGATGTTAAATGGAATGATGATGATAAATACATAATTATGTTCAGATAATCAGTGGCTGATTAATCGGTAATTTATTAATTTGTTTAATGATGCATCCCTAATATACATACATGATACATATATATATATACGTATATACATGTATATATATATATATATATATATATATATATATATATATATATATACATGTATATATATATATATATATATATATATATATATATATATATACATACATGTATATATATATATATATATATATATATATATATATATATATATATATATATATATATATATATACGTATATACATGTATATATATATATATATATATATATATATATATATATATATATATATACGTATATACATGTATATATATATATATATAGAGAGAGAGAGAGTAGCAACAAAAACTGTCTCTAAACCATGTTTAGAGGTGCAGTCAGTAGAAATGAGAGTAGGTAGTAAGTTTAGTTTAGCGAGGGGTTCAATGAGCAGGTACTCCTGCTCCTGTTTATTATAGATCTCCAGGCTATAACAGAAGAATTTAAGATTAGCTGTTCATGAGAACTTCTGTACATTGAAAACCTCGTTATTATAGCTGAAGCTCTGCAAGAGCTAGAGAAGAAATTCCTGTTGTGGAAACAAAACTTTAGAAACAAACATCTTCAGAATAAATTTAACAAAGACCAAAATTTTAGTAAATAGGAATGGGAACAAGACTCTGATATCACCAGGGAAGTGGCTGTGCACAAAGGAGTAAGTAAGATCTCTATACAATGTACACAATGTAAAATATGGATTCACAAGAAGTGTAGTGGGATAGCAGGCAGGCTAACAGTAAAAGTAGTTTTTGTATATGAAAGATGCACAGGGATAGTTCATTAGAAAAGCACCAGTGAAATAAACATTTTCCAATCTTGGGAAGGTTCCATAGAGGTAGGTAATATCTTTTGTTACCTAGATATATGAAGGATATTAGTCTGAAAGCATAGTAGCTGGAATAAAAACAGGGTGTAAAAAATTCAGGGAGCTACTGCCGCTGTTGATAAATAAGAAATTTTCTCCAAGCAAAAAAACAAGTTGTATAATGCTTGCATGCAAAGTGCAATACTGCATGGTAATGAGACATGGTCAATGAGTGCAGAGGATATGCAAGGAACAGACAAAAATGAATTAAGCATGTTCTGATGGATGTGTAATGTTAGTAAGCATGAAAGATGAAGCGCGAATGAATGGATAAAAAAAATAGGCATGACGAATCAGATGGTGTGTACAGAAGAGATGATTGCAGAGAATTGAAGTTATGAAAAGTCATCTGAAATTGCTGAACCTCACAGAGGAGATGAAGAAGGAGGGAAACTGTGCTGGAGAAGACTCATCCAATCAATGTAAACATAGAAAGACAGACAGATGTAAAATGAATCACAATATATATATATACCACCCTAATGTTGGTGATCTACATGATAAATGCACCCACTAAACAATGTAAAGTGGTTGATGAGAGAAAGAGCATTCAGCCATAAAAAAGCTTGCCAAACAAAAAGTCAGGAGAACCCTTCAGCTGTATTACAGACACAACTATCTCCTTAGCAGTGGTATCATGATAAAATGTACTCAGTAGAATGCAGGATCATATATAAGCAAGATTCAGCCCCCCCCCCCCCCCCCCCCCCCCCCCCCCCAGCCCTTCTGAAAGATCAGTAGCCCTACTTAAGTACTGACTTGGACTGTGATGATCCATCTAAACTTTGCTAGCAAGGAAAACTAACATCATATATATATATATATATATATATATATATATATATAGAGAGAGAGAGAGAGAGAGAGAGAGAGAGAGAGAGAGAGAGAGAGAGAGAGAGAAGAGAGAGAGAGAGAGAGAGAGAGAGTAATATATATATATATATATATATATTGGAAAATGTGTGAGATCCTTGGTACAGTTAGGTATATTTGAAAAAAGGAAAAGAATGACTTCACTTGTAGTTGTAAATAATTTGATTTAATTTTATAATATAATATTAATATTATAATATAATATTAATATTATAATATAATATTAATATTATAATATTATATGGTTAAATCAAATTGTTTTCCTTTTTTTCAAATATATATATATATATATATAAAAGTCACTGTATATTTTAGAAAATAGCATATATTTTCACTAGCTCTGACAGTTGGCAGGTGAACAGTGAGCTGTACTGATGAAGGGTGATACCCAGAAACATTAGTGTCTGCAGTTCTGTTTACATGCCAACACAAGAGCAAGAATGAAGGGTTCATTCTACTGACATGGCTTTAAAAATGAGGCTTGTTTGCATAATTGCAAACGAATCGAATGTTATTATTAATATTAAAAAAACTCAGATTACATATATATATATATATATATATATATATATATATATATATATATATATATATATATATATAAAATATAGAAATGGCTTCTACAGGACTAGAACTGTTTCATTTGGGAGAAATCATCAGGAAACCCCAGATGTACAGATATATATATATATATATCTGTACATCTGGGTTTACAAATATGAGGGAAAATGCTCAACACTAAAGTAGAAGATATATATTATGTATTTATCTATATGCAGATGATGTAGCACTTATATGTGAATCTCTAGAGGAGTTAGAGAGGAAATTGCAAAATTGGAAACAAGGCTTGGAATCAAAAGGCCTCAGAATAAACTCAGGGAAAACTAAAGTCTTAATAAGTAGGAAGGAGGATAGGAATCACATACCATCAGCAAAATGACCTTGCTTGATATGCAGAAAAGACCAGACAGAAATTCCATACATTGTACACTGTACATAGTGTATCTTATGGACACACAAGTGTTTCAGCAGTTGTACATGCAGACTGACAGAAGGAGTAGACTTTGTTTGTGGTATATGTGCTAAAGTTATTAGCAGTAAAAATGTACACTGTTCAGAGGGCATCATACTATCTAGGTGATATCAACAATAGTGGAGGTGGGTGAACTGAAAGCATAGTAGCAAGAATAAAAATGGGTTGGGAAGAGTTCATGGATCTGTTACATCTGCTGGCAACAAAATGTTTTTGTCTCTGAGTGAAAAGCAGAATATATAATGCATACAAATGACAATACTGCATGGTAGTGAGATTTTGGACTTGAATGTAGAATACACCCTCTTACACTTTCACTTAACTTATCCATCCAAAATGCTCCCACATACCATCTCTCAGTTTATGATCTTAATAGGAGGGTATAGGGTGTCTTTCTAGCAGAAGTGGATGGATCCTTTCCAGCACTGCAAGATGTCAGTCATCTCAATCTTATGTCATTTCTGTCAAGAGGTTCAGCTTCTTGAGATCAGTTTTCACCACTTCATCCTATGCCTTCTTAGGTCTACATCTTCCATGGATTCCATCCACTACAAAATCCTCTATGTGTGCCATATGTCCAAAGCAGGACAGCCTTCTCTCCTGTATACTACAACTGATTTCCACTGTCCTTCAATGCTCACTCACTCGCTTCTATATAGATTGTTGAATACTCCCCACAAAAAGAAGGATATATATCAATTCCTCTCTCAGCAAACAATCATATGACTTTATCCCTCTCACTGAAACCCCACAAGAGCAGCCAGACACAAAGCCATTTCCACCACCGAACACTTGTTTCTGCACTCTTCTTATCTTCCAGTAAAATATATGTAGCTACCACTGCCCTTTCCACAGCTCCTTCTTGCCAAAATCTTACACAACTCCCATTACTGCTTCATTATTAAGGTCACACTAATGTTTCTAGTGTTGATGCCACAATAAAATGCACCCAGAACATTTTATAAAGTGGTAGTGCTGGTGCCATGATAAAATACACCAAATACATTCTGTAAAGTGGTTTGCTTTAGGAAGGGCATCCAGTTGTAAAAATCATGCCAAAAATGGAATGTATATGCAAGACATGGTCCACAAACTCAGTCACAGACTGGTTATATATATGTATGTATTTATCTATTTATATATAACCTAAATTCCTATGAAGAAGGGTTGAAGCATACATCTAGTATGCACCACCTTCCTTACCTCCCCTTCCCTCCACCACCCACATCCTAAGACTCTAACCATGACCTAACCCTTCCTCAGATAAGTCCCCAGCCCCCAGTCCACACTGCAAAGTGGTTGTTGTGGTGCCAAGACAAAAAGCACCCAGTCCACACTGTAAAGTGGTTGTGTAGGTGTCAAACAAAAAGCACCCTATTGACACTGTAAATGTGGTTGGCATTAGGAAGGGCATCCATCCATAGAAACCAAGTTTTGTATGAGCAAGAGACAATCATCTGATCTGGCTTGTTTCACAATGGGACAACTCATCTAACCCATGCTGGCATGGATATTAAACAGTGATGATGATGATTAAATATATATACATATATATATATATATTTAGCCAACTTATGCAGCTTCATATGCAAATGAGATTAATCACCTCATTTACACAGACGAGAAAACTATATGTTCTCGGCTGTTTTCAAGTCCAGCAGTCGCAGAGCAGTGGGAGAGATCGTCCTGACGATGGCCAGTCAAGCCTGAAATGCATAGACGGTTGACCCCCTTGCTTCTGCTGGACAACACCAGAGGGCGTTAGCCCAACCCCCACCCCCTCGGTGTTTACATAGCTACGGCTTCCTAAAATCATATTTCTTTCGAAATACAAAATTTCTCTCTCTCTCTCTCTCTATATATATATCCATGGATTGGATGTAGTGTATAAGAAAGAAAACTGAGTTGTGTATGAAGGATAACAACTGCATAGAGAAGTACAGGGCACTCAGTCAACGGAACCTGTCTGTCTTCTCTGCTCACATCCTTGATTTTCTTCCTATCTAAATCAGGCATCAGCAACCTTTTTCGAGAAGTGGGCCGCATGAGATAAGGCTCATCATCAGGCGGGCCGCAAGCGCTAACTTACATTCGTGCCCACATTTAAAAAAAGGGCGGTAACTCAGGTTGTTTTGATTTGTTTCTTCAGAATTCGTACACGTTGTTTTCCTCGATCGTAAAAATGATAGAAAGATAAATTATGACTGAAAAGTTGGGTAAAAAAATCAGATAGATTTCACTTAGGTGACTTAGGTGAGCGATTCAGAAAGCTTCACGAGCCGCAGGTTGCACATGACTGATCTAAATCATTCCCACCCATCCTCTCTCATACTCACTGCCTACATAACTGGGAGACAGCTTGGATTCTGTCAGTACTCCACCACTCTCTGATGCCCATTTACCCACCCCATACTCACTGAAAGATGTTACCTACACATAAAAAAACGGTATCTTAATTCTGTATATATATCCCCCAATCTTTTGAATCTACCCCCCACCCTCCAAACATCACTCCCTCCCTGTAAAGCCACATGCAGGACCTAATACTTATTCTTGCTCTCTCTTACTCTCCCCTTCCCCCTCTGAGGTTTGAGTCTCTTGGCAAGTAATAAGTAGCTTGCTTCCCATCCACAGTGCCACTTCTGCTATGCCCTCATTCTCCCCCTGCTATCAACTTCCTTAACCTGGCCAAGGACACAATTATTGCTATAATGTTGGTGCCATGATAAAATACACCGGGTTCACTCTGTAAAGTTCAGTAGTGTTTGTGCACCTAGTTTCATGGTGTCATCAAGTGAACTTGAGGGTCAATCATGAACAAAGTAATTTTAGATGCCAAGGTGGGGGGGGGGGGGGAACAAATAAACAATAATACAAATAATAAAAACAAGTAAAAACAAGGAAAAATAACAAAACCAAACAAAAATGTAACAAATCAAAAAGAAAAACAATGCAAAAACAAAGAAAAACAAAAAAAAATTCAACAACAAAATATGCATAAAAAAAGAGGGTAAAAAGCAGTTGTTTGTTGTTGTTGTTAATGGTGGTGGTGGTGATAACAATAATGCACTGATTATTATTGTTGTTGTTGTTAGGGTGAGAGTTTGGTTGGTGGAACATACAGTGTTGGTGAGATGGAGCAGGGGCAAAAACTTACCTCCCATATGAATATCTTTGTCTGAGGGCAGAAAATGAAAAGAGTACAGGGTAAGATACAAAGTAAGTTATCAAAGAAAGGCTACAAGAAGAAGAAGAAGAAGAAAAAGGCAAAGAAATTAAAAAAAACAAAACAAAAACAAATAATAATAATAATAATAATAAATCAACCTGTAAAAATGGATGAGGATTTATCAAAGGACATGAGATGAAATAACAGAATGCATAAGTCAGAAGAGACAGACATAATTTAGCAATGGAATTGAACGAATTTTATACATGGAAGTCAGGCCTGAACAATGGAAGAACTGCCATTTTGAACACACAAGACATAAAGTAAGAAAAAAACCATAATGCAGAAAAATCTTTGCTAATGTCTTTAGAATCTATATATTGTTATCAGAAGCTGTGTGGAGATGTAGCCCAAACAGAATTACATATGCTATCCACTCAAACCCCCAACATATTTTAAATTATTTTGAATATTTATGTGTGTGTGTATATATATATAGAACATCTTATACAAAATCATTGTTAGGTAGATTATTGTTGATGCATCTTTCCCTCGGGATGTTCTATATGTATTTGCTTCTCTGAATGAGATTATTCTAGTGATCTCTTTTCATTGAGATGTTATATATTCTGACAAAATTACTTGTGTGTGTGGTGTGTGTGTGTGTGTGTGTGTGTGTGTGTAGAAATATCTTTAGGTAGCACTTTTTTTCTATGTATGAACATATATATATATACACACACACACATGTATGTATGTATATTAGGGATGCAAATTAGCAATTAATCAGCCACCAATTATCTATAATGTAATTATGTATTTTGATATGAAAAGACTTATAATTAATTGTAAGTAATGTATTATAATATTTCATAATTAATCACAATAATAGAGCACGTATTTGAGAGTACATGTTGACAAAATTAGACTGATTTTACTATAGGAGGTAACACATAAATTGTACAAGACTGCAAGAAATTGGTTTCTAGGTTTAGCTTGATATGATGAGCAAAGCGATCTATATTCAGGTGGCAAGACTATCTATGAAGGCCCATAAAGTCAAGAGGCCTGATACAATAGCATTTAAAGCTTCAAAAATTTGGCACTCACAAAAAGTAAGCGGCAATATCAGTATTGATCAAATTGATCAATGAAAGATTTGAAAATGTCTCTAAAACTCTCTGCTTCAATCTATCCTGCTTTACATCAGGAACTGACAAACCCAGTTCCTTTCATTGTAGTAAGGCTCCGTCACCTCCCTGTTGGATCTAGTCCATGTTGGAAAGGAGTCTCATATCCTGGATGCTGCAGCAAAGGTGAGGGTCACAGTATTCATAGTCGGACAGAATAAAATTCTAAAATATTAGGAATTATTGGGAAACTATTTTTTTGGTTACTCCAGCACCTTATCCTTGCTATTACTTATGTGAAATACCATGTGTTGGCTTTCCTAAAAAATTATTAGAAGGAAACCCCAGTTTCCTCTATTGTGGCTTGTAATTCAGTGTGAGTGCCTTCTGCTGCTCTTTTTTCTTTTGCTTTTTGTTTCCTTTCCCTGATTACTTTCTTTCTGTAAATTGTAAATCTTTTGATAATTTAGGTAAATAAAATAAATTCATTGTATGCATGTTATATAATATATACGTGTGTATGTGTGTGTATGCATTTGACAATTTATCCTGATAAAAAATATATATTCTCCACTATTCTGTATTGAGTTGTCATTTCAAACAGTTCTCTGTTACTCTTGTAATAGGAAGGAAAAAAATAATACACATGCTCTCTAGTGCAGATGATCTACACAATAAAATCACCCAGAACATGCTGTAAAGTGGTTGGTTTTAGGAAGAGCATCTAGCCATAGAAGGCTTGCCAAACAAAGGGTTAGGAAGTACCTTTAGTACATAAGCAGGATACCCCCCGCAGCCTGTCTGGGAGATCAGTAGCCCTGCTCCAGTACTGACTTGGTCAATGTAGACACATCCAACCCTTGCTAACAGGGAAAGTGGACATTAAACGATGATGATTATATCTATCTATCTATATATATATATATATAGAGAGAGAGAGAGAGTCTGTGGTGCTGAGACTGGGGAGACCACTAATTATGGGAGTATTCAATGTATGGGGAAATGCAGAGTGGGTATAGAAATATGTAAAATCCCAAGTGCTTGGTGCTGCTGTCGGGATTTTACATTATCTATCTATCTATCTATCTATATATATAATGACAAATAATGTTTTTCTTTTGATGAAGATTATATGAAAATACTTGTTTTCAAATCTAGACACAAGGTCAAAGTATTTTTGGGAAAGAGACTGACTCAGGTACTTAACCGCTACTGTGTCTCATCAATATCAGGATGTTGACTGTGAAAGTCAACATCAACTAGACTCAAACTCAGAACAAACAAATGCAACTAAATGCTACAAGATATTTTGTCTGATACTGTACTGATTCTACGAAATAAATAAAAAAAAAAGCGAAACAAAAAAAAAAGTGAAATATTTGTCAATTTGTGTCTACATAGTTCAAGTAATGCCAGTCAGACTTGAAGAAGTCATGATTATGATGATGATAATATGATACATGAAATAAATTATTTAGAAATGATGGATATTTTTCATACATTTTTTCAGCTACACTTCAATAACTACTTCTGCTAAACTTAGTGAGGGTCTACATGCTAGGAGATGAGATGGGTGTTGCTATGTATTTTCAACCCATTAGCATTTACATTACTCTATATTTACTATTGTATTTTCATAGTAAAGGCTTTATCTCACTTAATTATCTCACATAATATTGAATCTATGAGATTTTGATATTATTTATTTTGAGAACAGTACCTTAACATCATTATGAGTGGCCAGTTATAGCCAGTTTGAACAGAAAGAGGTGAGAGAATTCTGGCCAGACATGGCTGCTTTAAATCCTAAAGGGTTAAGGCTAACTGACATGCCATGATGGGCATCCAGTTAACTGTTTAGAGTAACACTCCAACAACTGGCTGCACCAGGAACTTAATAGTTATATGTAGCATGGATTCACTAGCATATATCTAACATATCTATATACTATTACATGTAATGAGCTTAGAAATGAGTGGAATTGAACAATTTTTCTTCCACAGTTTGATTTCAATCAACTTCAGCTGTTGGATCCCACAAACATTAATTTTCAAGTATGCTATGAGATCTGTTTCTTTGACAGGCATGAGAAGCAATATCAGAATGAAAGGGCGGTTAAAAGCACAAAAATATTTGTAAACATATATTCACAGAAAAAGAAGACACATTCAAAAGTACCTAACAACTAAAAGAAAAAGAAAGAAAATTCTTTGAATGGTTTGAATTATTTACCATCAAGTAATTCACAAAGAAAATAAAGGTAGTACAAAAGTCTTGGAATTTCTTGCACCACTTTGTAGTTTACATGAGACAGAAAAAAACGAAACAAAAAACGAAAAGAAAACATATCTATATAACATCTATGGCTATCTGATCCAAGCATATTAACCCTTTCAACACACACACATTCAATAATGTCTTTGGATCTATGATATAAAACCTCTTGTTTTAAAACCAATTTAAAGCCTCTCATCATAATTTTATATAAGAAACTTTTTTATTATGTTCCAAATAATGCCAGGACAATTTGTTGCCAATTAATTCATCATTGGTCAATTCATTGTTAGCATCTAAGTCAGAATGTTATTAAATTATTTCATTCTGTTATTCTGGTTTCAATTCATATTAAGCTCATGATAAAGGAAATTATTTCTAAACTCATGGAGTCTAGTAGGTGTTAAATGTAGGTGTCATCCAGTAGGTGTCATTTTAAGTAAATCTTAATGTGTCCATTATAAAGGAAAGGCTTTGCTTACTGTAAGCTTAAAAGATTATACAATACAAACTGAAACCAAAATAACAATGAAATAACTCTGATATTCTGATTTGGATGCTAATAATAAATTGACAAATTGACCAACAACGAACTGGTTGGATGCCATTTTGAATACTATGTTGATAATGACAAGTTAGTTATTTTACTAAACCCCTCCAAATTCTTGATTATCTAAAAAAAAAAAACAATAATTGAAGCACATTAGAAATATAGTCAAGAAAGGGTTAAATGTTACAACAGCAAAATAGTACAACTATAACAGAAAATCAACAAAAAGAGACTTCTACATAGACCTTTAACCTGCTCAATATAGCTTGCTGCGAAATCTCCATTAACAAATAGGTAAAATTCCCAGGTGAACTAATGCATATTTTCACCTGAGAGCTTGGGAAACAGAGGACATGTAAACTAAAATGTTTGGTTTGAGAGACACTACAATAGATACACCTACAATAGATTAGAATTTTATTTTGTCATTGTAGCAGAAATAAGATTTGTTCAACAACAGTAATCAATGATGGACTATACTGAAATATTTGGGAATTTCCTAGAAGATTAGGCAGGTTGTTGTACCCACAAAGGGAACACAGAAAGCAAAGTTTACTACAGTAGAAGATTTACACAAAAAGGAAAATATGTGTATACATACATACGCACAAATATACCTACCTACATACACACATACATATATACCTACCTATATACACACATACATATATACCTATCTACATACATACAATAGCAACATACATGCAATTCTATAGTGACTGCCCATGGAAACAGCAATTCTTGTTCATGTCATCCAATACAAAAAATAAATGAAGAAACCTTTATATGGTAACTAGAAACAACAGCCAACTAGCCATTGAATCAAATCCTACAGTATTAAATAAAGAAGGATACATTGAACAATGTAGTCCTTGATTTATCAAAAAGATGGGATGATCAGAACTGTAGCATTTTTTAGAATAGGTCTAGTCAGTTAAGATGAGCTGGAGATAAATAACTGTTTCTACGTTAGGCACAAGGCCAGCAATTACCCAGTGTATTACTGGTACTTTATTTTATCGACCCCGTAAGGATGAAAGGCAAAGTTAACCTCAGCGGGATTTGAACTCAGAATGGCAAAGGCCGTAACTCTATGCGTCAAAGCATGGCGTCCGACCCTCTACCAATACTGAGATAAATAACAACATCCTAAAGTAGGGGCAGATATTATTCCTCTAAACATTTGTGCCAAAATGTTCAATCAAATATCTATGTACAAAGTAAATTCAAAACCTCAGACATCTGTTATGACTAAGCATCATAATTTACCAATGTCACCCTGGCAGACCACTATAAAACTGTCTCTTAACATCAAACTAGTAGTAACTTTATCTAGTTATGACTATGTACAATCATGCCAAATGCATGCAACATTACAACAACATTAGCATAACAAAGATATTACAGACTGGCTAAATAGATGCAGTGTACAGATGTTGACTGGATATCTTTACATATCAATAATAGAATATTAAAAATACAGCATGACTCCAAACATGAAAGATAAATCATGTTAGTTATATCTTTGTAGCTTCCAAATTCTCTTTGTCATTCAGCAGCTCCTACATGTTTGAGTTGCACTACTCATTAGGTTGCTGTGAAGATTAACATGATTTAATAGTATTGATGGCATGGGACGTTTTTGGAGGTTGAATATTAGCAATAGTGGCTCTACAGGAGATGGAGAAGTTGGTAATGCCATTGTATAGAAAACATGATCATATTTAGCAGATGTACTCCAGGAAAGATATTTAGGGGGTATTTGTTCAATTGATATTAATTGAGCTTTTACAACTGCACGTTAATCCAGATTATGTCTCTTTTACAACTCCACGTTAATCCAGGGTGCACCTGCAAGACATTTCATTATATTCTTCTTACAATGAACCATATGTCCAACTCTGTGAAAAGGGTTTACATTTACTTTTAATGGTCTGTGAGTCAGCTTTATCTGAATAATGGAGCTGATGCTTTTGAGACTGATCCAAAATTTATAGACTAAGTACAGAATATCTCTTTCTTACCTCCCACCAATCTGGTACTTTCTCAAACCTGCGATGACTAGGCATTTTTTAGAGGCAACCATTACTCGCCTTGTCATAGCTACACTAATGGGTTGTGAAAGTTTTCTTGGGTGATCAGGTGTTACTCATTGCTCCATCTCCCACAGTAGTTTACCGCTGTTGGTCATGAGTTGCTTATTCATCCAGATTTAGTCAATCATATCAACTCCAGTACTTATATTTTCAAGCTTCATAATTATTTTATCAATCTCTCATTTTTTAACTACTAATTTATGAAATAAATAAAGACTTGAATGGGCACACAAATACACACATATACAAATGATGGACTTCTGTACAATTTCTGTCCACCAAATTTTACTCACATGTCATTGGTCAACCTGAGGCTGTTATAGAAATCACTTGCCCAAGGTGGCATGCAATGAGACTGAATCCAGAACCAAGTGGTTGCAAAGTGAATTCCTTAACCACCTGACCATGTGTAGTTGAAGTGGATGTACCATACAAATTTTGCAAATTTTGTTGTGCCAATGATGAACGTCCTTGCTAGTAGCATAAAATACTTCTGATCTAAGAGGAAATGCTCATTCTAACTGCAAAAAGGCAAATCAGGTCCGAGAGAATCAGAACACAATTAAGGTCGTTAATAAAAAACAATTTTATTAAGTCTGCATCTGTGTCATCTTTGATTGCAGAGAATCTACTTAAAGAGGCATGTGCTTTGAGTCATAGCAAAAAATCCTGAGTTGATTCTCTTTGTTTTTTTTTAATGTGTCTCAATCAATGTGGCTGTCATTTAATGTGAGACATGCAATGAGTAGTTCCATATCATCAAGTATGCAAGGTATTAAGGAACAACAGTAATAACATACTTTAACATACAAGTCTTTACACAGTTGCTTGACATGCTAAAAATAGCTGTCAAATCTTCCTCACCCTAAAAAAAGAAAGGGCATGTTGGTGAATGTAGTAAAAAAAATATACAAAACTAGATGATAGCCAAAGCTGAAACACCTTTGACCATAGATGACTGCAGATCTAGAACTAAGCAATAGCAATAACTTCTACATACAGCCCTCATGTAGAGGCACCCACACCTCAATATCCCTATATAAGCAATCTAGAAAATGTTCCCAAAACTCATTGACGTCCAAGACAGTTCTTCATGGACTTTCTGATATATCATTAGACCAGTATGTTATAGATTTCAGCTGATGAAGTCTGATGAGGATTCAAGAGGAACACATAAGATCACCATTTTCACTATATAGAGAGGTCAAGACATTTCTGGCAATGATAATGGAATAATTGAGATAAAGGTATTGAAGATAATGATGGTGATGTGGTGGCAGTGGTGCTGATGCTGATTAGGAAATTAATAGTGCAAGTGATGATGATGATGATGATAATTGTAATGATGTTGGTAATGGTAGCAGTGATGGTAGGGGGATGATGATGAGCTGATGGTGATGCTGGTTGTGCAGGTGTCAATGACAATGCTAGTGATAATGAAAGTGTTGGTAACAAGAATAGTGATGGTGACATAAACTTACCTTTCACATGAATGCCGTTCTCTGAGGGCAAGAAAAAAAATCAAAACAAAAACAAGCAAATGAAGGAAAAACTCTTAAAATGATTGTGAGCTGAGTTGCTTGGGAAATATCAAGTGTTTGAACTGGCAAATTACAACAAGAATAACATCTTCACAACGTGACAAAGACTAAATCATACAAAACAACAAGCCACTGCATACACTTGAACCAGCAAAGGGTCACTCGAATTTTCCACAACAAAGGCCTTACCCCTCTTAAAAATAGGGACCTCATAGGGGTAGCAATAGAGATTTTATATGGTTGCATTTAATCAATGTAGTGACCAAATATTCCTACAGCAAATATGTTAGTGTCATTAGTTTAAAGAACACATATTTTCTAAGTGATAAATCTAAAGACAATATGCTCTGTAGTACAGGTAAGATAACACGTCTAGAAAACTGATAACACATAAGCAACTACACAGTTGCTCAACCAAATAGAAACAG
The DNA here is from genome assembly GCA_964016885.1 of Eledone cirrhosa. NCBI lineage: Eukaryota > Metazoa > Mollusca > Cephalopoda > Octopoda > Eledonidae > Eledone > Eledone cirrhosa. The sequence goes on along the minus strand of OZ024740.1, from coordinate 308,796,302 downwards.
CAGCTAAATTTCTCTAAAATCACATTCTGTTATCTTAAAACAAGGAAATGGCGCATTGAAAAATTCAATCCTAGATATACTATGCTTGAATATAAATTAAGATGATTATGTGTTGAACATCATTGATTATAAATTTGCTTGATCAAGGCTGATTTGAGAACTAATCAACAATAACTGACCATACAATGAGATTTGACTTAAATCTTTATAACTGACCTTTTAAGAATCTTGACTGCCTACAAAAACTGCATATAGTGATATTGTGCATGTTTATGACCTATAAATCATAGCCTATAATTTAGGTGTGTGGTGCAGAGAACTAAATAGCACACCAATAGGTGTGTCATATATACAGAAGTGTGATCTACAACTGTGCTCTACAGTGATCTACTACAGCATAAATTAACATACACTAACACTGACAGAGACATAAACAGAAATACACACAGCTGGAGTTAGAGGACCATACATACATGTCTACTATATGCACATAGATATATAAAAAGGATTGGAATAATAATAAACATTTAAATCTATTATATATATATATCCTCACAGACAAACTAATTCTACTACATACACTTCCATTCAAACACATCTATACACATAGCTGGAACAAAAACATATTTAAATTAAGAGATACAAGTTCCTTCTTGTATATTAGGCTAGTCTAGTGCAGGAGACATCCCTAGGTAATCTGTTTTTTTATTCCCACTAATAGCCAAATTGATGCAATGTCATAAAACATCTCTCTACCTACAGGCACACAATGAAATATTTGCAGTGATTTTGAAATCACATCTCATAAACAAGAAATGTACAACATATATACATACATGCATAGTAATTTCAAAATGAGATTAACAAAAAAAGGATTTGAGTGTGAGTTTTTGAGGAATGAACAAAAAGCATGGAATAAGTACTGATAAGGAGGAGGTGCACAAAAAGATTTATGTAATGGAAAGTATAACATCTTATACACAGTCAACAATGAAAACTTGCCAGGTTAATTACAAGTTTTCATCTGCCAAATAACAATGCAAAAAGCATTGTATAGTTGGTATACTATCCAGTTTTTTCAAAGATAAGTATGGTAGTGGTACCCAATGCTAATTTTCTGAGAATATCTTTGATGGTTTTTGCTGATGAATGTTCCTTTTTATAACTAACTGTGAAGTAGAGAGCCGAACATGTACATTTTTCATGCCGGATAGTTTAACTGGATATAATCAGAATTAGATGCTTTGTTCAAGAGACACGACACCATAGCTCTAGTAGTAAGATTTTAACTCAGGATAATATACTCAGTAGACCACTTAACCTCATAACAATTGGGCCGTAATATTTTTCTGGACAAAGTACACTTTTTTATGGTATCAGCAGCAGGAATTCATAAGTCCTTACTATGTTAACTCTCTCTTTTAATAAACCAGTGAAGTACGATTTTCATATATCTGAATATGAAGTCAAAACCATACCCCAGCAAGAACCCCCCCCCCCCCCCCCAATAGATAAAATATAGAAGACACTATTCTTTTAGAAGTGTTTGTTTATTTATCCTCATTTCTGGCCAGAGAAATCAACATAAATATATACACACAGATATACAGACATCAAACACAAAAAGATGGCTCAAAAGGGAGTAATGAACCAACAAGAAAGCCTTTATGTGACTACACGATCTGTTAGAAATAGCAGGCAAATTTCCTTCAAATCACAGCCTACTGACTTAAAAAATAAAGGACACTTTGTATAATGTAGCCTTAGATATACTATGTCCGAAAAAAAAGCAAAAAAAAAACAAAACAGGATAGCCATGGCTGAAATATGTTTGTCCAAAAATCTTCTTGGTCAGAGAGTTGACCTTGAACTAAACAACAGATGACTTATTAATAAAAGGGGAAACCTAAACAAATATGACAAATATAAGATTGTTAAAGAAGTTTTATGTGAAATAACAACATACCTAACCAGTAGGTGAACCTATCTTAATATCTACAGATGAGGATGTTGGGGATGATAACAATGACAACTACAATGTTTTGGATCTAAAGAAGGAATATACATGATGACTATGGTTCAGCAGAGCAAAACTAATCTCTGATGGATTTGATGATTAAAAAGTACAGAGATAAGCAGTTGAACATTTGTATAGGCCTGAGAAAGATAAGGCAGAGCTGTCAGAAAACACATATGTCAGGTAATAGATGTCTCTATGACATTGAAAATATGAATGTTATGATGAGGATTATGATGGTGGTAGTGGTGGTCACCTGTAAAATCCAACCATCTAATCACAGATAAAGGGGCTCAGGATTTGATGACATGGTTTGCATATTAGAATCTATTCATGGACTAAAGAAAAGATCCTTGAGGTATGCTATGTTAACTTACAACAAAGTTTGAGCACAGGTAAGAAAGCAACTGAACTAGGCATCAAAAGACATGATATGCTGGAGAAGTATATAATTGTAAGAGTGTCAACAAGAAGAAAAAGTACTTTATATATATTATTGGCATCTGTCGGTCTTGAAAGACCATAGACAGGCACCTGGAGAATTTTGTGTCAGCTGCTGATGGCAGTACAGCATCTGCTGAGGCTGTACAAGCCCATATGGGAGTAGCAGTCTTGTATACAGTGACTGCATTTGAAGCTGCTCGCCTCTGGTGCTACTGAGTTCTTTTTTCAAGCACACTGTTCCTCAGAGGCAAGTTTCAATTTCTCCTCCCCTTGCAATCATTAGCAACCTCCTCTCATCTTTAGATTTCCAGATCTATTGACTTCATATCCCCCCCTGCAGATATTTTTGAAACAGATATGGGGCTGTCCTCATGCTCCAGGTCTGGTGGTCAGTTCCCCATACAGAGGTCTTGATATCAAATAGACCGACCAGGTCCCCAACACTGAAGTCCTTAACTGCACAAAGACACCCAGCATATACACCCTGCTCAAACAGTGCTGTCTGCATTGGCTCAGTCACATATATCGTACGCTGGACAGGAGGATACCAAAAGAATTTATATATAAACAGAGCTAATTTATTATCATTTATACACACAAAAATGAACATGCAACATTTGGTTTCATGGTCTGAAAAGATTGCATGATTGCATTTACTGTTTGTCAATTGTGTTTTCAGGTGTTTATATACAATATAATACTGAACACACAAGCTGAAACTGCTTGGTGCTATGGTTAGAATTTCACATATCTCTCTCTCTCTCTTTCTATGTATATAGTATAGGCAGGTAGATGACCAATTAGGGCATTGTATCCAACACTCCAACTGGTAGATCTCGGAGTATCCTGAGATAAACACTCAACTGCCTGAAGCATCCCTGATTTTATCTGGTGGTCCAGGTAGAGTATATACAGAGGAGCTGATATTGAAGAGAGAGGAGATTCAATTTTATCAGGTCCCCTATCTCTCCATTCCTGGTGCTCCATAGAACCAGGGGTGGATAAAGTAATGTTCAGAGAAACCATCTGAAGAATCCAGATTGATGCTATGGAACTAACACACAGTATAGTCATCAAACCTGTTGAAACATTTGTAATGGAAAATTTCTGAATAAATTGACATAAAACCCATTTTTCATACTATATATATATATATATATAGAAAGAGAGAGAGCCTGTGGTGCTGAGACCGAGGAGACCACTAATCATCTGAGTACTTGATACATGGGGAGATGTAGAGTGAGTATGGAGGTATGTAAAATCCCGATTGCAGTGCCAAGCAGCCAGGATTTTACATACCTCTCTCTCTCTATATGTATATATATATATATATATATATATATATATATATATATATATATATATATATATATATACATGCTCACACAGACAAAAATATACAATCATACATGCAAACATAGTTCCAATTGTCTGGTTACAAAAGAGTGTGCCTCAATAACTCACCTGTCAACAAAAGCTAATCAGACATTTGAGTTAAACAAGTACCAGAACTCCATTCTCTACCTAGGCAGTATGATCCAACTAAATGCAGTGCAATATTTCTGACATTAATGTAATACACGCTCAACAAAGAGAGAAAGAGCCAATGCAATTGGACAAAGTAGCTATAGGTGGTCTTTTACAACTGTTAGGAGTCCTAGGGGGTCAGTGACTCGCTATAAAACAAAACCTATCACAGATTTGATCAAAATCACACAAACATTACACATTCTTCATTTGGAATACACAACATAAATGGAAACCAAATATTTTCTCCTTCTGCTAACATAATTGCTGTTAAAACAAAAACAAAACAAAAGAAAAAAAACTAAAAATATATTGACAAGTTTAAAGAACTAAAAATAGCCATATGTCCTCATGGAGCACCATTCTTTGTTTGTTGAGGAAGAATTTCAAAACTAACCATCTGAAAAATACTGTAAGTGTCTGTAAAAAAATACATGGGTATATAAAACATGTAAATAGATGGAGGTGATAGAAAAATATTTTGTAGAAATCACAAAATGTGTGGAATGATGCATTATTCTTTAATGCACTGTTGGTGACACAGGGCACCATAGAGTAATCTCCTCTTAATAGATAATGTAACATCAAGGGAAACAACTCCTAAAAATACTAGCATGCTAAAGGTTGCAGCAATGGCTGACAGACCAATGAAAGATACCACCGTGTAGACAGTGTGAAACATTCTGATGTGAAACATTGTGAAACATTCTGTGAAACATTCTGATGATACATGTAGAATATTTTATGACACAAGATTAATGAACATATTCTTTAATACAGCACCATAACATATGGGATATGTAGTTCAATACTAGCATACTACATTATATATATATACAGGGTGTCCCCAAAAATGTATACACACTTCAACACCATTCTAATAAATATTGCCTGAACAGGTAATCAAAGTGTGTATACATCGTTTTGGGACAGCTGTGTGTATGTATATATATATATATATATATATATATATATATATCATCATCATCATCATCATCAACGTTTAACGTCCGTGTTATATATATATATATATATGTTATTATGTGAGCAGCTTGTAGTTACTAGCGGCGACGCAGCTCGAAGCCCTTGATGCTCTTACGGGGTCCATATATATATATATATATATATATATATAATCATATATATATATAACACAAACATGTGAAATATTATGGAATTAGATACATAGGTGAGATATTATGTTCTACATCTATACATGTAAAATATTATATTATACAGCTCTACAACATGTGGAATATTCTGTTAGACAGCCTTACATCATGTGTCTATTAGACACCAGCATAATATATGGACCATTCTATTATACATTGTGACACTATATAGTGTATTGTCATGCAATACTCTATAACAGGATATAATGTAGCACAACATCAAACATGTGGGATATTCTTTTTCATACAATTAAAACAATACTTTAGGCACAAGGCCAGCAATTACCCAGTGTATTACTGGTACTTTATTTTATCGACCCCGTAAGGATGAAAGGTAAAGTCAATCTCGGCGGGATTTGAACTCAGATTGTAAAGGGACGTAACTATGCTGGAAATTATTATTTTATAACACTAGCAGAAGAACCGCCCTTCAGGCAGTTTTCTGCTACCATATATAGTGTATATATTGATATACGCAAATATATATGCACATAGATATAATACGTAAATTGACAATATGCATATAAACTGAACAAAGACTGTGTTACACTTACTTCTGTAATCAGTAAAGTAATCCATGATACATTTAAAAAAAAGGCGATAATGGAGATGGAAAAGCGATGAAACTGTTGCGGGAAAATGTTCATGAATCTTCACTTGAGAAAATCGATGGGAAGCTTCAAGCAGGGAATTTGAAAATAGATGCTGCTGGTATGAATGAATGAATTACATTTACCAATATGTAGAGTTGACCTTCACTATATTATTGTTTTACTGTATTCACATATAGACTTCTTAAGTTTTTGTCGTGTCTCTTTTCTAGCAGTTGAAAAGTAACTGAAATACATTTCAACTAAAAGAGAGTGATAGCTGTTTCACATCACTGTAGAATTTCTTTGTAGACACAGTCGTCAGCAAACAGACCCCTTTCATTTGATATTTTTATATTTTCTTTTTTGTAACTCGTGATAATGCTACATACATCTGACCATGTGAGAAGAATTGTGTTGGTAGATATACACCTATCTTTTCAAATGTCTGCCCTTGTGCCTTGTAAGGGCAAAGGCTGGTTTGACAGGAAATTGCTTGCGAGTAAAGGTGAAAGGGAACTCAAGCTCTTGAGATACATGTGGTATCCTTGGGATTAGCAACTTTGTTCCAGCATTGGGACCCAATGCCACCTCAGCTTCAATTACATAATTATGTAAACTGATGATGATGTAGCGTGTACCATTGCAATGCCTGTTTAGAGGATCCAGATTTCTCAGAAGCATGATGCAACTGCCTTTCTTCAGTTTAAGTATGTGTGTTGGGAAGCCTGATGGGGTAAGTTTGTTGATGAATTCAATTGGATATTGCAGTTCATTCCCGCCGAGGTTAACTTCGCCTTTCATCCTTACGAGGTCGATAAAATAAAGTACCAGTAATACACTGGGTAATTGCTGGCCTTGTGCCAAAAGTAGAAACAATTATCTACTATATCAGAGCTTCTGTAGATTATTTCATGACCAGGGAACTTGTTGACCATGAACTCATTCACCAATCTTGCTGCATCATTTGTTGGAGTGATAATGGCTCTATTTGCAAGCCATAGTGGGCTTGTGTAGTTTCCTGGAAGATTTGAATACACACAATCCCACAGTCCAGATACATTGCCATATTCCAGACAAAGTTCATTTGGCAGAAGAATGTGAATGCACCTACAGTTGGAACAGTTGGAATGTTACCATCTCCCACATCAAGAAGGTAGTTTGCAAACTATCTTTCATCAGAATCCTCTGCATTAATTAACTGTTGATTGGTTGTCATGGTTTCAACATAGTCCCAGAGATAGGATCTCTTGATCGTTGCCTCAACTATTTGTGGTCTAGCACAACTGGAAGAATTTGCTTCCAGTCACCAGATAGTAATACTGTTAGACCACCAAATGGCTTTTTGCAATCTCAAACATCTTTGAAGCTCCTGTCAAGGCATTCAAAGATATGCTTATGTCCCATACCTATCTCATCAATGATTAGCAGGTCAGCTTGCTGCATAAGTTTACCTGTGTCATCCCTCTTTGTGAAGAAGCAAGTTGATTCAGCAGTCACATTGAGAGGAATCTTGCACTTGGAATGAAGAGTTCTACCTTTGTGAAGCAAAGTGGCTGCTATTCCAGATATGGCAGTGGTAAGTGCAATTTTCTTTTTTAAATCGGAGGTAATCCAATAGGATGTTTATGACATAGGTCTTTCCTGTACCTGCACTTGAATTCAAGCAGAAAATTCTGCCTTCATTTTCATTTACAGAGGTGATTACTTTGTGAAAAATAACCAGTTGTTCAGGATTCAATATTGGCAGAAGTTCATTTATGTTGATTTCTGGTATGGCAACAATAGTTGGGTCTGGCCAAGGAAGTCCATAGTTGGCATGAATGTCCAAGCCATCATGTTGAAGTCTTTGTTGGATCTTCTGTAGAACAATCTGCACGGTTTGCATGGACATGACTTGCTCATGACGTTCATGCATGATATCCTCTGCAAGACAATTCTTCCATTTCTCCCAGAACTGCAGAGGGTCATTTGGCATGCTGTACAATAAAATGGTGCAGAAGATCTCTCGCAATTGAGGGCCAAGCGTAATGGACGAAGCCTCTTCTATAGCTTTGTCATTTTCTCCATCTTCATCTAACAGACCAAGTTTCCTGCATGCTTCTTGGAATGTTGGAAATTCAACTCCTTTAATTGTCCTCAAATCTTTGTATGAAGTTGACCTAGCCTTGTGATGTAGTATCATCCTGAGGTAATATAATTCAGATTGATGTCTGTTGAGAGATACTGTTGGAATGCGTCCAAGAGATTCACTCATAAATTGTTGATCACCATCCAGATGTCCCTTTTTTCTTCTTTGCCACTTTTTGTTTGTCCAAGTGAAATATTTAGGAATATGAATATACAATATGTTTTGTGCCATTGGGTCTCTAATATTCAGTTGAAAATATTCCGTCAACTTAGTCATTGGCTGTCCCCTAGAAACAATACTTTCTTCCTGCCCTCGCTCATATACGACCATTTGTTCCCCAGGTAAATGGCAAGGCAACTTTTCAACTGGCAGTTTTCGATGATGTAATAAAAATTTATAGATTCTCCAGAATGCTTCACTGGCTGAGATGTACCGTGCGTTGATATAGGTCTCAATGTTATTTTGGGCATGGACACAATTTCCTTCATCATCCTTAATAGTGAAAGTGATCTTGTTTGATCCTTTTGAGATGTACTTATATAAGTACTTAACAGCCTTGACACTGTGGTCAACCTCACCATTGATGTGGCACTGATATCTCAATGAGAGGAAAGGGTTGTATGGAACAATCGAACGATTATCAACAGTAAATTCTTTACCTTTAAGTTGGATTGTATGGGTGTGACCACCATGCTGTCTATGCCTTCTATTCTCCGGAAAGGAATTTTCGGCAACAAATGTGGTTTGTCTGAATGCCTTGGGATAACTTTTTGAGCAATGGTGTTGTTGTCCTAGCACTTCCATACATGAGCACATCATATTAGCTTGTCCACATGGGCCATGAATGTTGCAGGATGTGATGATCTTATGCAGAATTGGATTGGTCTCTTTATCAGAAATCTCACAGTACACTACCTGATCAATGGCATCAGCAGTTTTGGGCTTGCTATCTTCAGCCATTATCAGCAGAATATGAGCATGAGTGAGGCCTCGTTTTCTGCCACTCTATTGTAGCAGAATGAGCTACAGCTTTTCCTAGGACATTTTTTTTCAGTATGTCATCCTTGAGGCTGTCATACTTGATCTTGAAGACTCTTGCACAAATATCAGGACAGTCTCTAGGTTCTTCACCAGGGTGCAAACTATTTTTTATTTCATCCCTGTTAGGGTTAGTTGTTACTGTGATGAAATAAGATGGCTTTCCCATGTGTCATCAAATTCTGAAAGCACTCACTGTAGAAGCGAGGGGAACCATAGATTGAAGGAGGAAGAACAATTCTCCGGCCTGCACTTGTTTCAGACGTTAGACTGTGCCCATGCTGGGGTACCACGATTAAAGGATTTTCTTGACCTCAATTCCAGTACATATATTTTAAAATCTAGTACTTATTTTATTGATCTCTTCTATTCTCTTTGAAATGTGTGTGTGTGTCTATGTGTTCATATGTATGATGGTAGCCTATCGCTTGCGACGAGGATTCTTCCAGCTAGGTTTCTCAAATGGAACTGCCTGAAATTAAGGTGAGAGTGTCTGAGCATTCCATAGACACGTATCATAGAGGGTTTCAGGGTGGGACTACATTGGTTCTTCGACTTACTGGCAGAGTACACTTTTTTTACTTCAGTGGAGAGAAGAAAGACGAAATAAAGTGTCTTGCTCAAGAACACAATGCACTGATGGGATTCGAACTCTCAACATTACAATCACGAGACATAAACGCACACATACACAGATACAGTAACACACATATACACACACACACACATAAGCAAACAGATACACACACACACATATATATATATATACATAAACACTTATGCACACACACATAAACACACCACACATACATATATATGTGTGTGAGTGAGTCTATGTACTTATGCAATGGTAAAGAGAATATACACCTGTGGATTGAATCATTGGTACTGTAGTAAATAATCCTTTCCTTATTTCCACATCTTCACATACATACACACAGCCACATATACAGATAACCACACTATCGTCTATCTTTCTATCTACCTACCTATATATATCTATGTATCGATCTATCGACCTATCTATCTACCTGCCAACCTACCTGTCTATTTACCTCTCTCTCTCACACACACACACACACACACATATCTATTCTAGAGAGTGTGTCTGTGAGATGTATAATTACATTTCAAGAATTACGGAGAATTTGCAAGTTACTTCATCCGGGGAGGATTAATAATAGCTTCACTAACCTCGGAAGACGATTTGTGTGGTATGTATGTGTGTCTATATATATATATTTGTGCATGCGCAGTACGGACCAGCCCACGTGCATGCGCAGTATGGACCAGCCCACGCGCAGTATGGACCAGCCATCGCGCATGCGCAGTATGGACCAGCCTTCGCGCATGCGCAGTACGGACCAGACAACATGTGGGGCATTATATTATACAACAAATATTCTGCTTTTACAGAGTGACTACTCTAGAGAATTTTATTTGATATGTTTTAAAAGATGATTCCATATGGTTCGGAATAAAGAAGTATATAGAGAAAAAAGATGGAGAGGTGAAGTAGGGAATGGGAAACTGTTTTATGTCAGTCATACACACTAGAGGAGGCAGAATTATATACAACTGTCTCTGTGGAAGACCATTAATTATCATTATTTATACCATTAATTGTGTGCAGTATGTATGTGTGTCTAAGGGCAGTGAATTGGCAGTATCGGTAGAGGGTCGGACGCCATGGTTTGCAGCTTAGAGTTACGGCCCTTTATGGTCTGAGTTCAAATCCCGTCGAGGTTAACTTTGCCTTTCATCCTTACGGGGTCGATAAAATAAAGTACCAGTAATGAACTGGGTAATTGCTGGCCTTGTGCCAAAAGTAGAAACAATTATTTATACCATTAATTTAATACATCCTTATATACAATTTGTGGAGGCACGTGGTCTAGTGGTAAGGGTGTTGGATTTACAATCATAAGGTCATAGTCACAATTCCTGGGCTCGGTTGTGTGTTGTATTCTTGAGCAAAACACTTCATTTCACATTTCTCCAGTATACTCAGCTGAAAATGAGTACCAGCAATAGCTGGGGGTTTAACCCTGCGATGGACTGGCGTCCTGTCCAGGGTAAAGTCTTGTACTCTCAGTCACTTCACGCCATGAAACAGGGATAAGTACCTGCCTGACAAGCCTTCTAGGTTGAGGCAGACTTTTTTAGACTTTTATATGCAATGGTTTTAGTGAGAGATTTTTTTTTTTCATTTCCCTTGATTATTTTCCTGGCTCTAGAGAATGCAACTGTCCATGGTTAAATACTGGTCATGGTAAGTAAATCCCTATCTTATTAAATGTTTCATCCTGTGCTTTATAAATTGTTATTGAATAATCTAAATCTAATTGAAGACCTAGTTCTTTGCAAAAGGTTCAGTTTAGCAAACAGTTAATTAAACTAGTATTATCATCATCAGGTCGAGCTTGCTCGGCTTTCTACGACACGTTTCCTCCATCCATCTCTGTCTCTCATAGCGTTTGCCAGTTCTTCCACAGTGCATCCAGTATCGTCCTCAAGTTCTTGGGACGACCAGCATTTCTTGCTCCATGAGATGGACTCCATAACAACACAACACCTGCTATTTCTTCCTTGCTGCGCCAACACTGGCCAGAAAATCTGAGTCTCTGTCCACGTATTGACCTGCTGATAGATGGTATATTACCATAGAGATCCTTATTTGTTGGGTGTTACCCCCAAGACACGTTTAAAGCAGCACGCAGCATACGTGTGTATGCCCTGTCTAGCTTTTTCTCCAGTTTCGACGTTAGCGTCCAAGTGATAGAGCCATAAACAAGTACAGATTCCACTAGTATGCATTCATGAAATAATTAATGATTAAAAAGAAACAACAAATACTAAAAATATCTAATCTTTGTATTCCCCTCCTTACCCCAACCATTATAGGGTTTCATAGTATTCCATGGTAACCAATAAATATTTCAAATGCAGTTTCATTTCCTTCTTGATCCTTACTCACATTAATTCTTAAATAAATTACTTCTCAAACATCCAGGTGATGTGAGGTAATATTTTGCTAAAGTGGTGGCAACCCAATGTTTGAACTACAATCTTCTTTTCAAAGCGTTTAAGTTAAGTTGGTGATCCTACAACAAACAGCATGTAGTTTTTCTCACTGCATCATTCTTTCATTCCCCAACTCACTTTATTGGTAACATTCATACACCAATATATTTCTGCTTTAGTGCTTTAGTGGAAATAAAATTTTGCAGAGGACTTTCCAACATGCAAATCACATCTTGGGTATAACCCAATTTACCAAAAATCCAATCAAATAACAACTAATTGCAACTCATTGAATCTTTCATATATTTGATCCAATACATTTCTTACATCTTCCCTCATTACATTTTATATTCACTAGTTTTAGTGATGACCTTCTAAAAATGAAAAAAATAAACAAACAACACATATTCTCGAATCTGCTCAACAGCTTTTTTGCTACTGGAAACAGGGAAATTCTAAACTGAAATCACTTTAAATCTAACAAAAAAACAAAAAAACAAAACAAAACGACTATTCCTGCTACAACAACAAAAACAACTAAAACAGCCCTTTTAGGAATTATTGACACCCCTGCAACAATACAGATTGTATCAATCTATAGCATAAACATAAAGGAGGCATAAAATAAAAAAATACACAAGGAAAAATCAAATAAAATATTAACTATGAACTCCTATTTGAACAATTAATTATTTTTTAATATCTTGCTTCTCTTTTACATGTTCATTTCATTTCATATTCACTTAGTTTTAACAAGATAGACATTCATTTTGATTAATTTTCATCCTCTATGTTTTTGTACATTGATTTTGCTTTGTTTACACACACCTGCATACCTTTCAATATGTTGCACACATTTTCACAAAAAATACAAATTAATTAGCTTTTGTATGTACTCTCAAGTCTCAAATAATGCCCCCTCCCCCACTTATTAATTTTTCAAATTTTTTCCAACTACACCCCACTCTTATTCCAACCCTCCCCCACCCTGCTTATTAAATTTTGCTAATATATCTCCGGTGAAATATTATTTTAAGTTGTAGCATTCCTGCAACAATAAATTTTCTTTATACATCAAAAATTATTATACATGACAAAAAAAGAACAATAAAAGAAAGCCCACACCTTATAAAATAAATAAGATGAGTTGAGATCTCAATATGTAAACTAAATGTCTAATTCTGTTTTTTTTTTAAATAAAGGGGGACAACCTAGAAAAATTATCGATCCCCCTACCTGTTATTAGGGACCCGAGAGTAGCTGTTTTAGATGAGATTTGCAAGATATTCTGTTTTACTTTTCTCTCAACAATCAGCTTAGCTGATATTGCACCCTCACACATTTTCCCAGAATAACTTGGAAATGCAAGCTTGCACTTCAGACACATTTGATAATGCAGATGCACTTCATGGGCTGCATCTAGCTTCACACAGAAACACAAATTAAATTAACTGGACACACATTGTTCAGACCCACCTGAAGACATAACTACAAACTGCATCAAATTATATTTTCAGTCAACCCAGATCTCAATCCTAGTAATACAAGCCATATGCTAGCAGCACTAAGATCTCTCTTTCATTACCCTTTCTTGTATCAATTACTTGTTTTCTCAGCATCATAGGCTGTCAATTATTGTAGCAAAGTCATACATAGCCAGTTGTTACAGAACTACAGCTTCTTTTTGTAACATATGCAATGATGTATTAATATTCATCATTTTCAGCACAAAATAACCAGGCACAGCAGAGAACTCAACTTGTGGTATGGAAGACCATGTTGACAGCATTCTCTCTTTGAAAGGTTTTAGACTTTGATAGCAGCAACTGGCCAACAAGTCAATGACTATGACAGTGAACACAGCTATCTCTTACTCTCACATATTTAACCTGTTTCTCTCTGCCACTAATAAGCATGATATAAACCTCTATTTCACTTCTTCAACTACACCTACACATACATTCCAAATGAACATAAGTACTGTGACCTCTATGTTTTAATTTAATGTTAACAAAACCCTTATGCTTATTGTTATTTTGAAATGTTCTATATTTTTGATGTGTTATTGTTCATCACAGGGTTTCATAGTATTCCATGACAATCAATAAATATTTCAAATGCAGTTTTCATTTCCTTCTTGGTCCTTACTCACTTGATAGTAATTCTTTAGAAGAATCACTTTCCTTACTTCAATTAAATGCTAACTATTGATATTGATAATGAAAAGTCAACAAAGCACCCAGCATCCGGAGGAAGCTCTACCTGAAATGGCTTAAGCAGATGATATAGCTCTCTTGGAAAATACCAGCAAATAAGCCGTGGAAGTGCTACAGAGTGGAGGAATGTAGCACAGTCCATTAGACTCTTCTTGAATGCTGGCAAAACAAAATTCAAGCACCTCAATACAACATCAAATAAACAAATGCATGTGCTAGATGGTTTGGAGATTGAGGAGGTCGATGATTTCTTGTATCTTGGCAATTTTATGAATACAGAGCACGATGTGGATACCAGGATAGGCAAGCATGGGGGTTGGGTACCAAAGGTGTGGGTATCTTCAATCGACAAAACAACGAAAATAAGGCTATTCAAAGCAACGGTTGAGTCTATTCTCCTTTATGGATGCGAGTCATAGTCACTAACAAAAACACTCACAAAGAGGATTAATAGCACGTTCACCTGGATGCTAAGAAAAGTCCAGAACATATCCTGGAGAACACACACAGCAAATAAATTACTTTATGGTTCACACCTTCACCTTTTTGACATAAGGCACAGGAAGCTCACATTAGCTGGACATGTGAAATGTCACAATGAACCTGCTGACAGAGGTCTTTTCTGGAAAGCCAATGCATGCAGATGAGTTGGAAGACCAACTAAAATGCTGAAGGATGTTCTTGAAGATGGCACTGAGTTGGAGGCAGGGGAAATTCAGATGGCAATGCTAGACAGAGTGAGCTGGAGTAGGAACTTCATCATGGCACCAGTAATGGATGTATAGAAGAAGAATATTGATATGAGGAAACATTCTGCTAAAAATTCTTAACATTCAATGAAGGCAACCTGGAGTAGTGACAGGGTGAATCACCAACTCTGAATGAATACACACACACATACATGTATCATCATCAACTGGTTACAACCATGTTTATTGCACCTTTGTGCTTGCTGTTTATAGTGAGTGTGGGAGTTTGATATTGCTTGCCTTTATCTGAGTATCCTACTGTGATGTAGGTTCATCTAGGATTGCATACAGTAGAAGGACCAAGTGCTGTTTTTAAGTGTCAATATTTTCTCCCTGCACAACTCTTATGCTATAGAAGGAGGAAATAACTTCAGTCTTTAAAAAGCCAAGATACTGCCATAACCTAGTTTTTACTTACTACTATGTAGTGGCACACGGTTTAGATATTTGTACACTTTTCATTCTCAACTAATTAATGACATGGACACCAGAAATCAAAATCACTTTGTTTGATCTTCAGCACGCTCTAGGCGCCTTATGCTGCCAATAGAATAAGCTCCCCTTAATATATAAGACAGAGTCAAAGGAAGCAATTCATAAAAAAATTCAGTGTGCCAAAGATTAAAACAGAAAAGGAGAGTAAAGAAAGAAGGAAGGAAAGGAGGAAACTCTTACCTCTCCGATTCAGCAGGCTTTTGTAATACCACCTTGGAACCTGTGGGGGGACAAGAATGGTAAAAAAAGACTTCAGTATTTGTCTAATTGCCACTGTTATGTAAATATAAAGAAAATGGTCAATGTTCCCACCCCTCCCCCACCTTACCACTTCCAACACTCTTCCCTGAACTTCTCCACTCCCACTCTGCTGATATTCCTACACTTATTTGTTTCTTTACCAAAAGGTTAATGGCTGTAAGGTTGTGAGCTCCATTCTTGGTGGCACAACGTGTCTTTGAATAAGACACTTTATTTCTCATTGCTCCAGTCCATTCAGCTGGCAAAAATGAATCGTATCTATAATTCAAAGACCAGACTTATTACATACTGTGTCATACTGGATCTCCCTGAGAACTGTGTTAAGGGTACAAATGTCCATCAAAAGCTCAACTACTTGCATATGATAGTAGGTAGGGATTTCTCATTTTGATGCAAGGTTACAAATTTTAAAGGAGGGGAACAGTCACTTATATTAACCCTCAGTACTTGGCTGGTACTTTGTTTTATCAACCCTGGAGTTTGAACTCAAAATACTAAGGGATGCAAACCAGATACTACAAGGGATGTGATTAAATACAAGGCATTCTGTCTGATGCTTTACCAATTCTGCCAATCTACCAAATAATAATAATAATAATAATTGTTTCTACTTTTGGCACAAGGCCAGCAATTACCCAGTGCATTACTGGTACTTCATTTTATCGACCCCAATAATAATGGTTTCTTATATAGGTACAAGGCCAGCAATTTCGGGGGGGGGGGGAAGTCGATTAAATCGACCCCAGTTCATCACTGGTACTTTATTTTATCGACCCCGTAAGGATGAAAGGCAAAGTTACCCTCGGCGGGATTTGAACTCAGATCATAAAGGGCCATAACTCTATGCTGCAAAGCATAGCGTCAACCCTCTACCGATACTGCCAATTCACCGCCCTCATAATAATAATAATTGTTTCTACATTAGGCACCAAGCCAGCAATGTGAAGGGGAGGGGAAAGTCCATTAAATTGACCCCAGTGCATTACTGGTGCTTTATTTTTATCGATCCCGTAAGGATGAAAGGCAAAACTAACCTCGGCGGGATTTGAATTCAGAACGCAAAGGGTCGTAACTAAATACTGCAAAGTATTTTGTCAAATGCTCTAACAATTCTGCCAATCCACTACCCTGATAATAATAATAATTGTTTCTACAAGGCCAGCAATTTGGTTGAGGGGAAAGTTGACCTAATTGACCCCCAGTGCATAACTGGTGCTTTATTTTATCGACCTCAAGGATGAAAAGCAAAATATAATAATAATAATAGCAACAATTATATTAACAATAACACTAACAGCAGATGAAGGACAAAGAAAAGAAGAAAACAAAAAGAAAGTTTTGCATGTTAGGCTCGCAGAAATTGGCATTTAAGGGAGTTAAGAGAGAGAGAGAGAGAGCAAGTGAGAAAGAAAGAGAGAGGTGCTGAATGTCTTGGCTCAATGACTGACAGTGATTGAACTATACTCCAAGGAATGTCTGTAAGTGTCTGTGAAGAGAAAAAAGCAGAAAAGTCCAAGTGAAGAGAAGGAGCAGGGTTCCTGTAAAATGAGATGCATGCAGCTGTAAAAGATTTGACAGCATGCAAGGAAGATGTACAGATCAGGAGAGTTGCAAGTGGGCAAATTAAGCATGCAGCATAAACAGATACAATTGTGCATGAGAAAGATAAATGGGATGCCTTAAGTCAGATCTGGAATGCGTCTTTTCAATGCAGTCTCTAGTTGCAGATAATGTTTTACTGTTGTTTTCTGGGGGCGGGGCGCCTGAATGTTGTGCAAGTAAATTTGAGGGTTTGGGATTTAGAATTATCAAGGTTGTAATTATGGGGTGACAGTGGTAGTTAAAGACATAACTATTCTGCAGTGCAATGAAAATATATATTCTAAAAGCAAGAGTGTCTTTCTTTTTCTTTTTTATAAATTCGTTTAAATTGATTTAACCTTTAATGCACTATCAGCGACACAGGGCACCATAGAGTAATCTCCCCTTAACAGATAATGCTCTCTGAAGGGAAACAACTCATAAAAATTACTAGCATGCTAAAGATTAAGGTAATCTAAAGTCATGTGTTCTTTGCAAAGCAGCTATAACTTATAACTTCAAAATATATACCTAAAGAAGATAATTGTGTATTTCATGATGGTTAAGAATGTTGATTAAAATAGATTTAAACACAACAAATTTTCTTATGAAAATCCTTGGTGAGTATTAATGTTTAATATTGACTTTTAGAATATTTGTTCCCGTGTTGTTGGCTTAAAACTTTTGTCACTGAGTTAACAAGAGTACAGAATGTGTAGAGCAGTAGAGCAGAAGTACATTCAATCATAAAGACTAACCTTTCAATTAAGTAATGAAATATGAGTTAACTCAGATATCTATTTTAGCAAAAGTTGCAACTGTTTTATGACAAACCAAGAGTTACTTGAAAATAGGCAGTCCACTTTAATAAATGTAACTACACACCTACCAATATAAAAAGTAGTGTGTCTTCAGGACAGTATTGAAATTGTTTGAAATATTTAGAGTGTCTCAAAATACTGAGGCAAGGCAATTAAATGTTAGTATTTTCAAAATATCTATGATATAAGTACTAAGCCACAATTGACTAGTCAGTATTAGGGACTATGTTTCACCATTTGCAACCTAGCTGTAAACGTAATCTTACCTCCCCTGAACTGTATGAGTTACCTCCCTGTTCATACTTTCTCCACCTGACTTTTAGCATAAGTTAAATTCCTACTTCACAATTCAGTGACAAGTAAAATGTGTGTCCATCCAGGAAAAACAGCTCTTTTAACCAATATCCAGAAACTATTCCATACACGTTGGCATGGAATAAAAGGAAATGTTAAACAACAAAAACATTATAGTAATATATTTTTTTTAAATATCCAAAATTTCCAGGACATTCAATAGACAGAAATATATTAAAGATTATGTAATGTTGTGATGACCATAATTGAAATGGAGTAAAAATATTCTGAATATATAACCTGTAAGATTTAGTTAAATATTTTAGGACAAAGTTTATATGTCAAAATTATCTACAGAGAAACTCGCATTAGTAAATTTCAGGAAATACATGAGAAAGACACAGGCAGCATGCAAGCAACATAGCAAGCAACACAAGAGAAATATATGAATAACATACAGTCAATTGGAAAGGAACAGTACAAGTAACAAGTTAAATTGAATAGCATAAAAAATATTAAAGCAGAAATTAAAATATAAAATTGACATAGTATAAGGCTTTTCTATTCAAACAATTTTGTATATATCTCCATATATGCAAGAGTTATAACAAAATGTGTATCTACAATATGCATTTCACACAGCATGGCCTACCAGTATTACAATCTATTTTATACTTTCTGGAACAGAAGAGTTACAATATTGTCTCACCTGGCAGTCAAGAGTAATACACAAGGTTTGTATTTCTCTGAACACAACAATTAATCATAACTGTAAGGAGAGTATTCAAGTTTTTTCCTTGCTGTTCATACAATGAGCAAATGATATGATAAGATACAAAAAATTGTAGTTATTAATGTTATTGTCAACCAAGAAATATGTTTAACCATTGAACTGTAGTAAAACTACGCAAAAAAAGCAGACATAAAATAAAAGAAGCTATAAATGTTACAACATCAAAAATGAAAAGGTGAATTGGCTAGTTAAATCATTTGCCATCACCTAATAAATAGTTTTCATGATGGTAGTGGTGGTGGGGATGTATAAAAAATAATATTGTTATACTGTTTATATCAAACAATTTGATACTCAAAGCAGAACATTTAGTGAGAAGGAAGTAGTTTTAGCTAACACTAAGCTACAAAATACAAAAGCATGCTCTGATGGAAGGATAGTCTATTTCATTGGGAGCCAACTTACAAAAGACCATCTTTGATTAAGGAGGATTTCATTAACTTCATAAGACAATGATAGTTTTAATGGAGAATATATATATAAAAGAGCTTACAAAGATAAATAATTTTGATGAAGGGAGACAACAAAATATCAAAAGCCACAATAAATAATTGTTTCTACTTTTGGCACAAGGCCAGCAATTTGAAGGGAAGAGAAAGGGAAAGTCGATTAAATCGAACCCAGTGCATTACTGGTACTTTATTTTATCGATCTTGTAAGGATGAAAGGTAAAACTAATCTCGGTGAGAATTGAATCCAGAACATAAAGTGACATAACTATAAACTGCAAAGCAAGTTGTTTGGCGTTCTACCAACACTGCCAAACCCTTTGAAGCCACAATAAATAATTGTTTCTACTTTTGGCACAAGGCCAGCAATTATCCCAGTGCATTACTGGTACTTTATTTTATCGAACCCCTAAGGATGAAAGGCAAAGTTAACCTCAGTGGGATTTGAACTCAGAATGGCAAGGGCCGTAATTCTATGCATCAAAGCATGGTGTCCAACTCTCTACCGATACTGCCAATCCACCAAATAAGAAAGACAGTTTTGATTAAGAAGGGATTAAATTTACTGAAAATCAGAATACAGCTATAACAGAAATTTATACTAGTTATAGAGTTTCCTTGAGTAGAAAGAAATTAAAAATTTAATTGATTTTGAGAAAATATCTAAGAATATCAACTTAACTTATTTTTTCTAATTATTAAACAAAACCACACTTTAGAAGATACCTATTTAAAAAAACTTTTACAGACATTGTATTTTATCAACATATAAAATGACAATATACATGACAAATGTGGAAGTTTAAATATTATTGGAACAGCAGTTTTCACAACTGAATGTGTTTCTTCATGCTAACCATTCAACTATGAAATGTTAACAGAATGTTTTATCAGTAAAAGTGAAGTCATGTATCTTGACCGAAGGTCCAACAAAAATGTTATATATGTTAGTCATGGAAGGAAAAAGTGTGCCATGATCTTTGCTGGTCTTCTGAGACTGTCAAAATTGATACAGCTGATGTTCAGCTTGAATATAAATGTTGGGAACAAAAGTATGGGCAAGCAGAGGGAAAAATTTGAAAGAGTTGGGGAGGAAGGGCTGGGTGAAATGTGACTGTAGTAAGATTTCAACACTTGATAAATGAGGGCAGCAGATAGACATCATAGCTATAGCACCTTCTTTCTGAATATAAATTAGGACAGTCATTGTTTAAACTTATCAGTATTGTTTCTATAGTTAAATAGAAATAAAGATATAAAAGTTATATTATATGCTACCTAATACCAAGTGGTGTTGGTACAATTAATTACTAGTGATAATTTACACTAACCAAGAAGACAGATTAAATTGTAACTGTTGATTAATGCAGTTGTTCTTAACTAATTAGCCTTTAACACTTCTATGATTACAAAACAGAAGTATAGTGTGTAAAGAGAACCTGAATCTCAAGATTAAAAACATTTTAATTTCCTCTGACCCTTGTGCAGAGACATAACCAAGGAAAATAGTGCTTATGGCATGCAGTGGAATTGCACTCCTGCCCAGCACTGTATTTTTACCTATGGGTCTAATAATTTATATAAATGGTTTAATGATCCAGCCACCATAGTGTTCTCACCCATGATAGAGACAGATCATATATCTGAAGGAGTTTCTTTTTTCACTCTCCAACAAGGTTTATTTGACTTTAATAGAACTTGCTCCTTGTCCAAGTGGCACCCATGGCACGTGCCATGCTTGACATACCCTAGTTACACCTCTGCTCTTGTGATGTGCAGCCGATTATCGCACTTGGTGGTGAATTGATGGTCATTTTTGTTTTCCTTTTTTTTTCTTTTTCTTGCTTTGATTGTATATTTTGGTGTGTTGTATTTGTAAGGTTACAAGCAATAATTAATTGTATTTATTATGTGTTTATATTTGTGTTTATATTTTCATCCTATAATGTTTATACAACTCTGAATAATTGTAATACAAAATTTAAAAAAATAACTTGTAACACTTTGTTATATTTTACTTACTATTCTACAAATTATCATATGGTACTCATTTTCAGTATATTGGAGCAACGTGAAATGAAGTGTTTTGCTCAAGAACACAACACAACCTAGCCCAGGAATTGAACCCATGACAATAGTAAGTCCAACACCTTTACCACTAGGACACACATCTCCACAATTGTTAGAGTAGACAGTTTTGGCCAGCATCTCTTGAAAGATAAATGATACTGCTCTGTCTACCAACAGTTAGCTATTACATGACTTCAGGACTTCTTGCTACTAAAATATTAATCTATTGGTTGTTCGCCCCCAGGTTAATCCTGGTTGAGTAGATATGTAATCTATTGGTTGTTCGCCCCCAGGTTAATCCTGGTTGAGTAGATATGTAATCTATTGGTTGTTCGCCCCCAGGTTAATCCTGGTTGAGTAGATATGTAATCTATTGGTTGTTCGCCCCCAGGTTAATCCTGGTTGAGTAGCTATGTAATCAAAAGTATTCCAGCTGTGACAATTTTATTTTTTTATGGTTATCCAAGATTAAACTGGTGGGTGTATCTTTCCAGTTTTTAAGATGGTAGGGTGGAATTTAACCGTTAGCATTTAAACCAGCCGTATCCAGCCAGAATTTTCCCACCTCTTTCTGTTCAACGTGGCTGTAACTGGCCGCTCCTACTAGTGTTAAGGTATTGTTCTCAAAATAAATAATATCAATATCTTGTAATTTCAATATTATGTGAGGTAAAGCCTTTATCATGAAAATATAATAGTAAATATAGAGTAATGTAGATGCTAAAGGGTTAAGGTAGATTTGATCACATTTCCAGCAGGTCAACTGATCACTTGGAAACTCTCTTGCTGGCTTATTACTAACTTAGATGTTCATAATGAAGTTAATGAGAATTGAAAAGATCTTTGTGGCTGAGAAGACCTTTGGTCAAATCCATGACCATCCCATCTTTTATTCAGACAAACTGTTGGGATATAAATAATATTTTACTGCTATTACTATCAGGTTCAGAAATGTTACCTAATTGGCACATACTTCCCTAGTTGTTCCAAATGAAGCTGGTACACCCTAGCTTCACTGCACTAGCTGTAATTTGTTGTTAAAATACTCATCTAGTTGTTCAATATTGCATAGTTATACTCAAATAGAGTACCTCAGTGGTATTTCAACACTCTGATTTTATACTGGACTCCAGCTTTAGATTGTATCATGATAGTTATTACAGTGTTATATACCTGTTTTCAGGACCTTTCTTAATCAATGCAGCCCTAGATATAAACCTAATAAACAAAGGTAATGTTGTAGTCTACAATAGTTCCACAAGTGACCACAACAGTTTTTAGTAGTAGATTAATATAGCATTATTGGTATGAAGTACATTCAGATTATACATGCTATATGAAGTTGAAGAAAAGAGAGTCTTTTGAAACAGTTGTAGATGCAACAGTTATAGAAGTAGTAATAGTAGAAGTGGTAGTAATAATGTGTTCTCTTTAGAAATCAATTGACTGTATCATCATCATTATCATCATTATTTTATGTCCACTTTTCCCTGCTTGCAAGGGTGGGACGGGAACTGATTCTGGCTTGGTTTCTACAGCTGGATGCCCTTCCTAACACCAACCTCATTTACAGTGAGTGTTGGGTGCTTTTTTTCCGTGGAACCTCCACGACCACTTTGCAGTGGAATGATAGGGAGTGGGACCTCAGTCCCTATCATCTCATTTCTACAGCTGAGTAAAACTGGAGCAATGTGAAATAAAGTGTCTTGCTCAAGGAAACAACACATCACCCGGTCTGAGAATTGAACTCACAACCTTTCACAAAGCCAATGCTCTAACCACTAAGCCATGTGCCTCCATCTATAAATATATATATATATATATACACACACTAGTATATATATGTATGTGTGTGTGATCATCATGCTAGCATGGATTGGACAAGATGTTTAGGCAGAATTCTACAGTGGATTCCTTTCCCAATTTTCTTAAAGTAAGGTACTTATCATCACACATTTAATTGCTGAGCTGTGGGACTTCTATTTTTGAAAAACATAAAAAAACATCACCACTAGCACTAGCAGTGACAAATGTGAAATGAAGGCACAAACAAATATCCACGCAGATGAGATGAGCTTCATACAGTTTCTGCTGACCACTTTCACTCAAATAGTCATGCAATGGGGTGGAACTCCATGTAGATGTGAAGTGATGTTCTTAACTACACAGCCATACCTGTACCTATGAATCTCTCTCTCATATATATATATATATATATGTATATATGTATATATGTATATATATACATGTGTGTGTGTGCATATATAGCATAGATGTCATAACAAAAAGCACCCAGTCTACACTGTAAATATAGTTTGCATTAGGAAGGGCATCCAGCTGTAGAAACCAAGCCAATGTGAGCAGGACACAGTCATCTGCTCAGGCTTGGCTACCATCCAGACAACGCGTCTAACCCCCGCTAGCATGGAAAATTGGATGTTAAATGATGATGATGATGATGATATATATATATATAGTAAATGATGAAGAATTCAGTATAACATTAATTTATTTCATAACCTCACAAAACTTTTAAATTCTAATAATTTTATAAAAATAGAACTTCTTAAAATACTTATATTATCTAATAACTACCTCTTGTTTATATATATATATGCATGCTGCATATATATCTATATATGTGCATGCATACATAGTGGAGGCATGTGGCCTAGTGGTAAGGGTGTTAGACTTACAATCATAATGTCATGGGTTCAATTCCTGGGTTGTGTGTTGTGTTCTTGAGCAAAACACTTCATTTCATGTTGCTCCAGTATACTCTGCTCTATACCCAGTATACCTAGCAATAGCTGGAGGTTTAACCCTGCGACGAACTAGTGTCCTGTCCAAGGGGGAGTCTTGTACTCTCAGTTGCTTCACATCTCGAAACCAGGACAATCACCAGCCTGATGAACCTTGTGGCTTGAGACATACTTTAGACTAGTTAGATACATAGGGGTCAGGACCAAGAGGTGGATGTTACATATATACACATATACTCAACTACTCCTACAACTGTGGGCCCTCTATGCTTCTATTTCTGTGACTAAAATAAACTAAACATTCAATTATTGGAGTAATCACTTCATCCTGTCTCAGGTTACTTTATTTATGCTTATATCTACATACTCTCAGGTCTTGAATAATCGTCGCCAGCTGCTTATCCCCCCATCCACTCTTATTCCAATCCCACGGCTCATTAAATTTTACTAATCTATCTCCAGTGAAATTTATTCTTGCGACAATTTTCTCATACTTTATAAAATAAATAGGATGGGTTAGGGGCTCAATATGTAAACTAAACAACTAATACTGGTTTTTAAGAAAATCAATGGAAATAACCTATGCCCTCCCCCCTATTATTTTGGACCCGAGAGTATTTAATCCATAGGCATTTTGTATATTGGTCTGTGCATCACTTAAATTGTTTTTATATATTTTAAATATATTTATGCATATTTTTAGAAAATGAGAGAGTAGTTATATTTTCCTTTTACATCTTAGCCCATTACATGTATTTTCTTTTATTTACATTTAACATACATATTATATACAATATACAATAGAATAAATCTATAGATTTTTAGCTAAAACTGTGTGTAGACAAATATAAACAGGTTTTACATTTTATATAATACCTTCATGGATGAAAAGGAGAGATGAGCCAGTCAGTTTTAATTATTACATTGGCATCACATCAGAAGCTAGGTACCTTCTTTTCATTGTCCATGGAGGCACTGCTTATATAACCGCTATTAATTAGTGCTTCAGTAAATCACAAAATCAATTATTCTTAGTGGCTAACTCAATTAATAAATTGCAGTATAGCATCATAACAAAATGGTGTTAACACCTGTAAACTCTATCTATCCATCTATATGTTTGTCCATATATATATATATATATACACACACATGTATATATACATAAACCCAGGCAAGCATTGAAAGCAGATGATGATAGATATAAATATATATCATATATGCATGTATGCATATATGATATATATATTTATCTAAAGACATTTTTTTCCAATTCCACCCCGCCCGTCCCCTTAATTTATTTTATTTCTCATTCTTTCTTCTGATGAATGACTAGCGTCCGAAACGTTAAGACCTTCTTCCTGCTATATCAAACGTTAACCTAATATATACCTTCCATATACTGTACCGATTGTGTTGTTATTTCTGTTTACCTTTTACATACATACATATATATATATATATATATATACATGATATGCTACATAGATGTTCGGTGTTGGTGGAAGTAGTAGTAGTGGTAGTGAGATGATCATTGAAGAGGGTTTCTCTATGAGTGAGACACACATCGACAACACAGCAAATGAGAAAGCAATGTTGATAGAGAAGGGTGTAATGTGAAAACAAATGATGAAGACAACAAAGAAAAGATCTAAAAGAAGAACAACTTGAAGAAGAAGAGATGAAGAAGAACAAAAAAAGAGCAGAAAAAAAATCAAAAATCAAAATATCAAAAAAAAAATCAACGCAAACAAAAAAAAAAGCACAAAAACAAAATGCAAGTTGCCAGAGCGATGGTTGTCTAGACGGACTGCAATCCTTACCTACAGGTACATGCATGGTATTGCGATTCTCAGGACTGGGTGGTTTGAACCGTGGAGGTTGCGGGTCTGATGGTGTACGATGATGACCCAAGAAAGAGGCATTGGGCTCTGACCAGTTCCTTGTATGGCCAGTTGATGGCAGTGGAACAGGGGCTGGTGGCTTCTTTTTGGGTGGCAGCGGAGGTAGACTTGGTCCACCTGCACTGCTGTGATTATAGCTGTAGGCAGCGTTGTGCAGCAAGCTTCCGTTGGTCTGTGCAGGGGCCGTTCCACCAACGCTAGAGTGGTTCAAACCTGATGCAAGTAACGCTGATGAGGCAAAATAAACAACATGTCAATAAAAGAAACTAGCTGTGAGAGGAACTTGAAGAGAGGGGGGGGGGCAAGGGAAAGAGAGAGAGGGGGTGAGGGAGGGA
Source organism: Eledone cirrhosa (assembly GCA_964016885.1). NCBI lineage: Eukaryota > Metazoa > Mollusca > Cephalopoda > Octopoda > Eledonidae > Eledone > Eledone cirrhosa. Next base: position 308,769,629 of record OZ024740.1, on the reverse strand, counting down.
GGGGGTAAGGGAGAGAGGGAGAGGGGGCAAGGGAAAAAGGGAGAGATGTGAGGAAGAGAGAGGAGGGCAAGGGAAAGGGGGAGAGGGTTAAGGGAGAGAGAGGGGGCAAGGGAAAGGGGGAGAGGGTTAAGGGAGAGAGAGGGGGCTAGGGAAAGAGGGCGAGAGAGAGGGGAAGAATGAAATAATAGAGAAAGAGGTAATGACAAAAAGAAATGATATAATGAAAGAAAGAGAAAGCTACATGAACACACACACACACATATAAACACATACACATATATATACACACACACACACATATATATATACACACACATACACATATATTTACACACAATGTCTGTTGAAAAAGTATCCTACATTAGTTTTTCATGTGAAAAGTGATGAGATTAGTGAGAGATGTGTGCAGTGTGGAACTGCATACAATCATGTGCATGTGTGGTTTTTTTTGACAAGCTTGCTGGATGTGTCAGTCATTGTTAGGCAACCATCATGTTAAGTGCTGTATTACTTACTCATTGCATTTTCAGTTTGACTGATACTGCCAACAAGGTTCCTGAGCTCCTGAATACCATGATAACTGGAGATGAGACATGGGTGTATGGGTATGCCCAGAAACCAAAGCTCTATCATCACAGTAGAAGCATCAAACATCACCAAGACCCTAAAAAGCACATCAGGTGTGAGGCAAAATCAAGGTGATGCTTACAGTTTTATTCAACTACTGAGGTATTGTGCTTCCCAAATATACACTAGAAGGACAAACAGCTACAAAAGAGTACTATCAGTACACAGTTCTGTGGAAGAGACGAGATCTGTGTGCCTTGCAAAACTGGCAACTGCATCATGACAATGCCCTGGTTAATTTTTTACAACCGACCTAAAGTTTCTTGGCAAAGAAAGGCATTTTGCTTATTCACCAAGCTCCGTAATCTTCAGACATGGCTCCTTTTGACTTTTTTGAGAGTCAAGAGGACGTCATGCAGTCTTTGATGGTGAAGCTAAGAACCATTCTGGAAGAAATATTCCAGACATATTGGGAATGGCCTAGGAGTGTTAGAGGAGAGGGCACGTGGTTGGGGTGTACTTTGATGGTGAGGATAGCTACTAGTGAGTGGTAATGGTGAGGATAGCTACTAGTGAGTGCTAGTGGTGAGGATAGCTACTAGTGAGTGCTAGTGGTGAGGATAGCTACTAGTGAGTGCTAGTGGTGAGGATAGTTACTAAGAAGTGCTAATGGGGGCTCAGAGATAGGTCAAGTCCCATTTTATTCTGGTTGATCAGTCTTCACCGGTACAGCATGTTAATTCTTGTAGTTCTTTGTCATCTCCATTGTAAAGTTCAGTTGTGTCAATGGTCTGACAACCTCTCTAATGTGAGCAATCTACATGATAAATACATGTACATGCTGTAAAATGGTTAATGACACCCAGTCATAGAAAGCTTGTCAAAGAAAGGGTTGGAAGGACCCTTCAGTTGTATCAAAGACATAACAACCTCCCTAGTGGAGAAAATGCACTTGGTAGAATGTAGGATCCTATGTAAACTAGATGCAGGCCTCTAACTCATTTGAAGGGTCAGTAACCCCGCTTGAGTATTGACAGTCTGTGAATACCTATCCAACCCATGGTATCAGGGAATGTGGAGGTTAAATGATGATGATATAATATACGTGTATATATGTTTATATAATAAAATAACTGGGGGAGAGGAGTAATGGAAATTAATGTGAAATGCAAAAGAGGAAGACCTAGAAAGATATGGCTAAAGATGATTGAAAAGGAAATGAAAGCGAGAGGGTTGGTGAGGGAGGATGTAGATGAAAATCCAAAATGGAGAAGCTTGTTATAGGGCTCGCAAGACTAATCCCTGTTTTAGCAGATAAAAATGGCCTTAAAACTGTTATTGTTTTTGTATGTGATATACACACGTGTTTAGCACTGACAGTGTTTGGATTTTACTAGCATATATCACTCACATCAGTTTCATGATATCATGCCATTTCAGCTGATACAGCTGGAATGGCATGATAGGAATAGCATGACTGCAACCATGGATGAAGCCATGAACGTAACTTTAACAAGAAGTTTGTTATGGATGCAAACATGATCCTGCAATTAAGAAGACAATCACAGAATCCCAGTTTCATTCTCACTACATGGCACTTTGGGTAAGATTAGGAATAGATGCCTCTCACCAGTCTCAGAAGCACTGAAAAATGATAATGGGCACTGACCAAGTCATAAAAAAAAAACCATGTTACACACATACATACTGAAACACAAAGAGAAAGAGAAGAAACTGTTCAGAGTGATGGGAAATTTTGGAAAATATGCGAAAGAAGATATAAAGATGAGAAAGATGAGGTCAGAAAGTGAGAAGGATATTGAAATAAAGAAATTGTAAAAGAAGCGAGTGAAAGAAGAGGCATGTCGAACAGGGTAACCAGAAGCTGGAAAGTTGAGATCATGATGAGTATTAAGATATTCACAGGTGAGTGACTTAACTATAATACAGTATTTGAGTGATATATCTGTGACACACATAAGGCAAGTAACTTTTTGTAACACATGAGTTGAGTGGCATATCTGTAACAAAGCTGAGTTACCTGTTTGTAACACATGATTTGAGCAACATATCTGTAATGCGGGAGTTAATTGATATATATGTAACACATAAACTGAGTTACCTGTTTGTAATATATGAGTTGAGTAACATAGCTATAACACAGAAGTCAAATAGTAGGTTTGTATAACAAGGGTTTTGTTTGTAATAGGATAGTTTTAGCAACAGAAAATTTGGGCAACATGCCTGTAAAATGATATGAGTGACATGTCTGTTAGATATGAGACATATAGCAGTAATATGTGCCTTGAGTGACACACCTGTAACACATGGTTTAAGTTACATGCCTGTAGTCGAGGAAGAGGCAGATGAGCTGTTTGACATTAATATAACATCTGTGTTAAGCAACATGATAATACATAGGTCAATTGATGTCATCCACCTGCTTCACGTGGATACAACAGCCAACATAAAAAACTACACTTGAAAGCAGTTTCTTAATTTTAATTTAAATCTAATTTCAAAGCAAATAGACGAACGTTTTGCTCTGAGAGTTCCCCATACTCTAATGAAGGGAATTTTGTCCCGAAATATTAGGATGAAAGAAAAAAAGATAACAATAAATACCAGATAAGGAACTTTTTTGTTACCTTCATTTTACTGTCCTTTTCGCATTATCTTAGCCTTCTTATATTATACACTATACACAATGTTTCAATCAAACTACAACATTCTATCATATTATTTAATTTTTTAAATTATTATAGTCCTCTACTGCGATACTATTATTATCCTCCTACAATACCATTGATACTATTATGTAATGTCATTGAATAGCATACCATGATACCAATAGTATTACACTATGAAAACCATATATTGACCAATGTTATACTCTAATACCATAAAATATAGTTGGATGTCATTGAGATATTATGAACTATGATGGGATGTCATTGGGAGGTTATTAAAAATGATCAGATATTACTGTGGTACCATTAAACATAGATGTCATATTGTGATGTCATGAATAATGATAGGATGTAATACCAGTATATTCACTGTTTTATCATACTGTGATAACATTAACTATTGCCATGTGGCAATAAATTATATTATTAAAGCTGTTAGTATATCTAAAAGAACCACATTAGACATGGTTGCATGTCATACATTTTAATATCATTTTAATATCATTTGATACATCATTCCTTTATAGTGAAGTCTATAATACTGAATGAGACTGTACCATATACTAATACAATAAACATGGCTCTCTGTGCTATACCCCATTAAACAAATTTGGGTATCATATATTAACACAATTAAGTATGGTTCTATGCCATATAACAATACCATTAAAGAGATATATACCAACAATGTTGCAAGGGATCTGTGGGAGGAGGAACAGAGACAGAAAAACTGAAAAATAAGTGTTAATTTAAAGAAAAAAATATCTAAGTTTTTTTTTTCTGTGTCCACTACAATAAATGCATTGTTACACTAATGATGTTGTTCTGGTAAACAGTGCAGAAATTCACCTGTAAATAATGCAATGATGCAAGTAGAAATAACACAGAGGCTGTGGATAGCACAGAAATTCATTTGTAAAAACATGAACAATGCATGATTGACTACAACATCTACAAGAATGCATCTGAAATCTATGGCAATGTACATATAAAAACTGCATAGATACATCTATGAAATCTTGTATTCCTGTAAAAAATGAAAATATGAACTTATAAAATGACACTGAAGCATATACATACATACATATACCAACATACCAACACATATACATACACACACATATTCCTTATATATATATATATATATATATATATATATATATATATATATGCAGATCCTAAGTTAAGTTGGGGGTAACCACAATAAATAAGGTACTCAATACATTAGTAGAGCGTAAACATCATTATTTAATATAGAAACGGCTTCTACAGGACTAGAACTGTTTCATTCATATGAAACCATCCTGATGATTTCATACAAATGAAATAGTTCTATTCTGTAGAAGCCATTTCCATATAAAATAATTATATATATTATCATCATCATCATCTTCGTTTAACGTCCATCTTCCATGCTAGCATATAAGGTCTGTCAAAAATTATCCAACCTTAGGTTGAGAAAAAATATATACTTGGTAGGATTCAGTAGCTAATCCCCTTTAAAGTAGGCCTCATGTGTCTCCATACACTTAACCCAGTAATCTTTCTACCATTTGCACCACATCTGGAATGCTTCTTCCAGAATGACTCTCAGCTCTGCCATCTCATTCTGCATGATGTTTTCTCAGTTCTCAAAATGGGAGCTGTTAAGTGTTGTCTTCATTTTTAGGAACAACTAGAAATCAGATGCCCAGAGAGTAAGCAGACTGGCAAATTAATGTAATGCCTATCTTTGACATTAGATTAGCTATGACAAATGAGACAATAAGTTATCATGATGCAGCTACCAATCTTTTTAGGCCCACAGATCCAATCTCTTGCACCAAACTGCATCCTGAAGACATCAGAGGTCTTTCTGGTAGTACTCCTTTGTGACTATTTGTCCTTCTGGTGCATACTTGTGAGGCATGCACAATGTCTTGGTAGTCAAAGAAAACAGTCAACATTACCTTAATTTTGCCTCACACCTGATGTACTTTTTTGGTGTCTTGGCAACATTGGATGAATCTACTGTGATGACTGAACTTTGGTTTCCAGGTCATACCCATACACCTATGTCTTATCTCCAGTTTAGAAACTCTGGATGTATGTTGGCAGTATAGGGTGAAATGAAAATGTGAGGAGTAGATAATACTGACTCTCACACACTGGATACCTGACAGCAACTGATGCATCCAGCAACTTCACCAAAAGCCATGTAGGTGCATGAATGTATGTGACCCCATTCTGCATACCTCTGTTTTCCTAGTGTCATTATGCTAAAATTAAAGTTAGATACCTTTTCAACAGACCTTGTATGTGTGTGTGTGTGTATGCGTGTGTGTATGTGTATATATATATATATATATACCTGTATGTGTATGAATATATTTGAATACATATATGTATATATATATATTAAATAAACATACCGTATATTGTTAAATATACAATATATACATACACATATATATATACACACATATATAATGTATAAATGTATGTATATGAATATACATATATAATATAATGGTTTCTTATATAGGGACAAGGCCAGCAATTTTGAGGGATCGGAAAGTCGATTAAATCGACCCCAGTGCGAGACTGGTACTTTATTTTATCGACCCCGTAAGGATGAAAGGCAAAGTTAACATCGGCGGGATTTGAAATCAGATCATAAAGGGTCATAACTCTATGCTGCAAAGCACGGCGTTTGACCCTCTACCGATACTGCCAATCCTGTATTATGATATGTATTATATATATATATATACATATATAAATAAATATATATACATATATAAATAAATATATATATATAGATATATAAATAAATATATATATATATATATATATATATATATATATAGATATATATAGATATATACATATATATATATATACATACATACATACATATATAAATAAATATATATATATATATATATATATAGATATATACATATATATATACATACATATATAAATAAATATATATATATATATATATATATATATATATATATATATATAGATAGATATATACATATATATATATATATATACATATATATATATATATATACATACATATATATATATATATACATACATATATAAATATATATACATACATATATAAATATATATATATATATATATATATATATATATATATACACATATACATATATATATATATATATATATATATACACATATACATATATATATATATATAGATACATATATGTGTGTGTATGAATATATATATATAAATATGTATGTATGTATGTATGTATGTATGTATATATGCATACAAGCATGGAAAAACCAGCATGATATGTTGATGATGATGATACCTGTATACATCAGTGGGACACCTGCAAAGAGTGCATATTTATAAATTATACTTGGATACTGTAGTAATAATGTACCTTACAAACATTGTAGGCCTGTAAAATTTGCATATACACATCTGCAAGTTATAGCAATGTGGCTGTAATGTAGATGCGGTTGGTGAGGGTGGAATTTGACAAATAATTACATGCTACACAGAACATTAAGACCATAAACAAATCACACATGCAAATCTATGCAAATTTTCAAATAATATTGCCCTATTGTTTGCTGATGTCAAACCGGTGCTTCATGGCATTATTGATGCAAATTGCTTTAAGTCTTCCACTAAATGTGATGTACTGATGTGGTTAAAATATGTGTGTGTACATGGGTAATAAATATAACTAAGGCATTTAAGTGTATGTGTGTATCTATTTGTGAGAGTGAGTAGGACGTGTTTGTGTATGTATTTATGCACTTATGTTAGCATGCCCTCTAGATCTTACAAGTTAAATTGTATGATATACATCATAAATTTAATAAAATTAATGAATATATATATATATATATATATATATATATATATACATACATATATACACATGCATATATATATATATACATGTACATATATGTATATACACACATATATATATACACATACATATATATATACACACATACACACACACATATATACACACACAGACACACACACACACACACACACACATATATATATATATATATATATATATATATACGTGGGAAGTATGCCGGCACTAGTATCGAGCACCTTTGGCATACGCTACTTGCCAAATAACTATATGTATCACCTATCCCCCCTTTTTTTCTATTTCTCGATACGTAAATACTATATATATATATATATATGATAATTGTTTCTACTTTTGGCACAAGGCCAGCAATTTCCCAGTGCATTACTGGTACTTTATTCTATCGACCCCGTAAGGATGAAAGGCAAAGTTAACCAAGGCGGGATTTGAACTCAGAATGGCAAGGGCCGTAACTCTATGCATCAAAGCATGGCGTCCGACCCTCCACTGATACTGCCAATCCACATATATATATATGATAATAATAGTATTTATATAAACTATATACAATTATAAATACGAAAGGGTAGTATGTTGTACTACCCAATTACCAGTAAGAAAAATAGCTCAATGTAAATTATCAGATGTATTACAGAGCAGAAATACAAAATATAAAACAATCAAATTTTTGCTTAATGCATTTAATTGCTTTAAATGCATTAAGCAAAAATTTGATTGTTTTATATTTTGTGTATATATATATATATATATATATACACACATATATATATATACACATACATATATATATATAAATATACACACACACACATATATACATGCACATACACACACACACATTCACGCACATACACACACACATATATATACACCCACCCTCTCATGTACACAAAATGAAATAAACAACCATGTAGAGGACACACTAGCCTGCAGCAATCCTCTCTCCACTGCGTTAAAACCCGCTCTCCCCTGTTAAATATCCCATGCACCTAATCGATGTTGAACTTGCTTACCTGGCCTATCACCCACCCTGATACAATTCACCTGCCCATCCCATGAAAGCTGGACATATTCAACATCTCCCACAATGCTGTTGCCATTACAAAAATCATAATGTCTATCTGGTATGCTTATCTGGTGTGACAATAACAAAAGCACCCAGTCCATCCTGTAAGGTGGTCATGCTGGTGACATGACAAAAAGCACCCAGTCCACACTGTAAGGTGGTTGTTCTGGTGACATGACAAAAACCCCTCAGTCCAACCTGTAAGTTGGTCGTGTTAGTGATATGACAAAAAGCATCCACTTCATCCTGTGAGGTGGTCGTTTCAATGTTGCAGTACACTGCATCCAGTCAACATTATAATATGGTTGGTGTTAGGAAGGGCATCCAGCCTAGAAACCAAAATACAGATCCATATGAACAAGACGTGGTCTCTGGACTTGAGTTGTCTCATAATATGACAACCTGTCTAACCAATGCAAGCATGGAAAAATAGATGCTAAACAATGATGATGACACACACACACGTGTGTGTGTGTGTGTGTGTGTGTGTGTGTGTGTGTGTGTGTGTGTGTGTGTGTGTGTGTGTGTGTGTGTGTATATATATATATATAAATGTCATCATCATCATCACCATTTAATGTCCATTTTTCCATGCTAGCATAGGTTAGACTAGACGAGTTATCCTTTTGTGAGAAATGCTAGGCCAGGTTTGTCTTCTGTGATTTACAATTTCCTATCAATGAGTTATCCATTATAAAAGGATCCTTTGTTCCCACTGATTTTTTTTCTTTGCTGCTTTTTTAATCTATATGAAGGAAATTGTTGGTTAATAGGCAATGGTATGTTTTCTCAGACAGTATTCCAGTTTTTAAAGCAGGTAATAGGTCTGTAATTTCCAGTTACAGGACTTTCATAGTCTTTCATAATATGAGTGGTCAGCCTTTCAGCCAACTGTCCATGTTGGCACCTCATTCTGTGCCAACATATTCATTTTATACAGTGTGTTAAAATAATAGTAACCATGGATGCCATCTTCTGGAGTTCCAGTTAAGCAATCTTTTACTCTGTGTATTGATGTCATCCCTACTTATAGTAACTAGATCTTGGTTGTGTACTTCTTCAAGCTGTCTTTAGATATCATTAATCCACTCAATGTTTACATTGTGGTTCACAGGTGTTCCCCATAGGTTGCTCCAGAAAGTCATAGTTTCATGTTGGTCAGGTGGTAAATCTTAAGCACTATCACCTGTTAGGCTTTAAAAATTTACTTTTGACTACTTTCAAATAATCTGTTCTGTTAGAACTGAAATATTCTTTGTATATATTGTTGGATTTTTACACAGTTTGCAATAATTCCTTGTTTCACCCATTCCATAACCATATATTGGTCTAGTCCTCTAAACCAGCATTTTCTGTTCAGCCTGTCTTTCTCCTCTTCCTTCCATTTTCTCTACACACCTCTATACCAACCATCAATTTCACTGAGGTTTTTACATAGCATTTTAATGTCATTTTCTATCTTTAGTTTTCACCAGGGTTTCATAACTTTGACTTTATTGTTTTCCCATGGTCTGTAACCTATTGTTTCTTTGATGATATTGGCTACTGTCTATAGATTTCTTGTTTCAGTTATGTTCTGAATGGGTATTATCTCAAGAACATTATTTATAGCTTTAGGTTCTTTCTATAAATTATGTCTTGAGATTAGGTATGATGGGTATCACAGCTTGTGTCATAATCCCTTTAAGCCTATTTACTATTGTTAACTTTTCCTTATCTATATTATTTAAACATTGATTTATTACTCACTTTTCAATATCCCACTACTCTGCCAATCTGAACATTGTCTTCCTCCATTGGCACTACATGTCTCTCAAAGCACAGTTAACTACAGCCCTTATTTGAACCCAAGAAATGTGCCACACTAAAAGGAGTCTAGTGTCTCCTCTACTGTGTATAATATTTTAACAGAACAATATTAATACATTGAAAGAAACAAGAAAATCTTTGAAGAAAGTTTTAGCGAGCTTGCTGCATTTGAACAGATTATAGATAGCAGATAGTTGGATAAGTGAAGTATTTAGTAATAGAAGACAGCTGTTGTAGAGGGATATGATTATAGGTTATGATATCATACAAGGTTGGCCTGATGTAAATATATGATATGAAGATAAATTATTGATATATGACATAAAAGATAATAGAGAGTTTAAGATTGCATGATACAATATAATTTTAAATTTGGGAAGGGGATTTCATAATGTTAGGTTTTAATTTACTAAGTAATAGATAGATAGATAGATAGATATAGAGGGAGAGATAAATAGAGAGAGAAGTGAAGTAACAGAGAATAGTTAATATTATAAAGAAAGTCCTCATAATGAAAGCAATATAAAACAAATCTTTGTTATTTGATTATACAATAGATTATATTTGTAAAATGTCTCATGAAGCCTGAGGGGCTGATAATGTTGACTAATGCTTAATGCAGAATTCGTGGCATGCAATGATGACAAATGGATTGTCTGATTGGTGGTACACCAACATATCGTGAATAATATTCTCAGATGATCTGGTAACTATTCCTAACAGCTAAACAAATTAAGGCAATGTAGAATAAAGGTTTTGCCCCAGAAACACAATAAAACTTCTGCAATGAATTTGGACTCATATAACTTATCCACTCATTCATTTCACTTCTAATTTCTATCATATTTCAAATGGTATAGTCTCCCTTTATCATTAAGGTGCTATTTTTACCATGTTATATGTAAGCTTGGTTTAACTCAAACCTTTATTTTATGCAACTTTCCAGCATTCTTAGGAAAGTAATACATACAAAAAATTATTAGATAAATTATTAGATATAATACCTAGACTGTTTAATGAACTTTAAGCGCTAACATATGCCTATAGTTTGGTGTATATCTAATAATTAATTATTAAGTAAAGCTATTTTAAAGAAGATAGATGTCAAGTATATCTGGCTTAGTTTTCCTTGCATGTTTATTTTTTCTATTTATTTGGAGACAACTTCTAGCTCTCATTGAGTATTTTCTATGAAAAGAAACATTTGTAATGTTACTTGTAATATCATAAATCCAACAGACTGAAAATATATAAAGTTTCTAGGAGAAAATAATATTAAAAGATTTTAAAGAACATGAGTGATGGAAGGCAGGAGGATGAATTAAGTGCAAGAATTGCAGGAGCTGGTGCAGTAATGCATCATCTTCAGCATTCAGTAATCAGAAGAAGGGAGATAGGTGGAAAAGCCAAACTTGCTATTATCAATTCATTATTTGTACCAACCCTTAGCTATGGCCATGAATCTTGGGTAATGACCAAAAGAATACAATCGCAAATACAAGAGGCCAAAATGGGATTCCCCGAAATAGTCTTTGGAGTAACTTAATCAAGTGCATAGCTGAGAGATCAGAGATTTACCCCAGGTAGAGCCACTACTTCTCCGAATGGTGAGATCACACAGCTTCGGTACTATAGGCATGTGGTTAGAATGTCTCGGGAAAGAATTGCTGGACAGATTTTATGGGCAAAACCAGTTGGCAATAGACCCTGAGTAAGATGATTGGATAACATCCATGAGCTTGGCTGGTCTTGCTAGGGGATCCAACTGGATCAGTTGTAAATGGTTGCTTCTGACAGGAATTGCTAGAAGGAGTGTTTGAGAACTCTTCCCCCACAACCCTCTCAGGAATTAGTGGTCGAAAAAGAAGAGATTTTAAAGAATTGCACTAAGTTTACCAATGGATTCTTGTATTACATTAATCTGTTATTATCCCTGTTAAAATATGGTTCAGATAATCAATTATCATGTAGGATAATAAAGGTGATTCCTTGATTGTTTTAGTTAACATTACTTGGAAGTTATGCTCGAGTGTAAATTTTGCTATAAGCTTATCTCTCAAACTATCTCTTCATTAATACACATGTATACTGTGATGAAGATGACATCAGTCACACTTCCAGGATCCCTCACTAAACACCTCGCCCAATTTTTCCTCCCTAGAATTACACCAACAGGAACTCTCTATTTCCTTCTAATCTAACCTTTATTTGTTTTAAGATCTAAGAAAATCAATGTACATGATTTACAACGACATATTTCCAACGAAGGAGAGTCCCAAAGAAGTTTTGGTTTCCACCAGAGTGAGCTACTAAAAGAAATTAGCCAAGTGTATCTTGCTACAAAGGAAGCAGCTGTAGCTATCCTATTTAATGCAGGCAGCATTATGAAGTATCTGGGATCACCGAATTCCTATCTGACAGCACTGCAAGACCTTGGGCAGGACATTCAACTCTACTTACTTATCTCAACTAGTATAGCTGAATAGGAATCGGGTTAAATATGACAATGTAAAACTAAGATGTCATAGGAAGAGTTACCAGTAAAATATAGACACCAGATAAGATATACAAATAAATGGAAACCAAGGAGACCTCAACATGGTAGCTTCACCTGCCAAATCTCTCTCAAAGCACACCATATCATCATCGTTTTAGCATTCACTTTCCTTGCTAGCAAGGGTTGGACGGATCTACGTAGACCAAGTCAGTACCGAAGCAGTGGCTACTGATCTCCCAGACAAGCAAGGGATCTGTTGACTCACTTATGTACAGTCTTACGTTTCCTCCAGTGCACAGGGGAGGTTGTCATATTTTTGACGCAACTAAGGGTCCTTCCTACACTTTGTTTGGCAAGCTTTCTATGGCTGGATGCTATCACCAACCACTTTACAGTATGTACTGGGTGCGTTTATCATGTAGATCACTAGGAATAGGGAGGCTGTATGCCCTGACATGACTGAAAGTTTCTCACAATCTTAAAAAGTAGAAGCCTATATAGTGAAACACTCATTAACCCTTTAGCATTCACATTTCTCTATATATACTATTATATTTTCATGGTAAAGGCTTTACCTCACATAACATCTCACATAATATTGAATCTATAAGATTTTGAAAGTATTTATTTTGAGAACAATACCTTAACATCAGTTTGAGCGACTAGTTACAGCCAGTTTCAACAGAAGGAGGTAGAGAATTCTGGCCGGTTTTGGCCAGTTTGAACATTAAAGGGTTGAACAGTTTTGTTATTGTATGAAACTACGGTGTAGTAATACAGAAAACCTGCCCTCCCTACATACATAGTTAAAACTACAGTCAGTAGGCACCTCTTAACCCAATATACACCCCCAAACCACTACCCCTACTCCATCCTCCCACTCCCATCACCCTTTCTCTGTAAAGTTATGTTGGTACCACAGAACATCCAGTTCCAAACTAATGAGGTCGTGTAGGTGTCACGACAAAAAGCATCCAGTCCATACTGTAAAGTGGTTGTGTAGGAGACACAGTAAAAAGCTCCCAGTCCACATTGTAAATGTGGTTGGTGTTAGGAAGGGCATCCAGCCGTAGAAAACCTGCCAGATACAGTCCTATACAAGCGAGACACGGTCACCCAATCAATCTTGCCTCAGGTGGGACAATTCCCGTCTAACCCATGCTAGCGTGGAAGACAGACATTGAATGATGATGATGATCTTCATCATATGCATTGGCACATATTAATAATCATTAAAACCCACAAAACTTACTAAATGCAGCATGAGGTCACTGTCAGCCAAGTAGACAGTGGCTGGTCTCTGAGTATTACTCAAGCCCACATGATGGTCAGCTAGCAGACTACTATTTCTCTCTGGCTCGTCTCTGAGTAATTACTCAAGCCCACATGATGGTCAGCTAGCAGACTACTATTTCTCTCTGGCTCGTCTCTGAGTATTACTCAAGCCCAGATGATGGTCAGCTAGCAGACTACTATTTCTCTCTGGCTCGTCTCTGAGTATTACTCAAGCCCACATGATGGTCAGCTAGCAGACTACTATTTCTCTCTGGCTGGTCTCTGAGTATTACTCAAGTCCACATGATGGTCAGCTAGCAGACTACTATTTCTCTCTGGCCAGTGAAGCAGAAAGTCTATTACAGCTATTCTCTCTCTCACATAGTTAACTTATCTTTCTCTCACTCTTTACACACCTATCAACGCATCTTATCACAACTCACGTACTTCCTTTTCTTTTAATATTTCTCATCATTCATCTCCACACTTTGTTTATTTCAACTCAAAGTACCAGTAATACACTGGGATAATTGCTGGCCTTGTGCCAAAAGTAGAAACAGTTATAATTATATTTCAGTAACACAAATACCTTTGCAGTGTTAACTTGATATGATCACTTTTTTGTTTACTCTCGGGTCTCGTATAATGCCCCGTTTATTAATTTTTCTGATTTTTTGAACATCTTTTCAAATTTGATGAATAAATAAGTCTATTTTCAAAATAGATGCTTTTATTTCTCTGTTTACTTTATACTTGCTTTTCATCAAAATCTAAATTGAGCAAGTATGAATGAAATTTTGCTGAGGACTTTTCCAATGTGCTAACCAGGTGCTGTGAATATGACCCAAGTTATCCAAAATTACTATCACTACACTTCACACAAACGTCATCACGGCAACACATTGAATCTATCAACTGTACAATACAATCTTTCAATCCAATATCTCCTACATTCTCCTTCATCTCATTCATATCTGTTTCACTTATATTGGATATTATGCATGCATGGTTCCATAACTCCTTAAGGAGCCGTAGAGGTGCCATATTGAAATACAGCATTTCTAGGGCATTTTAAAACCTGGCAGAGCTCAATCCTCTCCAGGTCTGAATAAAGTAGATTTCTTCCAGAGAAGGATAGAGAGAGAATGGAGGTGAGAAAGAGATATAGAGGAAGAATCGACCCCAGTCATAGACTGGCACTTTTTTTTATCAAGCTTGAATGGATGAAAGGTAAAGTTGACCTTAGATTAGATAATACAGTCCTAGATATATTAATTCTCTGATCAAACGTTTGCTGAATTATGTCTGACCTGGAAATGATCAACAAGAAAAACAAGATATACTATATACTATGTATACACTATATTATATCCGAATCATAACCAAATCACTCTCAAAACACACTCTATCATGTTAAACAGTAAAAAAACACATAGGTTAGTGTATTCCTACATATAAAAATGACAAGATGGTCATGGATGGAATATATTTGATCATAGGTCTGCTCTGACTTAAGGTTAAAAATCAATAAATATACATTACTAGAAATCTCATACGTTATAAAATAAATAGGATGGGCTGGGGGTCTCAATATGTAAACTAAATGACTAATTCTAGTTTAAAAAAAAAAAAATTGAGGGTGACAACCTAGAAAAATTATCGATTTTTCAACCCACCCCATATTATTTGGGACCTGAGTGTACGTAGCTGAACATTCCATTGACACATGTACTCATAATATAAGTCCAAAACTGAATTAACATGATGAAATATGGAACAATGGTCAATCTTTTGAATTACAGGTCTTTTACCCAATTTAACTCAAAGGGCTTGGATTAAACTGAGGCTATGGTAAAGCCACTTGCCTGAGATACCACACAGTTGGATTGAATTTGGAACCTCATTGTTGAGGAGAAGTGAACTTCTTAACCACCCAGTCATGGTTGCATCCACTTCTCAAAGGCTACACAATGGCAATATAACAGTAAGAAGCAAGGAGCTATATCATGAAGGAGATATTTTTTACTGTTCATAGATCAGGCTAGAATCCATTGTTCCCAAATATTATGATTGAAAGGAGAAACAAGGTTAATTATTAGTGTTGGTAAATGCAGGAGTGTCTCCAGGAGAACTGGAGGAAATGACAGTTTGGTGTCAGTGGCGATGGTAGCAGCAGCTTCACTGTGCTCAGCCTCATGCAAGTTGCTTGCACACTTACCTGACATCAGTTTGCTACGGGATAGACAGTGTTTCAGCTTAAATTCTAGAAGATTCCAGAATAGGATCAGATGAAAATTATGTAATCTCTAATTAATCATATCTTTATTATAAACAAAACACTTTTTTTGTTGCAAATATTTATAAAGGAAATAATTACATATAAAAATTATTTGAATGAATATATGTAGGTGTATGTATATATATATATATATATTTATATACACACATATATATCTATCTATTTCCTCCTCCCTCTCTCTCTTTATATATATTTAGAGAGAGAGAGAGAGAAAATATATATATACTGTAGTACAAATTTGGTATAAATATCCAAGGGTTTAGAGCACTCAGTCGATAGGACGAGTCACTGTTGTAACTAATTTTTCTATATACATATATATATAAATTCATCTTGTATTTTTTTGCTGGCGGAATATCAATATCATTACATATGTCTTCATGTGTGTATGTGCGTATATGCATCAGTATGTGTATGTAAGTATGTGGATGTGTAGAGTTGTAGTTTTTTTAATGTGACGATAGGTACATGTGTGTTGTGTGTGACAACATTGTAGAGAAGTATTATTGGAAGCTGTCCAGGTAGAGAGGACAGAAGCTGGCCAAATTTAGTGAACTTGAATTAGTCAAAGTGAAGTGAATAGAGATATGTCTCAGGTTAACAATAACCAATACTAATCTTGATTAAACAGATGATAATTGTCTTGAATTATCTGGATACAATGTCCATAATAAAGGACATAAATTAAAGCTCTCTCTACTTTTTAGTTCCTTTTCTTTAGTTTTGTTCTGGTTATTTCTTATTTTACATAGAATGTTTTTAGAAAATATTTTAGATTTTCATCAAGCAAAACTGGGCAAACATGATCATTGAAAAGAGTGCCCAACAATAACAACAACAACAGTACCAATAGCAACAACAACAACAATAACAACACCAGGAGCAAGAACAATAACAACAGCAAAAACAATAATAACAGCAAGAACAGCAACAGTAATAAGTAGTAAAGAATGGTAAATCATACGTAGCAATGGGGTTTGAAAATGTTGAAATGCCAAGGAGGAGTGTGTGCGAAGGAAAGAAAGGGTCAATGAAGAATGTAAATTAAAGCACAGCTTACTTGTCGGTTTATTTAGAGGTGGTGGCAATGGAGGAGGTCGACTTGTCTCAAGTTCTCCTTTATCTCGATAAACAACCTCTCGAGAAACCGATGCTGCACTTGATGTCTCATTGATACCAATCACACTTGACGGTCTTGATCGCGGCTTCTTGTACTCTGGTACTCCCTAAAATAAATAATGGAAAACATCAGCAAGGTACACTGGCTTAGAACATGCATTGTTCAAAGATTCAACAGATAATCTTCAGCTAAACATGCAAAGGAAATAAAACTGGACATGAAGAATTAAATTGAGAAGTGGTACAGCCATCAACTAAGAACTATTACTGGCAACAACAATGTCACCATCCTCTGGGACATGACCATCCACATGGACACAGAAATAAGAACAACAAGCCTGACATCCTTATAAAGGATAAGATGGATAAGAGGGATATACTTATCAATATAGCAATACCATCTGAAAGAAACATCTCCATGAAAGTCACAGAGAAGCTGACTATTTACAAAGACCAGGAGATCAAAATCAATAGGATGTTTAACATGAAGACCAAAACAATCTCAGTGCTCATCTGTGGCTTAGGACCCAGGATGAAGACAATTAAAAAGTTCAACAACAGTATCCAAGACAACACCAACATCTACACAGCTCAGAAGATTGTCCTATTGTGAACAGCCAACATACTATGGGGAGTACTGTCAACCAGATGACCCCCCCACCTTCATCACATTGCACCTGACTGGCAGTTTATTTTCTCAACTACAGAAGGATGAAAAGCAAAATTGGCCTCAGTGGGATCTGAACTCAGAACATAAAGAACAGGAACAAATGCCTTCAAGCATTTTGTCTGCTTTACTAATGATTCTGCCAATCCACCTCACCCTCTAAAGTAACAAATTGGGGTTCCAATCAGCTTTGAACTCTCAACCTTTTAAACAAATATGGTAACCACTAAGACAGAACCATATCAAATAGTAATAAAAGTCCCTATATATCTGTTATAATGACACAAAGTTAAAGGAGGAGTGGAATGGCTGAAGAGGATAAGTATTGGACTACCTATTTATAGGTTGGGAGTTCAAATCTTCTTGAAGACATTTTACATTTCTGGGTCAGAACACATTATTCATTGTTTTAGTTAATTTAATTATCAAAAACAGGTACTAGATCATATGGAAATATTACCTGTGATAGACTTGTGTCTTATCCAGGGAAAATATCTCTCATCATACTATATCTAAGGCTGTATTTTTTTTTTTTATTCATTGACTAAACCTCAAGTCATCTAACTGCAAGGAAGAATAAATACTGAATCATCTAATCTGGGAATATTACATTTTGTAGACTAGTGTCCTATCCAGGGAAGATATATTTTACATCATTGGCTCTGGTACAGAAGACAATTACTTCAGTTCATTTAGCAGTAATCATGAATAAAATATCAGATCAACTGGCAATATTACCTGTGATCGACTGGCTTCCTAGCCAGGGGAAGATACATTTCTCATCCCAATGTCTTTGAGGAAGTACACATTGCCTCAATTCACTTAGCTGTAATCAGGATTATATACTAGATCATCTGGACATATTATCTAAGATAGTGCAGCATTCCATACAGGAGAAAATGTATTCATCATTCAATCAATATAAAAAAAAACTGTATTAAGGGATTGGCCCTTCAAATCTTGTTTGAGGGTAATGAGACATTTACATATATAAACAAATGTATACTCACACAATGAAATATGTTCTTTTATAGACAGTCACAACAGATATATAGACAGTCACAATATATATATAGTCACAACAGATATATAGACAATAACTATTTCTACTTTTGGCACAAGGCCAGCAATTATCTCAGTGTATTACTGGTACTTTATTCTATCGACCCCGTAAGGATGAAAGGCAAAGTTAACCTCGGCAGGATTTGAACTCAGCCCATAAAGGGCCGTAACTCTTTGTTGCAAAGCATGGCGTCTGACCCTCTACCGATACTGCCAATCCACCGCTATATATAGACAATAACGACAGATAGACAGTCAGTTACAACATACATAAAGACAGTCATAAGAGATATAGTCACAATAAACATAGGGTGTCGTAATAGAAATACAGACAGTGACAACACATATATAGTCAGAATATATATATATATATATATATATATATATAGATAGATAATCACAATAAACATAGGGTGTCGTAACAGATATACAAACAGTGACACCAGATATAATGAACAAATCCAACAGATATACAGATTGTCACATCATATATACCACAGATATACAGTCATAAGATATATAGCCACAAGAAATATATCTAGTAAAGATATTACTTACATCAATATCATCATCACTGTAACAGTCAATTTGATATTGGGGCTCCTCCTGTAATGTAATGATTATATTGATGATTAATACAATGATGATAATGTTGGTGGTGGTAATGGTGATAATGATAATAATAATAATTGTCTCTACTTTTGGCACAAGGCTAACAATTAACCCAGTGCATTACTGGTACTTTATTTTATCGACCCCGTAAGGATGAAAGGCAAAGTTAACCTCGGCGGGATTTGAACTCAGATCGTAAAGGGACATAACTCTTTGCGTCAAAGTATGGCGTCCGACCCTCTACTGATACTGGCAACCCTTGATGATAATAATAATAATAATAATAATGATTGTGGTGTTGATAGTGATGATAAGGGTAATAGTGATAATGGTGATAATTATGATTATAATAATATAATATTTGGCATCTTGACTCCTCAAAAATGGGAGAGAGAGAGCATGTTAAATCCTTACTATTTACATTACTCTATTTACTATTGTATTTTCATGGTAAAGGCTTTACCTCACATAATATAGAATCTATGAGATTTTGATTTTATTTATTTTGACAACAACACCTTAACATCAGTATGAGAGACTGGTTACAGCCGGTTAAAACAGAAAGAGGTGAGAGAATTCTGGCTGAATACAGCCAGTTTAAATGCTAAAGGATTAATGATGGTCAACATCTATAGAAAAGTAGCTGAGAATGAAGTTTTATTTTGAATATGCCCCACATGAGAATACTTACACATGTTCATATTTATATGCTGGTATAGGCAGAAAGGCTGGGAACAAACAATTTCAAGGATCCCATACCCTAACCCACCTTTGCTGTAGACTACTAGATAGAGAAGAGGTAGAGGTGAAGACTGCAATTGCAGTCAGTTGCTGTTATTGAGTTGCCAGCAATATTTAAATTGCCATTCAATTGTCAGCAATCTAGTAGCTACTATTATTTCAGTCTTGTTACTTCGACCACAAACCTGACCACTGCTGCCCATATTGTAGAGGAGCAGAAGATATTCAATTACCATGTTTTGAATACCATTATTATGTTGGTCACCACTGAAACCTCCAGTGTCCTCAGTCTCCTGTCTCCATACTGCTGTTTTCTTCTGTAAAACTGGGGGAAGTGTATCCCACCCGATGAAAGAGCCCTAACAGATAGCATAGCTGATGCAGTGGGTATTGCAGGCTTTTCTCTCCAGCAATACTTTCCCCATCTTGTTCACAGAGTGCAGCTGAGATATACCACATAGCCAAGGATGTAAAGTCATCTCTTACCTTCTCCCTTTTATGTTACTTAATTTTTTTCTTTCTTTTTTCTCTCTTCCCATTATTTCAATCCTTAAAAAAAAACTTTTATCATTGTATACTTCGGTTCAACAATAAATATATTCCTATTAACTGCAAGCAATTATTTAATTCCTATTATTACTGAGTTGCCAGCAATTAGTCAGTTGCTTGCCTGTTGTCAATATTTACTCTTGGGTCTCCACGCTTATTAAATTTTCAAACCAGCCCTCTTATTCACCCCCACCCGCTTACTAAATTTTGCTAATCTATCTCCCATGAAATTTTATTTTAAGTAGTAGCATTCTTGTGACAATTTTCTTTATACATTAAAAAACATAATATATGACAAAAAAGAAATCCCATATTTTATAAAATAAATAGGATGGGTCGGGGTCATACCATCATGATATAAGGAGACAGGGCTAAATCTAGACTTACCACCATAAGATCCCAGTCAATGTTGACATTTTCAAATAAATCTTTTCTGTTCTCCAAAGCAGCTTTTAACTGAAATGATAAATGTGAAGTGTGAATATTGTAGTGTCGTAGTGGTGTGTTGGTGTGTTGTAGTGGTGGTGTGGTGGAGAGAGAGAGAGGGGAGGAAGATTATACTCTGTGAATGAATAAATAATTGTTTCTACTTTAGGCACAAGGTCAGCAGTTTGAAGGGAAGGGAAAGTTGATTAAATCAATCCCAGCATGTTACTGGTACTTTATTTACCAACCTTGTAAGGATGAAAGGCAAAGCTAGCCTCAGCGGGATTAGAACTCAGAATGTAAAGAGCCGTAACTATATGCTGCAAAGCATGTTATCCGATGCTCTACCGATTCTGCCAATCCTCCCTCCTTGTGTATAAATAGCATTTATAGAACATCACAATTAGCTAAAGTAAAACGACTGGGTAGTTGTGATGTGAAGGTACAATTAGAATAAATAATAAGTTTAATATCATCATCGTCATCATTATTTAACATCTGTTTCCAGCTCTGGTTCTATGAAATAAAACCACTTATTTTAAAGGTTTCCAATTTAAATTAAAATCTTCCAACATAATTTTATATAAGAACCTTACATTAAGTTACTATCTTAGTAATGAAATAATGAATAATTTTAGTAAATCCCTCAAAATTCTTCATTAGTTAATTGAAATAGAGTGTATTTCATTAGAAATGTGGTCATGAAAGGTTTAATATCTATCGAAGAATAGTAATTGATGTGACTACCTTGCTGGAGACAAAGTGGTAGACATCACAGAATTACAGTCAGTTGATGTCATATTAAATAATCAAATAAAAGTCACTGTAAAAACATTCTCATTACCATCCCTGTTAAATATTTCCTGCAATTTGGTGCTAAAGCTACTTTCAAATTTGTCCAATCTCACATCAATCCCAGAATCACAAATCCCTTGTTGTTTGGTTGATTTGGGAATTAATGGAAATATTTAATACAAACCCGAAAGTAATAATAATCAGATGATAAAAGAAAATGTATTTCCAATATTTTCAATTGTTGATCTTTAAAGTCAATCCATGTGCTTCACAAGTCATTTTATGTTAATACCTGCATTACAACTAGGGTTTCTAAATTCACCACATAAGCCACATCATATTTGCTACATGAGTTACTCCCTTAATATGTTATATACTACATCAATAGATTTTCTATATAAGCTACTTCATGTAACAGTGTTATACATGACTGCAGTAGATTTACTACACAACCTATAGTATTCAATATATTATTGCACACTACATCAATAGATTTGCTATACAGGATATTTCCTCTAGCAATGTGTTACATATTTCGTCATTAGAATTGCTACACAAGCCACTACTTATAATACTGTGTTACACGCCCAAGAGAGTTTGTAGGAGAAATAAAAATAAGTGTGTTCAGATGATAACTGACCAGTTCAGCACAAAGTTGGTGGTTATTTTCAAGGGCAATCTCAAGAGGAGCCTGGCCTGCATGGTTCTCAAGTGAAGCCATATCTGGTTTAGTACGCAGTATCAACTTTATACATTCAGATTTGTTGAGTTGGGCACATAAATGGAGAGCTGTGTTCCCCTCTTTAGTTCGTTTATCCAGACTAGAACTGCAATCAGATTGAAACTTTGTCAGTCTTGTTATAACTCAATAAAAATAAATGCAACAATACAAACAAAACCATACAAAATACCTGTATGTAAAACAGATTGATGATGAGACAATGAGGGAGTCTCTGTGTGTTTGCAAGACCTGTTAGAAATAGTAGCCAAATTTCACTTAAATCATACTCTATTATCTTTAAAAAAATGTCACCTTGGCAACTGTACTCTTAGTTATATATTCTATGAAAAACAGACAGGATGGTTACTGTTGGAATGTCTGTGATTATAAGACTACTAGATCAGGGTTGACATGGGGCTAAACAACAAAAACTGATTATTGAGTAGCCATTGTGGAAGTCGCTTAATGTTTGCTTGAACTGCATGAAATAGCAGCCAAATCTCCCTCAAATCTCAGCCTATCATCTTAAAAAAGGGAAGGGCACTATGGATAATTTTACCCTTAAAACAATATGCCTGAATAAAAAGCAAGATGTATTTTTGTATAGGTATATATATACAGTGAAACATGGAAGATGACAGCAGGACTTGACCACAAGCTAAATATATTCAACCAGAGGTACCTCCAAAAAATTCCTAACATCTCTTGGCAAGATAAAATAACCAATGAAGAAGTCTATGGGAGAACTAAGCAGAAACCACTAAGCATCATAGTGAAAGATCGTCATCTGAGATTTCTTGGACATGTCTTTAGAATGCATTCAACAACACACACAAGGCTCTCCCTTGACTAGAACGTGGAACATGTGATCACCCATTAACAACATGGAAGAGGACAGACCTGAAGGATCTAGATGTGGAAGAGCTGAGTCGTGAAGAAGACAAATATCTTGCTGAAGACCGCAGAGGATGGAGATCTTTTGTTGCTGGCCAATATTCCACATAGAATGTAGGGACCTAACTAACTAACTATATATATGTATATTGTATATTAAATCATATTTTATATGTATATATGATGAGGCTGACTAGTTCAGATATTATAGATATAGAATTGAAAGATTGACCAGTCCAAATGCTGTATATATAAACAGCGATATAAACTGATATTCAAAGCCTTACCTAATCATGAAGTCCCAAAACATACTACATACCTACCAACAATGGTTTCACAATTCCAAACCACTATCCAACAATCTATCTAACATGCTCACATCACCATCACCCTAGTTATACTCACATACTGCTGTTCTGTATAATAAAGTCCACCATATGTAAACTGTTGCCATCCTCCTGACTAATAGACATGTGCAGTGAAGTGTCATCGTTCTCCTGAAAGATACAAGTGTAGAACATATGATAATAATGATAAGTAATAAAAATTATTATGTACAGTGCTCAGGTGCACTACAACTCATCAAAAGTGTTTGTATAGTACATAGATTAATGTACAAAAGTCATGTGTATGGAAGGGGAATATCAGGTGTAGTACTGGCAAATTTTAGGAAGCATGGAAGTTTTGAAGGATGCAGTGTCCTGACAGCTAACAACTGATGAGAGGAATTGGGAAATTTATAGGTAGGGTCATTAGCAGAGGACTGAGCAGTAAAGAATTTTAGCTTGGGGTAAGTTTAAACACATGAGATATTGAAGATCTGAATACCCTAAAATACAAGATGGCTGGAAACCTTTTCATTACAAGTTTGCTGGATTAAGGCACACTTAGAGGCTTACCAACAATATCAATACACATAGACAGACACATACAAATACATACACATACACACACACACACATATATATATATATATATATATATACATGCATACGCACATACATACAACACATACATACATGCAGGCAGAAAATTAAAATAGTTGGTAGAGCAAAGGAGAAAATGCCTTGTGTTATTTGTTCAAGCTCTTTGATTTCAGATATCACTGAGGCTAGCCTTGCATTTCAGCCTGTCAGGATTGATAAAATAAAGTACCAGAACAGAATAGTGAATTGGTGGAAATGTTAGAGAGGCAGAGGAGATGTCTTGTGATATGTAGATTTAAATTTATTGTTGATATAACTATAAATTGGTTAAACATACAGAAATAAAAAAGCTGTATTAGAAAGAATTATAAATGCCATAAATGAGAGGAAAAGGAGGGGAAGAGCAAGAACTACTAGATAAAGAAAGGGAGAAGGGGAGAGGGTGACAAACTCTACACCTAGGTCAGAGCGGTGTTTAAGCTGTGCCCCGAAGACAAAGTGGCAAAGGCATTTCCGCAGACAAAGGCCAGCAATCCCTGCTGCAACAGCCACCTCACCTCGTAGGCTTCCTTCCTCAGACAGGCTGCTATTGATTCAATTTTATGAAGGAGTTCAGCTGTCTGGGATTCGAGGACGCCTGAGATCTCGATAACAACTGGTGCAAAGAGGAAGTGGCTGGACAAGCTCCAGTATTTCTTGTCTTCCTGTCCTATGCATTACAAGTTCCAGCTTTTTGCATTCTGAATTCAAATTTCGCTTTAACCTAGTTAAGTATTACCTGGATTAAAACCACCACCTGGCCCTTTGATACTTTTAGCAGAATCCATTCTGTTGCAAGCATTCAGAAAAGTTTGAGGATACCTTTCTCCTTATTTTTCAGCAATCTCAAAGGCTCTGTTAGAGGGTCATTGGCACTTTCCTTCCCTCCATAACAAAGCAGTAAAAATATATATATATACTTACTGTATTTGGCAGGGTTGACATCAATTCCAAACCCTCAGCATGTACCTGCAACAGTGCAAACACATCTTTTGATGCAATGGCTTGTTGCAGCTCCTGTTTCAAATCTTCCTTGTCCGTACATGTTTGAATAACGTATTTGTGCTGTTCATATTTAGCCTTGATAAATTCTCGACGTTTGTTCCTGATGGAAGAAGCAACACCACAAGAATATACATATCTGGAGTCTCTGAGAGGTGGGATGTTTAACAGATTGTTATTATTATCATTTTTATTGTGCATCATTACTGCTTTACCAAGAACAGGTTTGTGCACTTTGGGTATGAGCAGTGAAGTTTCTGCTGGTGTTGTTTCTTTTGTATTGATAGTACTTTTTGTAATATGTGTGCATTGCCTAGTAGTGCTATCTTTTGTATGCAGTATAATAATAATGAAATTATTGTGTACAGTGCTCAGGTGCACTACAACTCATCAAAGGTGCATGTATATATTTGTAAGTCCTGGGGTTTTGGTTATGAATTTGTCTGTGAATCTTTTTATCATTCCCAGAGCACCTATTATTATAGGTTATTATCATCATTATTATTATTTATATTATTTGATTGATGCAGTCACGTGAATAAGCACATCAGCTTTCGCGCCAGTTTGTGTTTGAATTTCTTTTTACTTTAAAAAAAGTGGCTCACAAAGGCTTTTTTTTTATAAATGTAATTTGATTGGTTATAAATGAAATTATAACTGTCACGTGAACAAGTACATTAAATTTCGCACCCCTATTTGGGAATTTTTTTGTAGCCATTTAGAGAATTTTATGCCAAACAAAAGATAATTGTTTTTACTTTAGGCACAAGGCCAGCAATTACCCAGTGCATTACTGGTACTTTATTTTATCGACCCCGTAAGGATGAAAGGCAAAGTCAACCTCGGCGGGATTTGAACTCATCAAAAGATAATGGTCAAGAAAAAGGGATGGAGAGAGTTGTTCTGAGTATGACTGATGTGCTGAAATATAATTTGATTGGTTATAAATGAAATTATGACAGTCACGTGAACAAGTTCATTAAATTTCGCACCCGTATTTGGGAATTTCTTTTGTAGCCTCTTAGAGAATTTTGTGCCAAACAAAGATAATGGTCAAGAAAAACGGGATGGGGAGAATTGTTCTGGTTCAGTGAATATGGCTGGTGTGCTGGGGTGTCAAAATTCAGACTTTCTATTGAAATAAACAAAAGTAGAGATATGTATGTTTATTTGTGTGCTGGTGTGTGGTCTTCTATTAGTAGAAATGGGGGAGGGAGTTGTGTGTGTGGGAGTATGGTTAGCATGTTAAGATGGAAAGTATATATATATATTTTGTGTGTGTAGGAAAATGATTCTGTTGGTAGAAATGGGGGAGGGAGTTACGTGTGTGTGGGGTGTGTGGTTAGCATGTTAAGGTGTTAGAGTATTAACGTATGTTAAGGTTTATTTAGTTCTGGTTTTTATTTTCTAAAATAGAAGGTGTTATGTGTGTATGTATGTGTCTGTTTGGATGA
This sequence comes from Eledone cirrhosa, assembly GCA_964016885.1. NCBI lineage: Eukaryota > Metazoa > Mollusca > Cephalopoda > Octopoda > Eledonidae > Eledone > Eledone cirrhosa. The sequence goes on along the minus strand of OZ024740.1, from coordinate 308,742,520 downwards.
TTAGCATGTTATGGTGTTGACATAATGTATATTAAACTATATTTAATGCTGGTCTATATTTTTGAATAAACATATTTTCCTTATTTATTCGTATTTGTTCTGTTGTATTGTCAGTGCAAAGATAAAATGGGAAGACTTGGAATGTGGGTGTCTTATTACTTGCGCATTTGTCTAGATGTGCACTGATATATATATATATATATATATATATATATAATGACATATTAGGAAGAAAAAGGAAGAAAGTAATAGAGTGAGAAAGAATACACTTACATGCCACTTGTGGCCTTTGGTTTCAGTGAAGTGTCAAATGCCAGTTTGGCTTCCATGATATCATTGAAATTGCTATTGCCCACTGCTCTTGCTAACTGAAATTCAGAAGAACAACCATACAATATGTGTATGTATGTATGTAAGTGTCTATCTATTTCCCTATCTGTAGATATATATATACACACACTATAATATGAATTATAGAAAAGAAGTAGGGAGAACTCTGTACCAAGTATATGATTTATATAAACAGAACTGGTGTTGCCGTTACTTGGAGTATCACTAAATAGTTACATACCATCTCTGTTAGAGAATTTCATGACAATGCAAAGAATCTTATATTGTCCTATAAGTGAAACTGTCAGTTTGTTTCTTTTTTCTCTTTCTTTCTCATCATTTATTTCACTAGCCGTGTATAAATTTAAAATATGAAAAAGGTGCATAAAGGTAAAAAGTATGATATATTATTTACAAAGAAGAAAATAAAAAGTCCTTAGGGATGGAATGAAGTGGTTCATTATTGAGTATGTGGTAATTAAGCCATGAGGCTTGCCTGGCTGGTGCTTATCTCAGATTTGTGGCATAAAATGACTGACAGTACAAGACTTCCCCCTGGACAGAATGCTAGTCCATCACAGGGTTAAACTCTCAGCTATTGCTGATACTTATTTTCAGGTGAGTATACTGGAGCAACATGAAATGAAGTGTTTTACTCAAGAATACAACACATTTGAGTTGTATGAGGTGACTTTAGCTTGGCATTCTACAACTGGTTAAGTGACTTTGAATGTATACCTGTTTCTATTTGTATTGACATCTTATATAATATGATCTTTTTCATATTGGGATCACTATAATAATTCCTTTTCAAATGGCTTCTATTTAAAGTTTCCTGTAATGATGATGTGTAAGAAAGTGTTTATCTATTAGTAACAGGAAGTGTTTAACTATGTTGGTCTTTATGTTTAATCTATTTGATACCAAACTACCTGAAACAACTGTGTGTGTTGGCTCTATAATAGAAAGCTATTTGTGTTTAAAATCATTCCATCATAATTTTCTCTAAGAACCTTTGTTAAGTTATATTTCAAACGCCAACTTAATGAGAAAGTCATTTTATTGTGGTAGCTGGGTGAATATGAGAGACAGCAAGGAGTACATACCAGCAGCTGGGATGTACCGAGTTCATCTATGACAATACTTTGTGTCCTACTGATGTGGACACCAACCTCACGATGAATACCACAGCACTCTAGGCAGATCAAGATACCCAAGTTGGTGGACAGCCATTCTGGATCTGTGGAAGTAAGAGGAAAGTAAATATCATATGTTAGATATTGTTAGTTGTGGTGGCTTTGGTTGTGGTGATGGTAGTAGTGGCTTTGGTGGTGGTAATGATTGTGGTGGTGGTAGGGATGGTGGTAGTAGCTTTGGTGGTGGTGGTGATGGTAGCGGTGGTGGTGATGGTAGCGGTGGTGGTGATGGTAGCAGTGGTGGTGATGGTTGCAGTGGCGGTGATGGTACTGATGGTGTAGTGGTGGTCGTGGTGGTGTTGATAATTGTTGTGGTGATACTAATGGTACTGGTAGTAACAGTGGTGGTGGTAGTAGTCCTGGTTGTAGTGATAGTGGTGTTTGAGCTGGTGATGATACTTGTGGTGATGATGCTTATGGTGATGGTATTGGCGATGTTAGTGTTGGATGAGGTGTTGGGAGTAAGAGCAGTAATACTTATAGTATGATAATGATATTTGTAGTAGTAGAAGTAGTGGTGGTGGTAGTAGTGATATTAGGTAATGATGGTGGTGGAGATATATGTAGAAATAGGAAAATAATGTTGTGGTAATAGATGTGTTTAAGATAGCTTGGGAAAAATATATCTGTGGTTGGATGATCTGATAGTAAATAGTAGAAACATTAAAGGTATCAAGCAGTGTTATCATGGGTAATGATGAGGATAATAATAATGGCTATTATTACTATCATTATTATATTTACAGGGATGATGGCTAGCTATGCTGCCTAGAAACATGAAGAGGCTATAATACCTGGTGCCCCACAATCACAGCATGTCTTGTTGCCAGGCAACTGCTTCACTCGCTCAATGATGCTACATGTCAACTCACGGACACTCTGGTTTATTGAGGTGGAATTGCTGTTGTCTTGGAATGCTTTCAGTAACACCTCCTCCTTGGCATTGTTTAGGACTGAGATCCATCTGTAACAGCAGATATATATATATGTCATATGATAAACTTGGTGATACTTTTTGCAATAAACTTGGGGACCATATCAGAATTATAGGGGGTCCACACAAAAAAAAAAAATAGTAAATTTGGAGTTCACAGTAGTATTTTAGAGGTCTATGAAACATTTTTGCTTTTAAAGAAAATATCTTGCATTTTAGAAAAAAGAAACAAAACAATTAACCAAAGCAGTTGGTCAAAAAATTCCCTGGGAATTAGAATAAAAATTTAAAGAAATCATACTGAACAAGAGTAATAACAAATACGACTAGAATCAGTGGTGATGGAGTGCAAATATATTTATATACATATACACACATATATATATCTTAATTTTTTCAATTTAAAGGGAAATTCCTATTTTCTGGTATGTTTACATGCCCACATACTAGATATGTATATATATTTATACATGTTGGTGCAGTCTTAGTTACACACTGTATTTATACAGATATAACTTTACCATACACTTCAGTTGCGAGCTCACTTCTTTACATATATCTTAAATAATTACCAATACAAGCACAAATTGTATGCAAATTAGTATGTCCACTTCAGAATAATATTAAGAGCAACTTGGTATATATATCCATCAAATACATATTCATTGTGGTTCATTAGGTGATATACACACCTTCTAATGCGGGTCCAATTAGATCCAAAAATAGATTAAAAGTGTTTATCATTTTTTTTCAATTTACAGGGAAATTCGTATTTTCTGACATGTTTACATGCCGACATATTAGATATGTGTATATATTTATACATGTTGGGGCAGCCATGGTTACACACTCTATTTATACAGATATAACTTTATTATATATATATATATCTGTGTATGTATATATATTTATACTTTGTTTTTGTATTTGTTTTGCAAAGATTTTATCTAGTATCTAAGGACAAGATAAAGATATAGAGACACACACAAACCAAACTAATAAAACAAACCTGACACACACAGATAGAACAAGCAACCATCTAGTGACAAGTAAATAAATGTAAAAATAAATAAATAAAAACACACACACACATACAGATATAACAAGATGGTGTAGGACAGAAGAAAAGATGGACACAAAATAAATTAGTCACTAAGGAGGTCACAGAATGTGTGACGAAAGATCTTTGACAATATACAAATAAACAACCATCCGGTTAATAAACTAACCAGCTGTAAGTTTATAATAAATTGAAGTGAAAACCAACAGGTGCATTTTTATTGGCAGTATTACCCTTCCAAAGTATAACAATATATACGTGTGCGTATATATGTATATCATCATCATCGTTTAACGTCCATCTTCCACGCTAGCATGGGCTGGACAGTTTTGTCCCACTTGAAGCAAGATTGATCGGGATACCATGTCTTGCTCGTACAGAACTGTTTCTGGCAGGTTTTCTACAACTGGATGCCCTTCCTAACACCAACCACATTTACAGTGTAGACTGGGAGCCTTTTTACTGTGTCACCTACACGACCACTTTACAGTGGACGGAAGTGGTGGGATGGAGTAGGGGTATGGGGTGTATATTGGGTTAAGAGGTGCCTACTCACTGTAGGTTTAAGTTTGTATGCAAGGGAAGGCGGGTCTTCTGTATAACTGCATAGCGCCAAAGATCTCGATCCAGTGACATTGTCTTAGAGAGGTGTAAGTGAGCAAGGTCAGTTTTTATCACCTTGTTTAGATTTTTCTTAAGTCTACCCATTCCATAGCTTCCATCTATTTTGATCGCTCTGCACTTTTTATATATATAATCAAATTATGTGTTAGTTTTACACCACCACTTCAGTATGCAGGGTAGAGCACTCAACAAAGTCCATAAGAAGGTCTGTTAACTCCGGAGTAAATTTATAAACAAGAGATAATGAAAGAGGTAAATTATGAAATGTTGACTTATACCTCTTGTTTATATATATATATATATACACACACACACACACACGCACACACAAATATTGTCTCCATTATATTTGGGTTACATAAGGAAAGTTAGAACAGCTCAATTCCAAAATAGTGTGGTGTGATCAAATCAACAATATATATTAAAAAAAAAAACCCTTTTAAAGTTCATGACTTTTTCCACCATATAAATAATAATAATGATGAAATTACTGTGTACAGTGCTCAGGTGCATTACAACTCATCAAAGGTGCATGTATAGTACATAGAATAGTGTACAAATGTCAGGGAAGTGAACAGTGTATGAGTCATGATATACATGTGTATGGAGGGGGAATATCAGGTGTAGTGTTGGCGAATCTCACGAAGCATGGAGGTTTTAAAGGATGCAATCTATCGACAGTTAACAACTGATGCAGGGAGTTTGTTCCATGCTTCAGCAACTCTGAGCGTGAAACATGGTTTCCGAAAGTCATGGGAGCTGTGCTGTTTTCTGACTTTATTGGCATGCCCACGTGTGTTAGACACATGGAAATCAAAAAGGTACTCAGGATTGTTGTTGGCAAGATGGTTAATAATTTTGTGGGTGTTTACCAAGTCAGTTACCAGATGCCGGAGCTTTAATGTATCCATGCCCAGGGAAGTAAGGCGTTCAGAGTATGGAGGGTATTCACTTGGTTGCACATCCCTGAACAGTTTCCAGGCGGTCAATGTCCTGAGGAAGATAGGGGTTCCAGACTGGTGATGCAAATTCTAAGTGTAGCCACACCATAGCTATATACAGCTTTAAATAGATGGCTGGAGAGCGGCTGACAAAGGTCTTGCTGAGTGATGCTAAGACACCCTCGGCCTTCTTGACAATTTTAGAGATGTGCTTCGTCCAACATAAATCGTTGCTGACAGTAATGCCCAGGTCACGTTCACAAGAAGACTTCTTGATATTAGTGTTGTGGAGAGAGTATGTGGACGCTGGGTTTTTACTCCCAAAATGCATGGTGGTGCACTTGTCCACAGCCAGCTTGAGTTGCCAGATCATGATCCATTGCTGCATTGTGTCCAGGTCAGATTGCAGGCAATATCTATAGTGTTCAGGATCTGTCCTTTTTATCTCAAGGTACAGCTTGATGTCATCTGCGTACTTTAGTACTGTGGTATTCTTTAAGTTGGCATCTATGACATTAATATATGCCACAAACAAAAGGGGCCAAGAACAGATCCCTGTGGTACACCAGATGACAAAAAAAAAATGTTTTGTTGTAAAACTTTGATGTTGTAAAGCAAATTATTAAGACAGAACTTACTCTTCCATTTCCTTCTCATCATCTGCTTGAAAATGGTAAGTTCGATTTTCTGAAAAATGTAATTATGTAATATTGGATTAGTTTTTATCGAGATAGGTCAACAATAAACAGCATAGAACAAAGATGTCCTAAATTTTGACAAGTAATAGTTGACCATGACATCAATGACATCATGAACGTACAATAGAGAAGACATGGCTAATTTTTCACAATGTTATATGTCAAAAACAACAAAAACAAAAATACCCTATTAACAATACTTCTACATAGTATATAACAGAGGCATAATGAGCTTTATAAAATAGAAACAACTTAAGCTGTAAACATGGTAGCATGGAAATATTGGAATATGAGTCACATGGATGAGACAACTATGTATTAATGTAAACTGACTGTCACCAGAAGTGAATGAGCTAACCCTGTATTAGTGCAAACTGATTATCACATCACCAGAAGTGTGTGGGCTAACTATGTATTAGTGTTAAATGACAAACAGAAGTGAACAATGAATAAAAAATGACTTGTCTACATGTATTGGATTGACCAACAAAAGACCTAGCCACATATCTAGTTAAAACCTATACCAACGTACAGAAGAGGTAATCATATGTCCAGCTAAGGGGGTCATTGAACAGAAAAAGACTAAACTACTTTTAGCTAAAGGTTATATTAAAGAAACAAAACAGAAAACTTACTAGAACTGGATATCAAATCGAAATATTTCTTGCCAGGGTCATCCGGTACTAACTGAAAATAAAAGAAAGCAATCACCATTTAAAATCAATCCTTTTCGATTGCTTTAAAAAAAATCTTAATGTCTTTTAATTGTTAATGACTTTGTGAAGGAAAGAAAATATAATAAAATCTGTATAAAATAAGAATAATAAAATTATCAGACTTCATTTTCTTAACAAATTTTATTTCTCTCAATCAAGTTGTTACTGCTTATACACATATATACATACATACATACATATATATATACAACACACACACACATACATATTGTTCCATGTATGAACATAAATAAATAATATATATGAAAATATATACATATTATGGAAACTCAATTATGAAGTCTGAGAGGAAATTTAGCCAAAACTAAAGTGCTAGTGAATAAGAGAGAAGACAGGACTCCAATTCCCCCAGAGAAGTGGTCATGCTCATTATCCAGAAGAGTAGGCCTGAACTCCACACAATGTAAACCTTGGGTACACAACAAATGTAGTGGAATAAAGAGTAGACTAACAGGATGGGAGGATTTTGCTTGTAGAAGATGCACAGGAGAAATCGAGAGGAAGACTGCTAATGATATGAACTTTTCAAATCACAGGAAGGATCCATAGACGTGGTTTATAGCTTCTACTACCTAGGTGGCCTAATTAACAGTGGAGGAGGATGTACCTAGAGTATAATAGCTAGAATAAGTATAGGATGGAAAAAGTTTAGAGAACTGCTCCTGCTGCTGATAAAAGGTTTCTCCCTACATACAAAAAGAAGGCTGTATGATGCCTGTGTATGCCATGCAGAGGAAATGAAGAAACCATGTTTTGTTGGATGTACAATGTAAAAGTGGAGAGATGCTGTGCAGTGAAGGACCCGTCCAACCCATGCAAGCATGGAAAAGCGTTCGCAAAAAATATGATGATGAGAGAGAGAGATCAAAATGTTGGAAGATTAAGGATTTCTATACAAATTGAGTTATATAGGAAAAATAATAATGATTTAAAAAAAAAAAAGTATTTTTCATGTCTAATTTTTAAAATATCTGTTATTTTCACTTATGTTTTTGTTAAAACAAGGGACGCAACTGGTCGTATCTTTGCCTCTTGAATCAAGGAAGACACAAGCCTTAATAAGGGACGTAACTCTGGTCTAATTTTTAATCGCTAGTCAGACTAGAGTTATGTCCCTTAGTGATGGAAGCCGGTCAAGTATAAAAACTATTTTTTTTAATGTGAAAAAATGTTTTTTCGTTGTGTACTAAAGGGGTTCAGCAACACAAAAGGTACAAGGTCTTTTATTCCTGTTGTAGGATCTAGCTTTAGCTAAGATCTCCCAGTGTAACCTATATCGGATGTTATTGTCTTTTAAACTCCAGATATAGGCCAAAAGTGAAGTCATATTCCTTTTTAAAATGTTTTGAAGTCCTTTATGCCAACGAATGTATTTTAAACAAAAAAAAATTGAGGCAATTTCGCTTTGTAAACAAACTGGATAAAGTATTTTTATATTACAGACCAACATTATATCCTAATGGATAGGGCAGGCACTATACAGATGATATTATGTCACGATGTGGTATCTAAGAATAATCAAACTTTATACTCAACTAGCAGAAGAACCTCCCTTCGGGCGGTTTTCCACTACCTTCTGTGTGTATATTGGTATACGCAAATATATATGCACATAGATATAATACGTAAATTGACAATATGCACATAAACTCAACTAAGACTGTGTTACACTTACTTCTGTAATTAGTAAAGTAATCCATGATACATTAAAAAAAAAAGGCGATAATGGAGATGGAAAAGCGATGAAAGTGTTGACGGAAAATGTTCATGAGAATGTCGATGGGAAGCTTCAAGCAGTGAATTTGAAAATAGATGCTGCTGGTATGAATGAATGAATTACATTTACCAATATGAAGAGTTGACCTTCGCTATATTGTTGTTTTACTGTATTCACATATAGACTTCTTAAGTTTTGTAGTGTCCCTTTTCTAGCAGTTAAAAAGTAACTAAAATGCATTTCAACTAAAAGAGAGTGATAGCTGTTTCACATCACTGTAGAATTTCTTTGTAGACACAGTTGTCAGCAAACAGACCCCTTTCATTTAATATTTTTATATTTTCTTTTTTGTAACTCGTGATAATGCTACATACATCTGACCATGTGAGAAGAATTGTGTAGGTAGATATACACCTATCTTTTCAAATGTTTGCCCTTGTGCCTTGTTGCATGTAAGGGCAAAGGCTGGTTTGACAGGAAATTACTTGCAAGTAAAGGTGAAAGGGAACTCAAGCTCTTGAGATACATGTGGTATCCTTGGGATTAGCAACCTTGTTCCAGCATTGGGACCCAATGCACTTCAGCTTCAATTACATGATTATGTTAACCGATGATGATGTACCATTGCAATGCCCGTTTAGAGGATCCAGATTTCTCAGAAGCATGATGCAACTGCCTTTCTTCAGTTTAAGTATGTGTGTTGGGAAGCCTGATGGGGTAAGTTTGTTGATGAACTTAATTGGATATTGCAGTTCATTATCTATGAGCACATCATATTAGCTTGTCCACATGGGCCACGAATGTTGCAGGATGTGATGATCTTATGTAGAATTGGATTGGTCTCTTTATCAGGAATCTCACAGTACACTGCCTGATCAATGGCATCAGCAGTTTTGGGCTTGCTATCTTCAGCCATTATCAGCAGAATATGAGCATGAGTGAGGCCTCGTTTTCTGCCACTCTATTGTAGCAGAATGAGCTACAACTTTTCCTAGGACATTTTTTTTCAGTATGTCATCCATGAGGCTGTCATACTTGATATTGAAGACTCTTGCACAAATATCAGGACGGTCTCTAGGTTCTTCAGGGTGCAAACTATTTTTTATTTCATCCCAGTTAGGGTTAGTTGTTACCGTAATGAAATAAGATGGCTTTCCTATGTGTCGAACCACAGTCATCGACGTCTGAAAGCACTCACTGTAGAAGCGGGGGGAAGCATAGTTTGCAAGAGGAAGAATAAATCTCTGGCCTGCACTTGTTTCAGACGTTAGACTGTGCCCATGCTGGGGTACCACGATTAAAGGATATCCTTGACCTCAATTCCAGTACATATATTTTAAAATCTAGTACTTATTTTATTGATCTCTTCTATTCTCTTTGAAACGTGTGTGTGTGTGTCTATGTGTTCATATGTATGATGGTACCCTATCGCTTGCGACGAGGATTCTTTCAGCTAGGTTTCTCAAACGGAACTGCCCGAAATTAAGGTGAGAGTGTCTGAGCATTCCATAGACACGTATAACAGAGGGTTTTGGGGAGGGACTACATTGGTTCTTTGACTTACTGGCAGAGTACATTTTTTTTTTACTTCAGTGGAGAGAAGAAAGGCGAAATAAAGTGTCTTGCTCAAGAACACAATGCACTGATGGGATTCAAACTCTCAACATTACAATCACGAGACACACACACGGACATAAATGCACACACATAAGAAAACAGATACACACACACATATACATATATATACACAAACATTTATGCACACACATAAACACACCACATACATATACATATATGTACGTGTGTGAGTGAGTCTATGTACTTATGCAATGGTAAAAAGAATATACACCTGTGGATTGAATCATTGGTGCTGTAGTAAATTATCCTTTCCTTATTTCCACATCTTCACATACATACACACAGCCACATATACAGATAACCACACTATCGTCTATCTTTCTATCTACCTACCTATATATCTACGTATCGATCTATCGACCTATCTATCTACCTGCCAACCTACCTGTCTATCTACCTCTCTCTCTCACACACACACAAATATATCTATTCTAGAGAGTGTGTCTGTGAGATGTATAATTACATTTCAAGAATTACGGAGAATTTGCAAGTTACTTCATCCGGGGAAGATTAATAATAGCTTGACTAACCTCGGAAGACGATTTGTGTGCGGTATGTATGTGTGTCTATATATATATATATTCACGCATGTGTAGTACTGACCAGCCTTCGCGCATGCACAGTACGGACCAGCCTTCGCTCATGCACACTTCAGACCAGACTTCGCGCATGCGCACTTCGGACCAGAATTTGCATATGTGCACTTCGGACCATCCTTCACGCATGCGCACTTTGGACCAGACTTTGTGCATGCTGAGTATGGACCAGCCTTGGCCCATGCACATTCGGACCAGCCTTCGCACATGCGCATTCAGACCAGCCATCGCACATGCTCACTTCGGACCAGTCATCATGCATGCACACTTCGGGCCAGACTTCACACATGCGCACTTCGGACCAGATTTCGCTCCTGCACACTACAGTCCAGACCAGCCTTCGCGTATGCGCACTTCAGATCATACTCTGCGCAGTACGGACCAGCCACTGCGCATGCACAGTACAGACCAGCCACCGCGTATGCGCAGTACAGACCAGACTTCACGCATGCGCACTTCGGACCAGACTTCGCGCATGCCCAGTACGGACCAGCCTTCGCACATGCGCAGTATGGACCAGACTTTGCACATGTGCACTTCAGACCAGACTTCGCGCATGCGCACTTTCGACCAGACTTCGCGCATGCGCACTTCGGACCAGCCTTCGCGCATGCGCACTTCGCACCAGCCTTCATGCATGTGCACTTCCGACCAGACTTTGCGCACTTTGGATCAGACTTCGCGCATGCGAACTTCGGACTAGACTCACCTATATATATGTCTATGTATGAATAGATATATTTGTGTGTGTTTGTGTCCATTAGATGTATGGCATTTCATAAATTACGATATATCATGGATTACGTTACTGATTACATAAGACAGTGTAACACAGACTTCGTTCAATTTCTGTGTATATTGTCAATTACGGTTTTATTTGATGTATCATATCTACATGTATATATACTTGCATATAATATCAATATACACACTACACATGCTAGCAGAAAACCACCCGAAAGGTGGTTTTTCTGCTAGTCTAAACTATAATAAAGGAAGGTCTGCGGGATTGCGAACGGTTTATTTTTTTTTTATCCCGTTTGTAAAATAAGTTGGATTACTTTGAATAAATAATGAATGAATATTAAATAATTTATCTACTAAATTTCGTGGCTGTTCATTAATTATATTTTGCTTATTTAACGATTCACTTCTTTAAAATTTCTGAAATGTCAACACTTCCGGTGGCGATCGCTTAAATAAACATACTAATTTTCTCCTAATGCAGTTTATATATAATATCGTCTTTTTTAATGTATCATGGATTACGTTACTGATTAAATAAGACAGTGTAACACAGTCTTCATTCAATTTCCATGTATTATATATTGTCAATTATGATTTTATTTGATGTATCATATCATCATCATCATCATCACCGTTTTACGTCCGTTCTTCCATGCTAGCATGGGTTAGACGGCTTGTCCTGTTGTGGGCAGTCTCTGGTCGGCTGACCATGCCTTGCTCACACAGGAACTGATTTTGGCTTGATTTCTACAGCTGGATGCCCTTCCTAACACCAACCTCATTTACAGTGAGTGTTGGGTGCTTTTTCCGTGGCGCCTACACATCCACTTTACAGTGTGGACTGGGTGCTTTTTTGCTGTGGCACCTCCACGACCACCTTGCAGTGGGAGGATGTGGGGGCATATTGTCTATATGCTTCAGCTTGTACCCATGGGCTTACGGGTACTCTGTATTACTGCGTGACGCCAGAGGTCACGGTCGTGTGTCATCGCCTTTGAGAGGTGTAATTGGGTAAAGTCGGCTTTTATCACCTCATCCCAGGTCTTCTTGGGTCTCCCCACTCCGCGGTTTCCATTGACTTCTAGTGCTCTGCACCTTTTTATGTAGCTGTCATCCTTCATACGCATCACATGTCCATACCAACACAACCACCTCTCCTGCACACAACATTTGATTCCTCTTATGCTCAGTCTCTCTCTCAATTCATTTATGCTTTGTCATTCGCATATATTACTATTACACATCCATCGGAGCATGCAGGCTTCGTTTCTTTCTAATCTACGTAAGTCTTCCACCTTCAGCGCCCAGGTCTCACTACCATGTACCATTGCTGTTTGGATACACGCATCATACAGTCTGC
>OZ024740.1:308579942-308724942 GCA_964016885.1 Eledone cirrhosa | reverse complement strand
ATAGGAGGTTACCCTAGCTCCACATTTCCATACTGTATCACTGAAGCTCCCCAATTACATAGTGTGCCACCCTAACCCCATTGTACCAGTGGGACACCCTAGCTCCGAAGTGCAAAAGTTGAAATGCTGTTTGATTTTTTTTTCCACTGTCCCCCTTCCTTCATTTTAACTCCATCTCACAAGTGGACTGACACACGGATGAACTCAATTCCATTTTTATTCATATAGATAATGGAAGGCACATTGAGCCTCAAGCATATGTAAAGGGACAGAACTAAAACAAATGTATGAACAGCAATATTACTTACATCTTGGTGACTGATTGACATGGTTCCATCTTTGATGCTACATCTTCTCTTCTGCCAAACTCTTCTCATTCGTCCTTCACTCTTCTTGAGCAGGTAACCTGTTTTTTGACTACCATGGCTTTTATTGCCCTGAAGCTGGTGGAGACTGTATCCGGACACAGAACTACAGGATGAAGGCTGTTAAAACAAAAGTACACATCTATCAAAACAATAATGATATTTGATTAAACATTTTTTTAATTATTATTCAATAGACAATTTCCCAAACCTCATTTGTTTACTGAGTAGTGTGGAACTTGTTAAATGTTTCCATTGGTCTTTCCATTGCTGATATCATCTACTGGCCACAATTCCTGGCAGAAAGAGCAACATAAAATAAAGTCTCTTGCTCAAGGACATAACGCATCACCCAGTCCAGGAATCAAAATCACAACCTCCTAATTGTGAATCTAATTTTCCAACCACAAAGCCATGCACCTTCACAATTTTGACACAAGACCATAAATTATATTTGTAGAGGTGTTGTAAGTTTACTTTGCTGATCCCAAATATTTGACAAATATTTTAGCAAACTCAGAAGATGAAGGGAAAAGTGGAACACAAAAGGTTGTCATTAAATACTGCAAAGTATTTAGTCCAATACTCTGTCAAGCACCATCCATCTTTATGAATGGTTTCTGATTAGGCACAAGGCCAACACTTTTTGGGAAGGGGAAAGTCAATTAAATCAACCTCAGTGCATTACTGGTACTTTATTTTATTAACCCAGTAAAGATGAAGGGCAAAGCCAACCCCGGCAGGATTAGAACTTAGAATGTGAAGGGACATAACTATGCTGCAAAGCATGTTTGACACTACTGATACTGCCAATACACCGCCCTTTGTGATAATATTATTTAAAATTGAGGTACAAGGCGAGCAATTTGCAGGGGTAGGGGGAAAGTTGATGATGCCAACTCTAACCCCAGTACTTGACTGGTACTTTATTTTATCAATCCCAGAAAAATGAAAGATAACATTGACCTCATCAGGATTTGAACTCATAATAGAAAGATCTGGAACAAATCCCACAAAGAATTATGTTTAATGTTCTAATAATTCTGCCAATCCAATACCTATCAATTAATGATTTCTAATATAAGCATAAAGATACACATTTTAGAGGAGGGTGTAGTCAATTAGATTGATGTCAATATTTCTCTGGTATATTATTTTATGTGTTTAGGGAGGATGTAATACAATAATCCTTCATGAGATATGAACTCAGAATATATAGGAATGTCACTTTTAGTTACCATAAAATATTTAGATTGTCATACAATTGATTTGGTTACTATACCATTCAAGTGGAGGTATGTGGCCTAATGGTAAGAGTGTTGGACTTATGTATGATCATAATGTTGTGGGTTTGATTCCTGGGCTGGGCTGTGTTGGCTCTCGAGCAAAACACTTCATTTCACATACTCCAGTATAATCAGCTGAAAATGAGTACCAGCAATAGGTGGGGTGTCGTGTGGTGGGGTTTAACCCTGCAATGGACTGGCGTCCATTGCAGGGGGAGTCTTGTACTCTCACCATCTTGTTATATTGGGGAATAGAATGAGGAAATAATTTTCTGAATATTTAACAAATCATCACCATATCTAAATTTTATACAGCCTATTAACTGGTCATATGGTCTCTTTATTTTGGTCCCTAGTAAATTTTCACAGAAAGATTAGGTATGGTTACAAATACATAATGGATTACATCCTATGTTATTATAAGACATGGAATTTATTTCTTCAATGTTTCATCACCACTTCCTATATGTTACATATATTTTTCAGAGATATAAATATGACAGATTTATTGGAACTGATAATAGTCTAAACAGACACAAATCACAATAACTATGCATTTTAATCACATGTAATCACAAAACGATCTTCTGATCAAAACGAAACACATTTATATACACCTAACAGATTATTTCATATAATGTGTGAGTGGACAGTGAAATGTGTTGTAGATTTTGACACAAGGCCATAAATTTGTTAGTGGAAGTGTTGTAAGTTTAATAAACTGATCCAAAATATTTGACTAGTTCTTATTTTAGCAAACTCAGAAGATGAAAGACAGCAAAGTGGTAGAAGTGTTAGAGTGTCAGATAAAATGCCTTGCAGTATTTTTTATTGGTTCTTTGCAAATCCCACCAAAGACAACTTTACTTCTTTTCATTCTTCCAGGGTCAACAAATAAAATACCAGTCTAATGGTAGTTGACAGGTGAAGCCATTAAAACATTGGATAGGATACTTTGTAGCATTTGTTTTAGCTGTATGTGTTAAGAGTTCAAATCTTGCCATGTCTTGTGTGGCAGGCTTAATTGGTCACCTAGTTTAACACCATCACCTGCCTCATAAATTCCTGTAGCAGAGTCCACCATGTTGCAAGCATCCACTTTGAGGATACTTTCCTTCTTTATACCAGTATTAGAGGTCCCTGAAGAGGGTTATGGGCAATACTTTTTCACTTGACTATGTAATAAAAAATGTTATAGAATGCTTTTAAGATTTTAGGCCAAATTTAGAGAGCATATCAAAGATATAAAAGACTTAATGAAAGTCTTAGGAAACTGAAAATCATGATTATTTGGGTTTAAACTCAAACAATATTCATAGCAAGACTTATTATGTTCACTTTACAGAGATGATATCATGTGCTGTGAAGATAACAATAACATTAAAATATTCAGTTTGCATGAACATTTCTCAGAAAAATGGCAAACACTTAAACAACACTCAGAAGTAAAATTAAAATTGTCTTCAAGAGTATTAAAGATTGGAAAAGAAAGAAAAGAGAATTAAAAGTTGAAAAACAGAAACCAAAAATGACTCATAAAGCTGCAGTAACAACAACAAGAACAACAACAGCAACAACAACAATTAATGAATTAAATGAAGCTGCAAAAAATAATAACAACAACACTTAATTCAAACCAAAAATTGTCTATAATAATGGTTTCTGATTAAAGCAGAGAGCCAGTGATTTTTGGGAGAAGGGGAAGTCAATTAAATTGACCTCAGTGTATTACTGGTACTTTATAATAATTGTGAACTCATCATGTCATTATCATTGCTATTATATTCACAATTATCTTCCTCATCATATTTGGTATCATATTTCAATATATGGCTTCTATAGTGATACATATCTTAGTACACCAGCTTCTATTTCATCATACATTAGTTTACTACACCACCACCACATCTATCCATATACTGTCTGCTACTACATCTCCACATTTATTTATATAGAAGTTTGTTACAATACAATCTTATATAGATATTCATATGTCAGTATTGTCCAGTGTAACACCCAAATATGTCCATATATTATTATTCTAAAGTATAAACAGATCTTTATAACATCTAAAAAAACAAAACAACCAACAAAACATTTATAACATCAAACAAGCTTTTGTAACATCCAAACGAGTCCCTTATAACACCCAAAGAAGCTTTTAAAACATTCAAACAAGCTTTTAAAACATTCAAACAAGCCATTTATAACAACAAATAACACTTTAAGAATCAGATTAGGGGTTAAGCTCCAGATATGTAGTAGTAGTAGTAGTAGTAGTAGTATGAACAACAACAATACTCCCAAGAAAAAGAAACAACCACAAAATGAACAAACAACAGTAGTATGTTCAGCAGCAGAAATCTGATATTTTATTAGAATTAGTATTTCAAGATATAGGAGACTTCATCTCAGGAGACTCCAATCAAATATAAACAAGGTAATTAACAGGCATGGAGGATTATTGGTCTTCTCTGCTATCATGGGTTGAATAGTTGAGTGAACTTCCTATATCTGTATGATTTTCTGGAGGAACCCCTTTCTAATAATTGTTTTTACTTTTGGCACAAGGCCAGCAATTACCCAGTACATTATTTTATCGACCCTGTAAGGATGAAAGGCAAAGTTAATCTCAACGGAATCAATAACCAATATCAATTGTCCATGTGATGCTTGTTCTCAGCTTATAGGTTAATGTGTTTTATATATGGACAGAATACAATGAAATTACCCTTTCTTCTTCGCCTACTTATTCCTGGAAGAGTCATGGAAGCAGAGTCATCAAACACTCCTTTTAGAAGGTCTTATCAGAAGCAACCATTTCCAATTGATCTGACTGAGCCATCTATCCAGCCATCTTGCTCGGGGTCTACCACTGGGTCTCCTGCTGGCTGGTTTTGCCCATGAGAAATGTCCAGTGGTTCTTTCCTGAGATATTCTAATCACATATCCGTAATATCAAAGCAGTGATCTCTCAATTCAGAGAAGTAGAGGCTCTACATAGAGCGACTCTTTGATCTATAAGCTACACACACTCTATCAAGTTGAACAAAGAAATACTTCAACACTTGTCAGCCTATTTAGACAACAGACACATTAGATTTGCAGTCATGTCTGATCAGGAACTGTGATGTATATTCTATCATTTAGTCATTGGTTAAATGAAACTTTGTTCTAAATTTGTCAGCATCGACTATCTATGTTATATCAACCCTGACCCCAGTACTTGACTCATACTTGATTTTATCAGTCCTAGAAGGATGAAAAGTAATATTTGAACTCAGTAAAAAGCCATATGACATCCAGTCAACACCTAAACATTGTGTCTATCAAGATAACAGCTATATACTGTGTATATTTACTCAACATATGTATACTGCGAAGACTGTGGTATGTGAAATGTCACCATTTCACTTAAATTGATTCACTTTTAATAAGCTATAAATTCTTCAATGTGTGTAGTGTTAGGTGGCAAGTATATGGCCAGTGTGTTGGTCAGAGTAGTGGTATTATTACTTGGCATTAACACAATGTTAATTTGTTGTCATTTTGTGTATCATCACCTTTATAATGTATGTAACTCCATTATAATGGACCTGCAACTCCTAAAGAAGTCGTAGGGGTGCTGCATTGACAGTGTTTCCAGGGCCTTTTTCTAAACCTGGTAGAGCCCTTCTCTCCAGGTCTGAATACAGCAGATTTCTTTCAGAGAAAGATAGGGAGTAAGAACATGGAAGTGAGAAAGAGATATAGAGGAAGAATCTAACCCAGTACTTGACCGGTACTTTTTCATTGACCTCAAATGAATGAAAGACAAAGTTGACCTGGGTGATTTAAAATCAGAAAGTAGAGAGCCAAAACAAATATTGCAAGACATTCTATCAGATGTTCTATTGACTCTGTCAATTTGCCACTTTAAAGAAGAAGTCTATAAACAGGTCAATTTCTTGTGATGAGCTTCTAAATAGTGTCTGTCTACACAATTTCACTAACAAGGGCTGGACTGATGTGAGGCTATGATAAAAGACATCAGTTATGGTGCCATGCAATAGGATGGAACCTAGAACCATGTGATTGTAAAGCAAATTTCTTAACCACACAGACATTCCTGAGCTTAGAGGCTTCTTTGATATGTGTATGTGTGTCTGTTTTAACTGTTTTACAACTACTTTTCTATGTTAGCATCTGTAGGCTGGGTTTGTAATAACTTAAATATCTGCAAAATGAGCTATACACCAGTGTTTAATAGTCATGTAAATGTGGTACCTGCAGTTATCATTGTAAACTGAGATAAGCAGAGTACACACACCTCCATGTTTGTACCTGTCACTACAAACCTTCACATAACCACAATCACATGCAAGCATATATATACACATCCAAAGAGAGAGCGAGAGAAATACAGGCAACAAAATGCTTATGCAAATATAAAGAAACATACATTCAAATAGTAAGAATTGCCTTGACATCTCTTTTGAATCAATGCAAAACATCAACAACAAAAACCGACACCATCATCACCACCACTACCATCACAACAACAACAACAGCAACAACAACAATACAAATAAAAATACTTTTGGGTCTCCAATAATGCCCCCTCCCCCCAATTAATTTTTCCAACCCCCGCACTTATTTCACACCCCCTTTCATTAAATTTTGCTAATCTGTCTTCGGCAAAATTTTATTTTAAGTGGTAGCAATTAATTTTCTTTAGACATTAAAAAATCTTAAATGACAAAAAGAAAGTACATTACTAGAAATCTCATATGTTATAAAATAAATAGAATGGATTAGGGGTCTCAATATGTAAACTAATTGACTAATTCTGGTTTAAAAAAAAAAAGAATCAACACCATAGAAAAATTACCCCCCCCCCCCGGCTTATTCCGACCCCACCTGCTTATTCCAACTCCCACCGATTATTCCAACCACCCCCTATTATTTGGGACCCGAGAGCAACCATGTCATTCGTGTTGTTGAATCTGTCTTAATGAACAATTCATAAGACCAAATTATCCAGGAATGGTGATATAATATTAGTGTTGGACAGACTGAGAGTTAGCTGGACAGACCGAGAGACAGGCAGTTAGCTAAATGGAGAGAAAGATATAGACAAACAGATGGATGAATGAAGGAATAGATGGATGAATAGATAGATAGAGTAAGGGTAAAGACCCCTTTTGGTCATGAATGACCATGGGATTTGTGCCTAGAAAGTTCCCTCTCTGAGGTATAAACCCGGGCAAGTTAGTTTGTGGAAGACCAGCAGTCGCCCGTGGATGCCAGTTTCCCCTCTCCATGCCACCGATGTTGCCCAAAAGAAAGGCAATGGCTGATACAGCTTGGTTCCAGTGACACTGCAACTCATTTCTACAGCTGAATAAACTGGAGCCATCCAAAATAAAGTGCCTTGCTCAAGGACACAAAGCATCACCCAGTCCAAGAATTGAACTCATAACCTCTCTTGGACTCCTTTTGCAAGCGGTCTTCAAGTCAAATTTTCTTTTTCCTGTTTCACTTTTCCATTTTTTAACTTGCTATTATCTTTTCCCTATCTTTTATGATAAGTATGGGTTCTATGTAACCCTGTTTTGTAATTCTGTCAAAGTTACCTGATGAGATCACCCGGTCTTGCATCATAATTGGATGATGGAGCTGGGCCATTGATATGTATAGTGATTTCATGGAATTAAAATTTACAACATATCTTCCAGTACGGCCTACTGTTGTCGTTTTAAATATATATATATATATATATCATCATCATCATTCAACATCCATTTTCCATGCTAGCATGGGTTAGAAATAGGCAAAAATCCAAACCCCATTTATAAGCCAAGGTAACTAATCAAAATACTATGTTTAGATGGCACAGTTTTGAAATTCTCACAAGTGGAGGATATATTTATGAAACTTTAATATTTAAATATTTAAAATGTTTTAAGTGTCATTTAGAGTATAGTTTTTGTTTCACAACTCCATTATGTAATGATTTTTTATACCAATTTCCAACTGTTTTGAAGGTCATATTCATTCAAAACAATCAAAAAAGAAATTTCATGCTGAAAGTGAAACTGGTGTAATATTCACCTCCAAAGTGAAAATATTTTAGCACCGAATATATATATATATCAACCTGAGGTCTGTAAAGCCTCAGGAACATGCAAATGTAGTGCTAGTAATCCATAAACAAAGTTCAAAATCTCAAGTATTTTGTTATAAACATAATATGTACACACCCTTGTATACACAGCCTTTAAATATAAACCCATCTCTCTTTTAACTGTTATTGTAACTGTGTAACAATCATAGAGAAGAGTAATTGTGATGAGTAGAAAATACTTGTTCAAGGTGTTGCACAGTGGAATCGAACATGGTACCATGTGATTGTGAAGGAAACTTCTTAATCATCACGCTAACAATTGTAAACTTACATTTCAGATCAACCACTGGAGAAATGGAGATGTACTTTATCCAGGAGTGAGAGATCAATAATTGATTTAATGATGACTATACTTCATTTGTTAATCTATTAATACAAATGCTTGCTTGTTAATCTATATATCTATAAATAAATGAGAACACAGCTGCTGAGGTAAGATATAGGAAGAACTATATGACAATGGAATATATATATAATATAAAGTTATGATCTGTATAAGATATAATATATTCTAAGATATAGCAAGATATATATTATATAAGGTAATATATAGTAAAAAAATATATATTTATAATACAAGATAAAAATACAAATAAGAAATAAGTTTGGTTATTTTGAAGCCCGACAATGCGTGTTTGGTAAAAATGCCAAAGTAAGAAGAAAGTAAAAGAAGAAAAAAGAAGACAGTGAAGTAAAATAAAAGAGTGAGGACGATAGGAAGATACCTTCATAATTTTTAATGACCCCATTATATATACTATATATATGCTATATAATATACGCTATGGTAAGAAATATAGGATATAATATAATATATGATTAGCAGATATACAAGGTATGCCATGAGTTTCATAAGAGTTTCAAAAGATTCAATAGAATATTTTATAATTGTGTGTATTACAGAAACAATTGTTTTCTTAAAACTCTTATGAAAACTTTGGTATACTCTGCATAATGTAATATATAAGAGGAATATATAATATATAGTAAAAATGAAGACCAAGGAAAAGAATGATGCATCCACACGCAAGCCATGCCAGAAAATAAATGGAAAAGAAAATCAACAGCAAGAGCAACAAGAAGAACAACACAAACAATAACAACACTAACAACAACAACAGTAGTGGAATAGAAAAACCTACTATCCAACTCCCTCCTGAGAGTCTGTGATGAGCATGCTTAAAGAAAGAAAACCATCAAGATTAGTTGCCTATACTTTAAGAATCATCACACACATACACACTCACACACTCACTCACATATATATACATGCAAAATGGACAAAAATTAATCATAACTCATTTTCTATAAGTAAAAATCTTTGTCATCTAATCAAGCAGGCTTGACTGGACTATACTATGCTGATGAGATTTATTAGACTGAAACATCTCTATAGGTGTCTCTTGTCTCCCAATATTCACCTAAACATGAAAATTAACATTAAGATATTAAATTCTTAATTTCTTGAAAGTATCTCCTATTTTATTTGAAAGTTACAAATAATTGCCACCAGGTTTATATTTTATTTCCTCAACTAAGAAGTTTCAATTAATCAAGAACTATTTTAAACATAACATGCAGTATATCATCCTTTAACATATTTACATATATATTTTTAATAATTATCATCAATTTTATGTCTACTTTTCCATGCTAGTATGGCTTCCACAAGACTTTTGATGCAGTGTTTTATGGCTGGATGCCCTTCATGATGCCAACCCACACTTGATTTTTTTTTCAGAAGATATGGATTTTTCTTGACACATCTAACTGCTGACCCATGACACTACTGTTTATGTGAGGCACAAAACTATCAAATTCCCTCATAAGGCATTGGCCAGCCTGAGGCTATAGTAAAAGAGACCTGCACTGAGATAGAGCCCCAAATTACATGGCTGCAAAGTGAACCGCTTCTTCACATATCATGGTTGTGCTTCTCACAAACACACACACACACATTTATACATACAAACACCATCATCATAATTTAACATCTGCCTTCCCTGCTGACAAAATTTTCTTTTCTATCAGCCCTATATTTCTATCAAACCTACTAACTACCAAATCTGTATAATTTTGTCAATTTTATTTTTGTCCCAATTTTGCTTTCTTTTTTTACCAAACTTACTTTCCTAGCTAACACAATTTTCTACCAATTCTGTTAATTCTATTTTCCCCCCTCCAAACTTTCCCCTCTTATAATCCAAGTGTATATTATACTTGAGTCCAAGAACTACATATGTGATATACTCCAGTGTATATTATACTTGAGTCCAAGAACTACATATGTGATATACTCCAAATGAGTTTGCTCAAATTATTTCCCTTCTTAGTTGAAAAAAAAAAGGATTATGTTTTATCAGTAAAAGACTAGGCCCAACATATAAAGGACTATACCCTTTTAGTGAATAAATGACTAACCTATATTATTAAAGGACTAGAATATGTTAATAAAGCACAAGGCCCTATCAATAAAATACCAGATTTCATCAATAAATACTTAATTTTATCAACTAAAAACTGGGTACTATCAATAAAGTATTAGATCCTATCTGTTAAAGATTAGGCCATACTACTAATGCATTAGATCCTATTGGTAAAGTCTAGGCTCTATTCAGTAAAGTGCTACATCCTAGTAATAAAGAACTAAGCGCTATCAGTAAAGCATTAGGCCAGACTACTAAAGGAATAGGCCCTTTCAGTAAAGTGCTAGGTCCTATCAATAAGGGACTAAGCCCCATTAGTAAAGCATTAGGCGACACCCCTAAAGAGTTAGGCCCTGTCAGTGAAAGACTAGGCTGTATCAATAAAGAAATATGCCCTATCAGTAAAGTACTATATTCTATCAGTAAAGTACTATGTTATATCAGTAAAGTACTATGTTCTATCAGTAAAGTACTATGTTCTATCAGTAAAGTACTATGTTCTATCAGTAAAGTACTATGTTCTATCAGTAAAGTACTATGTGGTATCAGTAAAGTACTATGTGATATCAGTAAAGTACTATATTCTATCAGTAAAGTACTATATTATATCAGTAAAGTACTATATTCTATCAGTAAAGTACTATATTCTATCATTAAAGTACTATATTCTATCAGTAAAGTACTATGTTCTATCAGTAAAGTACTGTTCTATCAGTAAAGTACTATATTCTATCAGTAAAGTACTGTTCTATCAGTAAAGTACTATATTCTATCAGTAAAGTACTGTTCTAGCAGTAAAGTACTGTTCTAGCAGTAAAGTACTGTTCTAGCTGTAAAGTACTGTTCTAGCAGTAAAGTACTGTTCTATCAGTAAAGTACTATATTCTATCAGTAAAGTACTATGTTCTATCAGTAAAGTACTATATTCTATCAGTAAAGTACTATATTCTAGCAGTAAAATACTGTTCTAGCAGTAAAGTACTATATTCTATCAGTAAAGTACTGTTCTATCAGTAAAGTACTGTTCTAGCAGTAAAGTACTGTTCTAGCAGTAAAGTACTGTTCTAGCAGTAAAGTACTGTTCTATCAGTAAAGTACTGTTCTATCAGTAAAGTACTATGTTCTATCAGTAAAGTACTGTTCTAGCAGTAAAGTACTGTTCTATCAGTAAAGTACTATATTCTATCAGTAAAGTACTATGTTCTATCAGTAAAGTACTGTTCTATCAGTAAAGTACTATGCTATATCAGTAAAGTACTGTTCTATCAGTAAAGTACTATATTCTATCAGTAAAGTACTATATTCTATCAGTAAAGTACTATGTTCTATCAGTAAAGTACTGTTCTATCAGTAAAGTACTATGCTATATCAGTAAAGTACTGTTCTATCAGTAAAGTACTATGCTATATCAGTAAAGTACTGTTCTATCAGTAAAGTACTGTTCTATCAGTAAAGTACTATGCTATATCAGTAAAGTACTGTTCTATCAGTAAAGTTCTGTTCTATCAGCAAAGTAGTATGTTCTATAAGTAAAAGACTAGGTTATATAAGTAAATGTCTTAGCCTTATAAGTAATAAACTAGGTCCTAATCATTCAAGAGCTTATCTCACTCTCTATCAATAACACGACTCAGTTCTACCAACAAGTAGTAAAACTATGACACAGAAGAAAATAATGGGGAAGAAAAAAAGTGCTGCAACACATACCTCTTTAAAAGATGACATTGAATTTTTGAGGACATCTCTCAGCTCAATTAGTTGCTTTCTTTCCTCATCTTGCCTTTGTTTAATCTTACGGAGCTGACCTACTAAACCATCAATAAAGCTGCTAAAATGATTGATCGTTTTGATACCATCTTGGAATAATCTGAAACAGTCATTACAAAAATAGTGAGCTGAATTTTGGGGCTTTCAGTATGGTTTTTTATAGTTACTATGGCAACGGATATTGCTGGGTCAACCTATATACAAGCTAGAAGAGGCTGGGTGCTTCTGAAGATTATACATTATCATCATCATCATCATTGTTTTAATACTGAACCAACAAGAGAGTCTATATATTCTTTTTTTTTTTTTTTCAATCGTGGTCTCATCAACAGAGGCAAAGGATAACCCCATAAAGATTTTGTATGACTTCTGAGGCTGGTGGAGAATAGGAGGCAAGAAACCATAATTCATAGGTCATCAGACTGGAAACCAGATCTGAATGTTTCAATCAAGCTGGCAGATTGGCTAATGTAGCCTGACATACATTATAGTAGAAAAACAAAGAAAAGAAAGAGAAACAGAGGGGTAATGGCTAGAACACCATTAATCTGCTGGATCAGGACTAATATGGGGTTAAAAACCAGCAAGAAATTCAATGTATATGTGTGTCTGTGTTGATAGGTTTGTGAAAGTGATGTTTAAGTGGGAACATATGACTTACGTGGTTTGAGCTTGGTAGTATTCAACTAGATGTTGTAGTAGATCGACTCCTTTCTTTGTGCGGATTTCATTGACTTTTATTAGATACTGAGGACAAATAAAAGAAAAACATACAATTGTTGGCATTCATTGCTGAAATTACACTGACTTTTAACAAATACTGTGGAAACAATATCAAACACAAGTCTTCATAACCATGCACTGAGATTAAAAAATAGATTTGAAGCTGGTAAAAACCCATAGATGATCTCATTTTGTTGCTGAAATGAAGATGAACTGAGGGTATGTAGAATAAAGTATTCTGGTTCAGACACAATGAAACCTGCAGTAAATTTGAACTCATAATTTATAAGTAAGTTGTCTTTTACCTAATGCAATCAGTCACCTTGCTGCTCCTGGAAACATATAATACAATATACTATTCTAATAAGCCAATAAAGAAGGCTGTACAACAAGTGTAGAAATAGCAGTTGGAAAAAATCTCAAAAATTGATAAGTGTATTATTTGAGACCCGAGAGTAAGTTCCTGCTAAGTCAAGTACACAAGTTTTTTTTATTTTCCACTGACTACAGAAGTAATGATCAATAGAAAAGATGAACATCACAGCTTCTCATTTATTGTACTTGTGTAAGAAATAGCTAATGGACAACAATAACTATACTTACTTCACATGCTTGTAACTGAAACATTTTTCTTTCTTTTTCCATCTCTTCTGCAATCTGTAAGAAAAAATAGCAACATTCAGGTATGGTGCCAGAAATTACTGCCCAGGCAAGAGTGGTGATATTCACAAGTCCCTGGCTGCTGGAGTGTGATATGGACAGGATCCCATTAGGAGGGAGGTTTTGCCTCTTGAAGCTTAGGTTGAAAGGAAGGTACCTGTGGGTGGTGCACCAAACAAAGAATCTGAATACAGATCTACAGATGCTTCCTTGCTGAAGTCACTGCAACATTAGATGTAGTTAAGACTGAGTCATATATCCTAATGGGAGACTTCAATGTACATGTTGACACTAACCACCTGACATGGAAAGGAGTGATTGGAATGAACGGTGATCCCAAACTAAATATGAATGGAGAAGCCTTATTAGACTGTCCTAGTATTGGACTTTCTATTATTAACACCTTTTTCCAGCACAAAGACATCCATAAATACACATTGTATAAGGAAGATTGGGGACAGAGATCAATAATTGATTTTGTTATTGTCTCTGAGTGCAGGGAGCTGGAATAATAAGACATTTTTCATGTGAAGCCACAATGACTATAGACAAACATTTAAAATGATTCTTACAGAATGAAAATTTAAAAAGGCAATTCAGTAACCTAGATAAAGATACATAGACTGTATTGTGATTTACATACACATACACATATGGAGGGTAGCGTATGTTATATATACCTCAGGGCCGGACACTTCAGAGCGAATCATTCCTACTTCTTTTGCTTGCTGTTTCTTTTCTTTTTCTATTTTTGTACTGAAACAGAAGAAATGAGTTCACATGAGAAGTCATGCACAAATATGTGTGAATGTCTGAATATACAAACAACAGAAAGCAGTACTCAATATATGTAGTGGAGTGTACTAATTCACTGAAACCTGGGGTTTCACTCCATGACTACTGAGTGAATTCTCAGTTTTGAATGAACAAATATAAACCATCATCATCATTTTCCATCTGTTTTTCCTTGCTGTCATGGATTTGACAGATCTCAGCATCTCACCACTCGCCTCCATCCTTTGTGGAGGGAGCCTTCACCTGGTTACTCAACTTGCTCAAAATAGCAGTCAAATCTCTCTCAAATAGCAACCCACCAACTTAGAAAGTGATACATTAGAAAAAGTGGTTGTGGGTTCTCTGAACATAGGAAAAAATACAGGATGGTTATTAGTGAACTGCCTTTGCTCAATTCTGACTGACTTAGGACTAGACAACAATAACAACAGTGAAAGGAGGGAGATGGTAGTGAACTCTAGATCCTACCTCGACAGCCTCCCACATATCGAAGATGCAGAGTGTTGTGAAAAGTTGATAACAGCAGTGGTTGGACCTCAAAGCAATCAGTTTCAGTCTCATTCAGAGGTTGGATTGCTTGAATGAAAAACAGTATCTGCTCAGAGTAAATGGCTATCTATCAGAACCTTTTCAGATCATGCATTCAGTCGATCCAGCATGTCCTTTCCTGTCTCTGAATGTGCCAACTTTTGAACCACTACTACAAAAACTGGCGCTGTTAAAGGTATCCTGCTTGAACTTGGATATGGTAGAGCTGTGTTGTCATATGTAGACGACAACACCATAATGGTATCAAATTCATCAGAAAAAAAGGTGGTTGGCACCTTTCAAAGGAGCAAAAATGAACCCAGAAAAGCTAGCAGGTTTGCAGCTTGGTACGTGGGGCAGTGGACAAATGGACCAGTTAAGTTGCTTGGGGTCTTGTTTGGCCTGGACCTTCAGGTGGATATCAACAGGGATGAGGCTAAAGGTATAGTAACCAGGCTCACCCAGAAATGGGCTGAGAGAAAGATTTTCCAGAAAGGTCAGGCAGAAGTGGTGAATGTGTACATTACCTCCATCATATATTGTTGCCTGATCATTGTCTCTTTCCCCAGTTTTCACCTCATCTGACAGGAGTATCTGCTCTTTAATTTCTTATGAAGGGATGTTTTCCACCAGTCAGGTGGTCTATCTGCAGTCAGTATTCTTTATGTGGAAGGTTCAGCATACTATGGCTATTGATGAACAACATGCACTGAGACTGCAGGATATACGAACATTCCTAGACAGTGATAAAGTGTGGTTCATTCCCCCTTTATCAAGCACAACTTTCCACAGTTCATCTCTTCTTTGACTGAGCTGCAGTATTGGGTCAAGCAATGACCAAGGTCGGGTGCCTGGCCTCTGGAAGGCCACTCATAGCCCTTTACCTGTTATGTATTGTGGTTTGCGGAAATTCTATATTAGCCTTCTGTAAAGGACTTGTGGTGGGCAACTATGTTATTGGGGCAACTCTAGGCATCAACCAGGATGAACTAACTAGTCTGTTCTGGTGGACATTTGGCTCAAGCAATATAGATAATTTCCAGAGATCTCTGGCATAGAAGTGTTATTGGTGTACACTACCAGTTTGAAACAAACTCTATAGAAAGTGCTGTGAAACAGGTCTATTTGAAATGTGCACAAGATAGTGAAACTATTCTGCATTGATTATTTGTAGAGTTTTGTTACATGTAAGATAGATTTAGCTATCAGCTAACTCCAGTGTGAAGATTGGCCTGCCAGCTTCTTTGGGGGTTATAATAAAAGAAACTGTGTGGTGGACAAAGCCGAAAGGACTGAAGACAGACACATTCTCTCTTTAGCCAAGCCCTCATTGACTTTTCAATTTCCACTTGGAAAGGAAGGTGGGGATGGAGAAGGAAGTTTCAATAAGTAGGAAAGAAGACAAAACTCTGATATTAACATTTGAACAACCAGGTTCAATATCATCATTCATCATCATTTCATTTTACGTCCGCTTTTCCCTGCTTGCAAGGGTGGGACGGGAACTGATTCTGGCTTGATTTCTACAGCTGGATGCCCTTCCTAACACCAACCTCATTTACAGTGAGTGCTGGGTGCTTTTTTGCCGTGGCACCTACACGACCACTTTGCAGTGGAATGATAAGGACCTCAGTCCCTATCATCTCATTTCTACAGCTGAGTAAACTGGAGCAATTTGAAATAAAGTGTCTTGCTCAAGGAAACAACACACCACCCGGTCTGAGAATTGAACTCACAACCTTTCGATTGCAAGGCCAATGCTCTAACCACTAAGCCATGTGCCTCCATATGCAGGTATGAATTCTATATGGTGTACTAAATGTAAAATATGAGTATACAATAGGTGTAGTGTGATTGCAGGCAGACTAATATCAAAGGTAGACTTGTGTATGTGGCAGGTGCACAAGGATAGTTGGTAACAGAGTACCAGCGAAATATACCTTTTCCAATCCAAGGAAGGTTCCATAGAAGTAGTTGATAGCTTCTGTTACCTAGGTAACCAAATTAACAGTGGAGAAGATTGCTCTGAAAGCATAGTAGCCAGAATAAGAAGATGGAAAATATTCAGGGAGCTGTGAACTCTGTTGCATGGTAGTGAGAAATGAGCAGCGAATGCAGAGGAAAGAAATGAAGAGAGCATGCTCCGGTGGATGTGCAATGTTAGTGTGTATGGACGATGTAGCAAGGATGAGCTGAAGAGGAAAAACAGGTCATAAGTGAAATCAGATGCAAAGAGGTGGGATCTAGTGATGGGAAGAATAGCCCAGTCTATCTCTCACTCTCACCCTTTGTTGTCAACTATCACACTTTCAGAGTATCTCCTCTGCTGCTTATTTGGTCACTTAGGTAACAAAAGTTGTCAACAAATTCTAAGGAGCCTCCCTGGCAACTGAGTGTATCTATTTTACATTTGCACTTAGTGTTTAACCCTTTAATTACCAACCTGGCTCTGGTTCTATGAAATAAAAACCAACCCTTTTAAAGCTTTCCAATTTTAATTAAAATCTTCTAACATAATTTTATACAAGAACCTTACATTAAGTTACTACCTTAGTCAGGAAATAATTAATCATTTTAGTAAATCCCTCAAAATTCTTCATTAATTAATTAAAATAGAGTGTATTTCATTAGAAATGTGGTCATATATATATATATATCATAATTTTTACGTCCACTTTTCCCTGCTTGCAAGGGTGGGACGGGAACTGATTCTGGCTTGATTTCTACAGCTGGATGCCCTTCCTAACACCAACCTCATTTACAGTGAGTGCTGGGTGCTTTTTTGTTGTGGCACTTCCACGTCCACTTTGCAGTGGAATGATAGGGACCCCAGTCCCTATCATCTCATTTCTACAGTTGAGTAAACTGGAGCAATGTGAAATAAAGTGTCTTGCTCAAGGAAACAACACATCACCCGGTCTGAGAATTGAACTCACAACCTTTCGATTGCAAGGCCAATGCTCTAACCACTAAGCCATGTGCCTCCATTGGTCATGGAAGGGTTAATCCTCCTGAGCATCTGTCACAAGGAAATTGTACCATGCTTTCTTTCCAATGCCTCAACATTGATATTTGTTGACATATTGAACAGCTGTGGAACACATTTACAAATCTTCTATGATAGTATCAAATTCTTTGAATCAAGTATCAATGGAAACTGTTATTTTATAGAAGTATTTATCATCACCATCAATGTTTAACGTCCATTTTCCATGCTAGTATATTCATTTGTTTTGTATACAGGAAACCAATCTTAAATATTCAATTAACAAATATCTTGGTTTTTCATCTCTTTCTCTTTAACAGATGGTCAAACAAATCATCTGATAGAAATTGCTGACAGCTTTTATGGGTTAACGACTCATTAGCTTCAACTAATATATCATAGAAAATATATACATTTTATACATACATTTAGACACATTTTATGTATCTGACCCCTTGTACAAGAGTAGAATTACAAACCATACCAGCAAATGTACAACCAAGTACACCACACATATGTAATAGCACTACAGAAAGCTATAACACCAATCCACAAATGCATACATCATCATCGTTTTAATGTCTGCTTTCCCTGCTAGCAAGGGTTGGACAGGTCTACATAGACTAAGTTAGATCTGTTGTCTTGCTTAGAACAACAACAACACACACACACATTCCCATCGATTATAAAAAGATTTACAATTCTTATTCAGCAGTCATTTACAAATAACCAGTCTACATTACAACTTTACCCCTCAAACTTCACCTCTCTTTAATTCCATACTAACAAATTATCAACAATATTTGTTCAACTTCACATTTGTCCAAATATCTCTGACTGGCCACCATCATTATTCTATGAGTAGTGAGGCCAGGTCTCTCTCCTTGGTCTCTCTCTACACGACCGAATCTCAAACAACAACATCTGAGAATAATGCCAGCAGCAGCTGCTGACCATTGAAGACCAAATCCGGCAACCCAGGCTACAGTGGTTTGGCCATGTCTGCAGGATGAACACTGGAAGATAACCACACCAACTTTTGTCATGACAGCGACCCATGCACTGGAGAAATTCAGCGCAGCACACCGAAGAAAATATGGGTGAAAAAAATTGAGAAGACCTAAAATTGTAGTGTCTCAACTTCAAGCATGGTAAGGTCAGTGGCATGGATAGAAAAGCATGGAAGAACATCAGCATCAGAGTCCATCATCCAGCGTATTAGTTGAGAGGACCACCTCCTCCAACTGCCAGTTAGAGATAAAAGAAGAAGTGAGGTAGGGGAGTTTTTGTTGCGGTTTAACCCAAGGTTGACCATAATCAAGCAGACTTGTGATCAAATGAATTCCTGTTTTAATCAGCCTGATCTTTTCTTATGTGCAGGAAACCCGAGACTAATCTCAAACATTTCCTTTACTAAGAAGGTGTAGTGTTTAAGGGAATTTGGCCGTTCTTCCTGGTAGGTCAAAGGACTATGTAGGAGATGTCTCACTGACTTGACTGGCAGCATTGTAGAACTGACATAGGATAGGTAGATACTAGTGACATATTTGTAGTAAGGTAGGGTAGATACTGGTGGCAGAAATGTTATGAATTTGGGTAGATGAAAGTGGAGTTAAAAGTAGTAAGATAAAATATTTTCTGGGAAGTTAGTTAGAATAGATACTAGTGGTTGGAGTATTGAGTTAGAGCAGACAATGATGCTAGGTATTGGTGTACTTTAGCCCTAGGTAACTTCTGACTAGGTAGACCTATGTTCAAAGACCTTTCAACTATGAACCCCCTGTCTCATTCTGATAATAGGGTGTTTAGGATTACATTATCCATTGTAAGGGGGTGCTGAAAAACTCCTAGCTTTGTGTAGAAGAAAATACAGGAAGATCAGTTCTGATTTTATTCAACATATTCCCCTCTCAGATTCACATACTAATTGCAGTGGTCCTACCTCCCCTGTAAAGGTAACAGCTCTATCCTTTTGTGATACCCTTAAAGCCAGGAACTTCTCAGCACCCTCTTGTGTGAGTGTGTGTGTGTGTCTATGTGTGTGTGTGTGTGTGTGTTTGTGTGAATATATATATACATAGGACTATATTATCCAAGAGCGAGGTAGGGTATATTAAAGAATGACTGTAGTATTAAAGTAGGTAGATAATGAGGCAATGTAGTTGTGTGGTTGAGTACGGAATGGGGTATGGTGGACACTACAAGAGAAAAGAAAGGAAACATCTAAGAAGAAAAGGGAAGGTAGAAGTGATACTCACAATTTTGTCTCATACTCCTTTGTAGCTTTATCAAATGGTTTCTTCAGGTCCCCTTTCACTCCTTTCAACTCTCCCTTCAGGAATGTATCAAGAGGAAACAACAGAATGTTGTTCAGGCTTTGTATCTGGTTTAAAGAGAGAAGGAAAGGGACTTAGTATAACAACAACAATAATATGCAGGTGCTTGATATACAAACAGAGAAGCCTCTTCATGGTCACTCGATTGGCTAGAAAGAGCAGTCAAATCTCTCTCAAATCACACCCTATTCTCTTAAAAAATGTAAAAACACACTGGATTAAGTATTCCTGTATATACAAAATAATATACATGTTCATGAATGAAACATTTTATCATAGATTTTCTTAACTCTTAACATCCTGTAATGATTTAGTAGACAATATCTAAAAACAGGTTTGTTAATTCAAATGTTTATAGTATCTTCAGTAGTGGACACGTTGTGAACATTTCCAGTTATTAGAGTAAAGACTTTATTTTTTAATGTGATGCAGTCACAAAGCTGTTTTGTACTTTTCAGGAACACTTTGAATGTCCCTTAACATCCTGTAGTACATGATATCACAAAATGATTTCATATAGTACAGGATGTTAAGACTTAAAGACGAATTAGGGTGAATTGTCAAAATCGTTAAAACCTAGGACAAAATGTTTTGCAGTATATGTTCTGGTTCTCATCTAAGTTCAAATCACACTGAGATTAACTTTACCTTTCATCCTTCCAAGATCAATAAAAATAAAGTATCCAGCCACAGAACACTTGCCAAACAAAGGGCTGGGAAGGCCTTCCAGTTATGTCAAGGACATGACAACTGCCATAGTGCTAGTGATTTACACAATAAAAGCACCCAGTACACACACACACAGTAAAGTGGTTGGTATTAGGAAGGGCATCTAGCTGTAGAAAGCTTGCCACAGAAAACGTTTGGAGGACCTTCCAGTTGTGTTAGATATATGACAACCTCTCTGGTGCTGGTGTCACAATAAAATGCACTTGGTAGAATATGGAACCATATGTAATTGAGATGCAAATCCTCAGCCTGTTTGGGAGTGGGAGGTCAGTGGCCCCACTTCAGTACAGACTCAGTTTGTGAAGACCTGTTTAACCCTTGCAAGCAAGGAAAGTGGACATTAAATGATGATGATCTCTCTCTCTGAGTATACATATACTAAGTTAAAGTATCATAACATATATAATGTTATGATGATCATGTTTCTCAATAGAAAAGCTCAATGGACATTGGCCCAGAGCATCAATAAGTCAAATTAAAAGATATATATATAGAAAGAGAGAGAGAAAGAGCCACATATCATTTGAAAAACACACAGTATTTTGTATATATTTATAAAGCACATAATATTGAGGAAAAAATACATACTTTAAGCTATATAGATTTCTACTGTAAGTACAAAATATTTGAATGAATTTTGAAAAACGTTTGAAAATTTTGAAAAACATTTGAAAATCATTTGAAAAATTTCATACTTCACAATGACACTTTCAAATATAAACATAAAATAAAAACTTATGAAATAGAATTTTAAAAATATATTTTAAAGAACTTTTAATACGTTTTGATAACTCTTTCAAATACATGCACAAAGTTTGTTTATATCTAGGTCAATGTTGTGGCCTATTAATGTATGTGGGTTGAAGTATTCTGTAGAACAGTGGTAGTAGTAGTAGTAGTAGTAGTAGTAGTAGTAGTAATATGAACAGCAGCAGTAGTTAGGAGAGCAAGAGAAAAGAAGAGTTTTGAGAACTGACCAGATTTTTCATCAAAGCTGAGAGCTCTTTGGTAACTCGTGAGAACTTCAGGAAAGCTTCCCCTGTAAATATAAAGAAAAGATAGAAGACATTTCAAGATAACAAGGGACATTTGATTTGCATGTAGAAACGGTTTTACAGTTAGAGCATTATATTTTACCCCATGTCTAGAATGGTGCACCTATCACAGCCCTACCATCATAAAAAGGAAATACACACTTGATAAGAGCTCTTATTATAATATAGATTTGTAATGTTATTTATCTTCTAAATTGAGAATAAATTCCTTGCATAATGTTGAGTGCTTTAATTAATTTGGTGCATCATCGTTTACCAAAACAAAGTTCTACCCATTGGTAAACAGACTTACATAAATGATTTATATATATTTATAAATTGAGACTGTAGTCAAATCGACAACTGAAGAAATGTCAACTTATGTCAATCATGCAATCTAGCCAAACCATGAAACTTTTGAGACTGTTGTCATTTCAATGCCATGAATTCACATAAAGTTTACTTTAGACATAGATATAATTATAGATACATTATTTGATGTATGTCATAGGACCTTGCAAGGAACGGTATCAGCAGGAGGAAATAATATGAAGGAATATATAGGTATGGATATCATGAAAGATATAGAGAATATTTGTCTGACTTATCAAAAGTATTACAACATCCTGGTAAATGACAGGGTTACTGCTGTGGTCGATGATGATGATAGCAAGGGGCTACAGTAGGAAATATAAAATAGGTTTACAACAAACAGTTAACAGTTTTGACTAAAAAAAAAAAAAAAAAAAAAAAAAAATCTGATCAACAACTAAGCAACACTAAGTACTGGCAAAAATTATGATATTCCATTTTTCAGCCCCATGAAGTCGTGATATAAACTGCTGTCTCCACTTTCTCTGTACCCTGCTGTCAGCCTCTATATCATTATCTAATCCCCTCAGCTTCATGTCATAGTGATAACTGATGTTGGTATTACATCACAAGTAAATGAACAAAGCCAGGTGAGTTTTATAGTTAACACATGTAAAATGTTATAGGCATTTAATAGGAAGAAATTTTATTCACAGTTGTATAAATAACATTCAAATTTTTAATCCATAAGCTCAAAGTATCTCTTACATATCCACCATACCTGCCAACCTCTAAAAACCCAAACAGGGAGTATTATGAAAAAAGTGCCCTAAAATGGAGAGAAATGAGGCAAAATGGGGAGATTTTACATAATTATTTCTACTTTTGGCACAAGGCCAGCAATTATCCCAGTGCATTACTGGTACTTTATTTTATCGACCCAGTATGGATGAAAGGCAAAGTTAACCTCGGTGGGATTTGAACTCAGATCATAAAGGGCCGTAACTCTTTGCTGCAAAGCATGGCGTCCGACCCTTTACCGATACTGCCAATCCACCAATGAAAGCTATACTCATTTTCACAAGAGAAGACTTATCTCACCACACCAAAATGGGTGGGAGATCTCCACATCGGACGGGGAGAGTTGACAGATCTGAGTTTATGGATTGAAAATTTGAATGTTATAGTTGTATAAATAACATCACAAATTGTTTACAATTCTTTTAAAATGAAAATATAAACACATATAATAAATACAATTAACTATTGCTAGGTATCTCACAAATACAACATACTAAAATATATGATCAGAGCGAGAGAAAGAAACAATAGCAAAAACGACTATCAATTCACCACCGTGTGTGACAATCGGCCGCACATCACATCACAAGGGTCAACAGAATATTTTGATGCAAACCAATATACTCGCAGCATTACCGCAGGTGATGGCGAGGCTATACAACCAAGTACCCTCACAACATTTAATAGGGAACTAATTAATTAATTACAAATAGGCAATTTGATTAAAATAGATATATTTTTGTGCATTATATTTGTGAAGTACCAGTAATGCACTGGGTAATTGCTGGCCTTGTGCCTAAAGTAGAAACAATTATATTTGTGAAGTTCCTAGCAATAATTAATTGTATTTATTATATGTGTCTATATTTTCATTAAGAATTATAAACAATTTGTAATATTATTTATACTACTGTGAATAATAAAAACTTATTTTTGTTCCTATATCTAGTATAACAGAATTCTAAAATTTTTTTTTTTTTAGCCTGCTGTAAACATTTCCCATACGATCCTTTTATATATATATAGATATCTAATTGTTTATCCTTTACATTTATCTGCATATTTAACTATTTTGTCGATTGCAACAGAAATACTCAATCCTAGAATGTTATAATCAAGACTAAAAAATAAATTGATTAAACAAGGGACATAACTTTCACATATTATATGAGTACCCATTACAGCAGTTATTTCCCTTGACTTAGCATCACACTTAAAAATTCTTCATTGAAACTGACACTTATTTAAAATCTATTTCTTATATGCTGTTAAAACACTTCGATGAGGAAGTACTGAAGTCACATGGATGATGATAGGTGAGTAAAGATGTATAAAGAGTTCCAAGGTGGAAGGAAGCCATCGTGGAACAAGAAGTGGTGAAGTCTAATCTCAAGATATGGACCCTCACAAAGTAGTTGACAAAGGAACGCAACAAGGGGTGAGAGGCTGTTTTGAAGAGGATCCGTCAAACCTGTGCAATCATGGAAAAGCAGATGTATTTTAAGTAAGGTTGTTTTTATTGTTACTTAACTCGAAGTTTGACCTGATTAAGCAGACTTGTGAACAAAGTTGTTCCAGCCATGACCATCCATTTTACCTTTCACACATTGTGTAGCTAAGGTATTATTCTGTGATTCTTCCCGTTTGTTTTTTTTCTTTTCTTTTTAAAGACACAGTAGTGTGCGATTTGAGAGGGATGGCTGCTATTTCTAGCAAGTCGAACGACTGCATTAGGGCTATGTTGTGATGTTTAATTGGTAAGTCCAGGTAACAGCTTGTAGAATTAAACACTTTATTAGAGAGGAGGAGAGAGGGGGGGGAATTATGTTTCAGTTGAGAGACATCAAACAACATTTAACGTGTATTTTCTGTTAAATAATGACGACATCTCTGAACTGAAAAGATATATATAATTGACTCAACAACACCAATACCGGGGTGAGGTCTTCACCTAAGTGTATTTGTTGTTGTAGTCATGAATAATGTCCATTTATGATCTTTGTTGCTGTTTGGATGTGTTATTTTCTGTCCTGAGTCAATAACTGCAATTATATCCACTACCACCCTCACATCCTCTATTTGGAGGTATGTTTATTTGTCAATTCTAAAGCTCAACAACTACATTCACCTTACCTGTCTTGGTGGTGGTCGGGCGCGGTGGGGGGTGGGAGGTAGGGGTGCGGGGGGGTCTGCTCCTTTTGGCACCCATCCCTCTCCAGAACTACAATGTAAATACACGCACACATACACATGTGCACACATACACACATATATATGTGCACACACATACACACATGTACACATACGCACACATGTATATGCACACACACGTAACTAATCAATAAACAGAACATACAAACAGTAGAACCCATTCAAAATAACATACAGAATACATATTACAGAGAAAATACACACAGAACATACAGCAAACACAGTGTATACACCACATACATGCACACACACATATGTATACACACAGAACATACAGCATACAAACTGCATACACCACATACATGCATACACATGCACATTTACACACAGAATATACAGCATACACACAGTGCATACACCACATACACGCACACACACATGCATACACCACAGAAGATATTCATGAAACCCCTCCTTTGTTCTTCCAGCACCAAACTGATATACCAGTTGAACCCAACTCTCATATGCCTTGCCCAACACCCACAACCTATATGTCTAAAGTTTGGTCTGGTTTCTCATCCTTGACTTCCCTATCTTAAGTAACTCTTGGACTGGAAGTAAATCTAACACTAACATTGTTTTTAAAGTTTTCACTAATATATATAACAATGTCAGCTCAAGCTGTTGTTGAGATGTACTCATGTACCAAGACTGTTCTGCTTGAAGTGACATGTGATAAAGATAGATCTCTGGTATGGAGATAGGTATATGGTATAGTGGGGGCGGTAGCCTAGTGGTAAGGGTGTTGAACTTATGATTATAATGCCGAGGGTTCGATTCCTGGGTTGGGTTGCATGCTGTAGTCTTGAGCAAAATGCTTCATTCCACATTGCTCCAATGTACTAAGCTGAAAATGAATTGGGGGGGGGGGATTTAACCCTGTTCAGGGGTAAGGCTTGTACTCTCAGTCTTTTCATCTGAAACCAGGATAAGCACCAGCCTTCTGGCCTTCTGGCTTGTGAAAAGCCTATAGTGGTAGGTACGTAGTAAAATGGTAGTTATGCTACAAGAGTAGATCTATCATACTGCACACCCAACAACATACTCTATCACCCGTAGTATGATAGCCAGGACATGTGTAGAGTGTAATGTTTGGAATAGGTACCAGATCTTCCAATATTTCCTCACACATTACCAAGATACTTCAGTTGACTGAATATATAGTGGTAGTATAGTGTCTTTAAAATATTGGAAATATTGTCCTAAGATTTCATATTTTTTCTAAGATATAGGAAATTTAGTTTCCATTCTGGGTAGATTGGATTCTTGTGGAATTACATTGAGGTATTGTGGTTAGTAGCTAGACTGCATCCTATGCAGTCAATCACAGAATATAGTAATATATGATATACCCCTAAACTCTACTAAGGTTAGGCGTGTGAGGAACAGCTGCTAAATATTTCATTGGATATTTACCTCGATGTCAAAAACACTGCCTGAGCAAAGTTGAATGAGGCTACACATAACAGCAACAATACATACAAGTGCAGCTACTTCTATGAATCACCACCTGTATGTAAGTAGACTTTCATACTATCCAACTCCACTACAAAACACCTCAAAAACATATTCACCTCTCTGGCCATATTCAATTGCTAACATTATCACCTCTATGTGATAGAAATTCAGTCTGCTGCACTATTACATCAATACACAAATAACAATGTATGCACCAACACATACATGCACACACACACACACACACACACACACACACACACACACACACACACACACACACATATGCACATTCTTTTTTCTCTCTCTGTCTGTGCGTGTCTGTCTCTCTCTTTCACACACACTTTCGCACACAGACACACACACACACACACATCCTTTCACACACACACATTCACATATTCCCAGACACATTCACAATACACAAACGTAGTATTCTTTGCTTCTTGCCTAAAAATCAATAGTCTACCAATCAGCAAACAGTCGACCATATCTTATTGATCTCCAGCCCGTGTTCATTATCAGCAGATTCCAAGCCAAATCTATAGAAATCAAAAGATGCCAGCTTGACATATTTTGCAATGAAACTCTCCACAGAAAAGCTGTTACACAGTGTTCACTTCCTTTGATATGTCAGCTTTGATATCACCACAAAATGTCTGCTTGATGAAACTCCAACAAGCAGTTATGGAGTTTATGGTCAGGCAATACTTGCTTATATACAGACACAGCTCACCTATCTGTGATGGGTGTGAAGGGGAGAGGGTGGAGTACTGTGGTGGAGGGGGGGTAGTGGTAGGGGGGGTACAGTAGTGGAGGGGAGAGGGTGGAGTATAGTGGTGGAGGGGAGAGGGTGGAGTACTGTGGTGGAGGGGGGGTAGTGGTAGAGGGGGGAGGTGGAGTACAGTAGTGGAGGGGAGAGGGTGGAGTATAGTGGTGGAGGGGAGAGTACAGTATAGTGGAGGTGAGAGAGTGGAGTATAGTGGTGGAGGGTAGAGTACAGTGGTGGAGGGGAGAGGATAGAGTACAGTGGTGGAGGGGGTAGAGTACAGTGGTGGAGGGTGGAGTACAGTGGTGGAGAGGGTAGAGTACTGCAGTGGAGGGTGGAGTACAGTGGTAGAGGGGAGAAGGCAGAGTACAGTGGTGAACGGGGAGGGGGTGGAGTACAGTGGTGGATGGGAGAAGGTAGAGTACAGTGATGGAGAAGAGAGGTAGAGTACTGTGGTGGAGGGGATAGGTAAAGTACTGTGGTGGAGGGGAGAGGTAGAGTACTGTGGTGAAGGTGAGAGGTAGAGTACTGTGGTGGAGGGGAGAGGTAGAGTACTGTGGTGGAGGGGAGAGGTAAAGTACAGTGGTGGAGGGGAGATGTAGAGTACAGTGATGGAGGGTGAAGTACAGTGGTGGAGGGGAGATGGTAGAGTACTGTGGTGAAGGGGAGAGGGTGGAGTACTGTGGTAGAGGGGAGAGGGTGGAGTACTGTAGTGGAGGGGAGAGGGTGGAGTACTGTGGTGGAGGGGAGAGGGTGGAGTACTGTGGTGGAGGGGAGAGGGTGGAGTACAGTGGTGGAGGGGAAAGAGTCAAGTGCAGTGGTGGAAGGGAGAAAGTGATGAAGGGGAGAGAGTGGTGGAGGGGAGAGAGTCAAGTGCAGTGGTGGAGGGGAGAGAGTCAAGTGCAGTGGTGGAGGGGAGAGAGTCAAGTGCAGTGGTGGAGGGGAGAGAGACAAGTGCAGTGGTGGAGGGGAGAGAGACAAGTGCAGTGGTGGAGGGGAGAGAGACACGTACAGTGGTGGAGGGGAGAAAGAAGGAGTAAACTGTTGTAGAATTCTCTAGAGTCTTTTATTCAGTGATCTTTAAATGTCCAGTCTCTTGTGTGAGGCTTCAACAGGTAATTGTCATTAAAAATTAGAAGCTTACTATGTCCAGTATATGTTGTATGGGAGTGTATGTGTGTGTGTTGTGTGTGAGTGAGTGTGTGTCTGAGTGCTGTGTGTGAGTGTGTGTATGTGTGTGGAGAGTGTTTGTGTGTGTGGAGTGTGTTTGTGGAGTGTTTGTGGAGTGTGTTTGTGAATGAGTGTTTAGGTGTGATTGTAGGTGTGTGTGTGTATTATTCCATTGTACTTATTCTACAGCCATGTTGGGACTCCACATTGAAGGGATTTAGTCAATCATATTAACACCAGTACATATGGTTATATATCTGGTACTTATTTTATCAATCTCTATTTGTTGAACAACTAAGTTATAGGACATAACCAAACAGAAAACAGTAGAGTACACAACACCAAAGTAGAGTACAGTACACAATACCACAGTAGAGCACACAATACCACAGTAGAGCGCACAATACCACAGTAGAGCACACAACACTATGGCAGAGTACACATCACCACCACAGAGTATGCAATACAACAGTAGAGTACACAGTAGAGTACACAATACCACAGTAGAGTACATGTATACATGTATACACAGTAGAGTCTATGTATGCATGTGTGTACAGATGAATTCATAAATGTATATATATATATATATTTGCGTATATGTGTGTTTTTAAGTAAATTTAAGTGTGGAAAGTGCATTTAAAATAAAGGTGGTCAATCTTTTTCATTTAACATCTATGTATGGAGGTTTGTTGTGTATTTTATTATTTTGTGTATGATCCCCCCCAACCTTAAGTGCCCCCACCAAAACCTGATGTACCTCCTCCCAGTTCTAAATCTGGCCCTGCCTGTACCTACTTCCTTGATTATGCACATGACTAGAGCATAACCTACCATGCTAGGAATGTTTAGCACCTCAGTGATCACACCTGATGGTCCATGTGCCTTCTCTACTTTCTTATCCTTAATTGCTTTATCTGCTATACTGCTGTCATGAATGGGGTAGGCCCTCTCTCTTCCCTATGCATTTTCTTCAGAAAAATGCCATCTAGGTAGCCAAGCTAGAGACAGTCTAAACAGACTAAAATTCTAAACATTAAAAAAATTAAATGATTTCCAATTTATGATATAAATACTAATTAGAGTCACTGAAGCAGAATAATTTCTTGTTTGCCTAAGTGTTGTTTTAGAATGAGGAGTGTGCATGTGTTTATATCATGGTTGTGTTTCTCTCTAAGTGATTGAGCTAATTTTTTTTAAAGGTTTAGCTATGGTTTTATTATGTCAACTATAT
Organism: Eledone cirrhosa; assembly: GCA_964016885.1. Taxonomy (NCBI): domain Eukaryota; kingdom Metazoa; phylum Mollusca; class Cephalopoda; order Octopoda; family Eledonidae; genus Eledone; species Eledone cirrhosa. The sequence goes on along the minus strand of OZ024740.1, from coordinate 308,695,186 downwards.
TTTACAAACAGAAGTTATACAATGGTGGAAATATTAAAAAAGATAAAAACAAAATTAAGTAATGAAAAAAACAAAGGGGAAAGAGTAAAAAAAGGCCAGATCTGGCTGTATAGGAAAGTATAGGAAAGGACTATATATGCCATAAATGTAAGGGAAAGAGCAAGGACTATTAGGCAACAGAAGAAAGAGAGGGGAAGAAGAGGGTTACAGACTGTGCCTAGGTGAAGGCAGTGTTTCGACTGAACACTGCGTTCTTTTGGCTGCACCTCAAAGACAACACTGTAAAAGAATTTCTGCAGACAATGGCCAGCGACACCTGCTGCAACAGCCACACCACTTATTTTATGTGTTTGTCACAATAGCCGTAATGAATATATATATATACATACATACATACATATATATATGTGTGTATGTGTGTGTGTGTATATATATGTGTGTGTATATATATATGTGTATGTGTGTATCATATTTTGATACGTTCGGATTTAGTTGTTGAAATAGCCAGAGCTCAGCCGTCAGGGTCCTGACTCTTTTCCTATATATGTATGTGTGTGTGTGTGTGTTTGTATATATATATATATACACATACACACACCATCATCATCATTTCATTTTACGTCCGCTTTTTCCCTGCTTGCAAGGGTGGGACGGGAACTGATTCTGGCTTGATTTCTACAGCTGGATGCCCTTCCTAACACCAACCTCATTTACAGTGAGTGCTGGGTGCTTTTTTGCCGTGGCACCTCCACGACCACTTTGTAGTGGAATGATAGGGACCCCAGTCCCTATCATCTCATTTCTACAGCTGAGTAAACTGGAGCAATGTGAAATAAAGTGTCTTGCTCAAGGAAACAACACATCACCCGGTCTGAGAATTGAACTCACAACCTTTCGATTGCAAGGCCAATGCTCTAACCACTAAGCCATGTGCCTCCATATATATATTACCCAAGCATAGACAATTCTTTTGTATTTTCTCATTTGCAAGCCTATTATCTCATTGAGTGAATGAATAGTGGCCGGAGCTCACTGAAGTAAATTCAGTGACCATCATAAACATATATGTATATTTACTCTGTTTGACTGACTTGCTTCCTGTATAAGTTAAACATTTCTTTTTTTATATTGGGTGTTCGATTTTATGTTTCCAACTCTGTCCTTATGTATAAATGTTTTAAACTGGTTGAGAGCTTTTTTGGCAGGAATTCCAGATTTTGAATTTAACCCACCAAAATGTGTTTTTCTCAACAGTGAACTTTCTCTTGTTTAGAGGTTATGTATCATAACAGTACTGAACTGCTAGAATTGGTGAGGCTAGCATGGTGTGTGTGGACATCAACCCACAAGGAATCGTTTGTCTTTAGAAAAGGAAGGACACACTGAATAATGTAGTTTAGAGCAGTTTTTTTAATTGCTATTTTAGTCAGGATGGTGCCTATGACTCTTTTCTGGGCCTTCGTGGAAGGGAAGATGGTAGCCTAAATTTGGAGACTTAATCCAAATGGTTGTAACAGAGTGGATTCTGCTAAAGACAACTAAGGGTTAGGTGTTCATGTCAAACCATATGCAGGGCCAAACTTTCACCAGCCGAGGCCTTAAGCTATATGAAATGTTAGACCCATCTCTAAAAAAATTTAAAATAATTATATATGATTATTATTAATTTTTATATTAATGTTAGTGATAAAGAATAAATAATATGCATATATAATTGTTTCTACTTTTGGCAGAAGGCCAGCGATTACCCCAGTTCACCACTGATACTTTATTTTATCGACCTCGTAAGGATGAAAGGCAAAGTTAGCCTCAGCGGATTTGAACTCAGAACACAAAGGGCCATAACCGACGCTCTACTGATACTGCCAAACCACCGCCCTTATGCATATATAATGTTTGATGATTTAGTTTTAAAGAATAAAAATTAATGATAAAATAATAATATGTTTTTAAAAATGAGGCCCTCGAGGGTGTGTGGCCCTAAGCTATAGCTTATTTATCTTATAGGTAAGTCCAGCACTGACCATATGAAAGGTTAAGTCTACCACCCAAATATTTAAACTTAGAATGCAAAATGATGGAATGAATAATGCAAGGCATTGTGTCTAATTGTCTAGCAATTCTGCCAATCTACTTCTCTGGTCTGGAACTTTATATTATTGACCCCCCAAAAGATGAAAGGCAATGTTGGCCTCTGTGAGATTCAGAATGCAGGGTGCTAGAACAAATATCACAAGATATTCTATTCAAAACTCTTATGACTCTAGAAAGATGGAATAATAGCAGCTGGAGTCTCTTTGGGTATGGGTCAGTTTAATCAGGGTCAGCTTGGGAATAATTAACAAGAGAAACATTTTTTTTAATAAACTTTGGCTGATTCATTAGACAAATTCTCTGAGTAGATTGAAACTTTCTCACTAGTTCAATAACCAATACTTTCCATAAGACATAGCAAATCTATAATGCTCCTTGTTATTATGATTTTAAAATTTCAGTAATGCGCCAGCTTCAGCATTCAGTAATCAGAAGAAGGGAGGTAGGTGTAAAAGCCAGAAGAAGGGAGGTAGGTGTAAAAGCCAGAAGAAGGGAGGTAGGTGTAAAAGCCAAACTCACTACCTTCAATTCGGTATTTGGGCCAACCCTTACCTATGGTCATGAATCCTGGGTAATGACTGAAAGAATACAATCACAAATACAAACAGCCGATAGAGTGCATAGCTTGGAGATTAAAGAGTCACTCCAGGTACAGCTGCTACTTCTCCGAATTGAGATATCACAGCTCCAGTACTATGGCCATGTGGTTAGAATGTCTCAGGACAAATCTGTCCTCATTGGACAAATTTTATGGGCAAAACCAACTAGCAGGAGACCTAGGGATGGACCCTGAGCAAGATGGTTGGATAACATACATGAGCTTGGCTGGTCTTGCTTGGGGATCCAGCTGGGTCAGTTGCTTCTGACTGGACTTGCTAGAAAGAGTGTTTGAAGAAGAAGAAGAAGAAGAAGAAGAAGAAGAAGAAGAAGAAGAAAGAGAAGAAGAAGAAAGAGAAGAAAGAGAAAGAGAAAAAGAAAAAGAAAAAGAAAAAGAAAAAGAAAAAGAAAAAGAAAAAGAAGAACGAGAAAAAGAAGAAGAAGACGAAGAAGGAGATGAATAAGAAGACGAAGAAGAAGGAGACGAAGAAGATAAAGAAGAAAAAAAAAAGAAAAAGAAAGAAGAAAAAAAAAGAAAAAGAAAAAAAAAAAGAAAAGTACTAGTACTTGAATGGGTTTGATAAGTCTGCAATATATTTTTCTTCTATAATATTGTTAAACACATATTCATAACATGTGTGAGATGTATCCTAAACTACTTTGTCCCAAGGCTTCTCACATATATGCCATCAACCAGGAAATCTAAGGCAACCAGCCACATAAGATATGTCTGTACGAGTACATATGGAGACGTCTCCCAAACAGACACCAATATCTCCACTGGCCAGGTCACACAAGGGAGCAATACTGCCAGATACAGCTGAATATCACTGGAAATGAATGTGGACTCCAGACAGTTAATGATTGGAATGTTACCCAGCATAAAACACACGTGTGTGTGTGTGTGGGGGGGGGGGGGGGGGCAGTGTATGTTTGTATGTATGTGTGTATGTCCATGCATTTATCTGTATGCTGAACATATAATGATTGAGTGCAAAGTTGAAGAGGAATGCAAAATATTTCACCATCTATCTATCTGTATGTCTATCTGTTTATCTATCTATCTAACTTAACTATCTAGCAATCTGTTTGTCTATCTATGTATCCATCTATTTGTCTATCTATCAATCTATCTGAAGTATTTTACATGTTTTTATTGTATGTAAACTTCCCCCTTTGTATTTGTCCCTTTCTTTTATGCCCCTGTGGCTAATAAAGAAACATCTCAATCTATCTGATTATCCATCTGTATATCTGTATATCCATCTATCTATCTGTCTATCTGTCTATCTATCTGTCTATCTGTTTGTCTGTCTGTTTGTCTTATCTATCTATCTGCCTATCTATCTGTCTGTTTATCTATCTATCTATCTATCTACCCATCATTAACACACTCCTTATTCTTCTGTTCATCAATGTACCTATCAGTGAAGGTAACACATTAACACACAACACATTGTCTGTGTGTCTGTCTCTCAGTGTTGAAAAATGTTGCATGATGTGGAATGGCAGGGAAGGTGATAGAATAACAGCAATTGAAGGTTGTCAATTCTAAACAGCAGCAGCTGCAACTGCAGCTATATTACTACCTGCAGCAGCAGCAGCAGCAGCAGTCACTGCATCAGTGAATGCAGTGTCAGAAGTGGCGTGGTGTTGCACTTCTTTTCTGCATGTTTTCCCATTGACACGTCCACCACCAAGATGGAATAGTTTTAATTTCAAAAACTGATGAATGGGAGGAGGTAGTGGAGGTGGAGGTGGTGGGGTGGGGGTGATAAGAATAGATGATGATGACAAAAGAACAAAAGATGTAAAGTCAATAGATGTCAGAATAATAAAGGAAGATATCTATAGATAGAATATGGAGGGATAGAGAGGGGGGGGAGAAGAAAAGAAGAAGAAAACGAAGAAGATGGAGAAGAAAAAGAAGATGGAGAAGAAAAAGACGAAGAAAAAGAAGAAAAAGAAAAAGACAAAGAAGACGAAGAAGACGAAAAAGAAGAAGAAGAAGAAGAACAACAACAACAACACCAAACAAATAGATGAAGAAATGGATGGAAAGAGAAGAAGAATAAGTCGAGAAAGAAGGAGAAAAAGAAAAGGGACTAAATAAGAAGAGAGAAGAATATGTAGACATAAGAATATGGATAGGAAGAAGATAGAAGACAAAACAATGAGAGGGAAGATGAGAGAGGAAGAAAGAAGTGAAGAAAAAAGTGAGAAGCAGGAGGAAGTGTGAAGAGAAAACAGTTTGATTAAAAAGGAGACAAACGTCAGCAAAATCAAACTAAAATGTGATGAATAACTATTTTGATGGGAAGAGAAGAATTTATTGATGCATACTGTGGTTCATGTAGTGGAACATTCTAGTAGAGAATACACACATATACACTACACTACATACTCACATATATACTACATACTCACATATATACTACATACTCACATACATATACACTACATACTCAGATATATACTACATACTCACATATACACTACATACTCACATTTATACTACATATACACTACATACTCACATATATACTACATACTCACATACATATACACTACATACTCAGATATATACTACATACTCACATATATACTACATACATACATATATATATACTACATACTCACATATATACTACATATACACTACATACTCACATATACACTACATACATACATATATAATACATACATACATATATAATACATACTCAGATATATACTAATACATACATATATACTACATACTCACATACATATATACTACATACATACATATATACTACATACTCACATACATATATAATACAAAAATATTCTTATAATACATACATACATATATACTACATACTCACATACATATACACTACATACTCACATACATATATACTACATACTCACATACATATATACTACATACTCACATGCATATATACTACATACTCACATACATATCTAATACATACATACATATATAATACATACTCAGATATATACTACATACATACATATATACTACATACTCACATACATATAATACATACATGCATATATACTACATACTCACATACATATATACTACATACTCACATACATATATACTACATACTCACATGCATATATACTACATACTCACATACATATATACTACATACTCACATACATATATACTACATACTCACATACATATACACTACATACTCACATACATATATACTACATACTCACATACATATATACTACATACTCACATACATATCTAATACATACATACATATATATATACTACATACTCACATACATATATACTACATACTCACATACATATCTAATACATACATACATATATAATACATACTCAGATATATACTACATACATACATATACACTACATACTCACATACATATACACTACATACTCACATACATATATACTACATACTCACATACATATATACTACATACTCACATACATATCTAATACATACATACATATATAATACATACTCAGATATATACTACATACTCACATACATATCTAATACATACATACATATATAATACATACTCAGATATATACTACATACATACATATATACTACATACTCACATACATATAATACATACATACATATATACTACATACTCACATGCATATATACTACATACTCACATACATATATACTACATACTCACATGCATATATACTACATACTCACATACATATACACTACATACTCACATACATATATACTACATACTCACATGCATATATACTACATACTCACATACATATACACTACATACTCACATACATATATACTACATACTCACATACATATACACTACATACTCACATACATATATACTACATACTCACATACATATATACTACATACTCACATACATATATACTACATACTCACATACATATACACTACATACTCACATACATATATACTACATACTCACATGCATATATACTACATACTCACATACATATATACTACATACTCACATGCATATATACTACATACTCACATACATATATACTACATACTCACATACATATCTAATACATACATACATATATATATACTACATACTCACATACATATACACTACATACTCACATACATATACACTACATACTCACATGCATATATACTACATACTCACATACATATATACTACATACTCACATGCATATATACTACATACTCACATACATATCTAATACATACATACATATATAATACATACTCACATACATATAATACATACATACATATATACTACATACATATATAATAAAAAATATTCTTATAATACATACATATACACTACATACTCACATACATATATACTACATACTCACATACATACTACATACTCACATACACACTACATACTCACATACATATATACTACATACATACATACATACATATATACTACACACTCACATACGTATTTAATACACACTCACATATTTAACACACACTCACATACATACATATATAATACATGCAGACATGCATATAATACATACACACATACAGACACCTCCACATCCCCTCATAGACAGACCCCCCCCCCCCACACAGACAGCCGCTCTCCCATGCCAGATGCTAAGCAGCCATGAAGATTGATTAGCTAAATAAATACTTGGGCATTTGCTAGAGGACCTCCTAAGGGACCAGGTCAGAGTGGTTTCTGAAATTTTAATGTAAAGAGCCAGAAGAGATACTGTTAGATATCCCATCTAACACTCTAACAATTGCAGTTTTGTCCACAGGGTGCAACGGAAACACTGCCCCACCTACCCTAGGCATAGAGCCTGTCATCCTTTCCCCTACCCCCTCTCTTTCTTCCATGGCCTAATAGTCTTTGCTTTTTTTCCCCCTTTTCATTTCATTTATGGCATTTATAGTCCTTTCCTCTACTTTCCTATACAGTCAGATCTGCCCTTATTTAACCCTTCCCCCCTTTTTTATTACTTAATTTTGTTTTTATCTGTTTTGTTTTCATATTTCCATCATTGTATAGCTTCTTTTTGTAAAATATAGTTGATTCAATAACAATTTATATTTTGTCTTGTCATTAAGGAAAAGATTCTGAAAAACAAATTCTGACAAGCCATCTCCACAGACAGACACTTTATTACCAATCCCCAAAGGATGAAAGGCAATGTTGACCTTGATGGAATTTGAACCCAGAATGCAAAAAGCCAGAACAAATATTGCAAAGCATTTTATACTATGTTCTATTGACTTTACTAATTTGCTGCATGGTGTTAACATAAACACAATACATAGTAAAGAGAAATATATATATAAAGGGTATTCCCCCAAAATGTATACACATATTTATTAGAATGCTGTTGAAGTGTGCATACATTTTTGGGGACACCCTGTATATATATATTGGTGTAGTCTGTAAGTGATAATACATCCCGACTCGAGGTTTCATATCCAAGAGTGTTGGATAATCATCAGACTATAAAAACTCAACCTCTTACTTGAATGTCAGTGACATATAAATTGTTTATAAAAAGCTTCTGATATTGCATGAGTAAGAAAATATGATAAAAGGCACAGGCACTTTACATATCAATATTTATTGTTGAGGGTGAGTTATTTCTATTGGAGTGGTTACAAATAAAGGGGAATGAAGTACATATAAAGTATGACTAGGGTAGAAGGTATTTTAAATAAACTGCTAAATAAAAGATATCAATGAGTGTGTAGTTATATGATATAGTAAGTTGACAGCAGTGATTTATTGTATAAATGATAGAAACTCTATAAACATGGAGTGTATCATAATGGATTAAAACAACAGAAGAAAATAAACAGAGTATGATTGCTCTTGATAAATAGTTATGTGATGATTTGTTCTATCAGATTATGGTATAATCTTCCAGTGTTTTAGTACATATTTATGAGAGTGGTGGTATTTGATGAAGATCTCTAATCTGTTCTTTAGATAGTCAGTGAATTTATTAAGCTGGTTGAGTATGAGGCTCATTTCAGCTCACAAGGTTTTATACCATTTGTATGTAGCCTGAATCTCTTGAAGATTTTCCTCTTGCTGTTGGCTACAGTAGCATGTTATTTCAAATTCTAGAAGTAATTGAATCATATTGTGCATTACGCTTTTCTATATTTCTTAAGAAGAAAGTATGGTTGAAGTACAATAGTTTAAATTTACCTTCACCATACTATACTCTGCTTAAACATGATGTTTAGGATTAGTTTGGAGGAAATGGTTGCTACCTCATTTATAACTGCGTCAGCATTGCATGTCTTATTAAGAGGACATGCATGTGTATTTAGCAAGTGCAGTTAGTCTTGATTAATTTATTTGGTTTACTTATTATTAAATTTTTCATATTAGTGGTACAGTTGTAACACAGTTAAAGATTATTATTAAATAGCTTTTCTATTTTGCTCATTCTTGAAAAAGTGTTTATTTATTAATGTATGCTGATATCATGGTTTTTATAGCCAAATCTGAGGAAGGGCTCAAAGTAAACCTAACAAAGATCAAAGTTTTAGTTAGTAGGAAAGTGGACAAGGCTCTGATTTCACCAGAGAAGTGGCTGTGCTTAATACATAGAAAAGGAGTGGGTATGAATGCTATATGATGTACACAGTATAAGGTATACACAAGAAGTGTTGTGGGATTGTAGGCAAGCTAAGAGAAAAAATAGAATTTAGATGTGGCAGATGTAGAGAAATAGTGAGCAGTAAGAGCAGCAGTGAAATATACCTTTTCCAATCTCAGGAAGATACCATAGAAGTAGCTGATAGTTTCTGTTACTGAGGTGACCTATATAGCAGTAGAGAGGGTTGCTTCAAAAGTATTGTAGTTAGAATAAGACCAGGTCAGAAAAAGTTTAGGGAGTTACTATCTTTGTCGACAACAAAGTGATTTTCTCTATGATTGTATGATGCCTGCATGAAAGTGCTATGTTGCATGGCAACATGACATGGACAGTAAATACAGAGGATATAAAGAGATTGGAAAGAAATGAAGTAAGCATACTCTATTGGATGTGTAATGTTAGTGTGCATGATCAATGGGGTATGGATGGATTGAAAGAAAAGCTAGAAATAAGAGAAATCAGATGTAATGTACGTGAGAGAAGACTGCACTGGTATGCTTGATGAACACTGGGTTAAAAAGTGCTGAGAGATGCCAGTTGAAAGAAGCTATAATAGAGGAAAATCAAGAAAAACCATGGCAGAGGTGATAAGAGAGGATTTCAAAATGCTAAACGTCACTGAGGACATGAAGATGTGCTGGTAATGACCCCTTCAACCCATGAAAAAAAAAATATATATATAGACAAACATATGTAGCTGATCTCTCGGACTTTTACAAAGCACTGAGGGGATAAAGTTAATATAAAGAGCGATGTGCTCATGCATGGAGATGCTATAAAATAGGTTATAAAATAGAGTAAAGACGCTTAAAGACAGAAAAGAAGTTGCCATTGGCTGCTTTCCGTTTTCAAGGGCCTTCAATATTTTATAAGCTACTTTATAGCCTCTCCATGCATAAGTACACCACTCACTCTCTCTCTCTTTCTCTCCACCTCTCTCTCTCTCTCTCTCTCTCTCTCTCTCTCTCTCTCTCTCTCTCTCTATATATATATATATATATATATATATATATAGTTAAAAAGTAATGGTGAAAAGGCACAGAATATATTTAAAGATTATTTTTTTCTTTAATCTAACAAAATGAATAATTTTATAATTGTTGCATTAAATATAACCAGTTTTGATTGGTATAACAATCTTATCAAATATTAGATATTAAAAAAGGTTTTTTTCATAAATTCTGTGAGCAGTTTGAATATATGTGAATTCTCTATCAAAATTTCTTCTTATAAATATGTTCTTTATGAAGGTGCAATAGTTAAGGTGGGGGTGGGGTTCAACAAGTGATGATTCAATTGAACTAACTTGGTTAAAAATAGCATAATGCTCTTACAATTCATAATAATGGTCTAGATGGTATTTTTGATGTGTCTGTGTTTTGAGTGTGTATGTCAATCAACCCTTAGCATAAAGGTTAATTCACTCACAGTATTCCAGAGATATGGAGTTTGATATTTACAATAGATGCCCCTGGCCAGTTTTTTCCCCCCATCTTTAAAGGTATTACCTGATTTTCTAGGCTATTATTTTTGTGATCAACTGTTGTTAGTTATTTTCTGCATTTGGAGTTCCCACAGTTTCAAACACACACACACACACACACACACACACACACACACACACACACACACACACACACATATATATATATATAATTTAAAGAGTGGTGTGTCCATGTATGGAGATGCTATAAAATAGCTTATAAAATGAGATGAAGACCTTTAAAGATGGAAAAAGATGTTGCCAGGGTGATAGCAACTTCTTTTTCTGCCTTTAAGGATCTTCATCTCATATGTTATAGCATTTCCATACATGGGTACACCACCCTTTAAATTAACTTCATCTCCTCAGCACTTTGTTAAAGTCCGAGAGATCAGTTACGTGTACATACTGTTTGTGTATATGTATATATATCATCATCATCATTATCATCTTCGTGTCATGTCCATTTTCCACGCTAGCATGGGTTAGACGGGAGTTGTCCCACTTGAGGCAAGGTTGGTTGGGTGACCATGTCTCGCTCATATAGGACTATCTGGTAGGTTTTCTATGGCTGGATGCCCTTCCTAACACCAACCACATTTACAGTGTGGAACTGGGAACTTTTTACCGTGTTACCTACACGACCACATTACAGCGTGGACTGTGTGTTTTTTCTCGTGACACCTACACGATCTCGATCTCATTATCTCATTTATTTTGACTGGATGTTGTGTTACCAACTTTATAGAGAAAGGGTGGTGTTGGTGGGAGTAAGAGGATGGAGTAGGGGTAGTGGATTGGGGTGTATATTTGGTTAAGAGGTGCCTACTGACTGTAGGTTTTGCTTTGTACATAGGCAAGGTGGGTCTTCTGTATTACTGCGTAGCGCCAAAGATCTCGGTCCAGTGACATTGTCTTGGAGAGGTGCAAGTGTGTAAGGTCAGAATTTATCAGATCGTCCCAGGTTTTTCTGGGTCTACCTACTCCGTAACTACCATCAATTTTGATCGCCCTGCACTTTTTTATACAGCTGTCATCTTTCATGCGCATCACGTGGCCATACCAACGTAGTCTTCTCTCGAGTAAACAGCATCTGATCCCTCTTATTCCTAATTTCTCACTTAGTTCATTTATGCTTTGTCGTTCACGTATATTACTATTACACATCCAACAGAGCATGCATGCTTCGTTCCTTTACAGTCTACACAGGTCCTCTGCACATAATGCCCATGTCTCACTGCCATGTAGCATTGCTATTCGTATACAAGCATCATACAAATATATATATATGTATATATATATACCCATACCAAGTGGTTCCTCAGGGTGCTGGAGACGAACGGATACCCAGCCTCACTTACAAACAGGGTAAGAGACACCAGACGCAAAAGGCAGAGAAACACCCAAGGCAAGTGCTTCCTTAAAATCCCACAACTGGGCAAGAAAACCACCAACGCTATCCGCAGGGCGAAACAGAGAGAGGGCCTCGGCATCCACCTAGCCCACTCAGGCCCCTCCCTACGGAGATGCCTCTCCAGGAAACCCGGAAAATCGACTGACGCGTGTTCCATCAGAAACTGTCCGATGCGCCAAACAAACTGTTGCTTAAGCACATACGTTGTATACAGGGTAGAATGTGACAAGTGCAACCACTACTATATTGGTAGCACAATCCGGCTGCTACATATCCGGATCAAGGAACACATCAACATCAGGGCCTCGTCTTTCCGGAAACACATAACCAAATGCGGAAACAAAGATGGAAGGCCCATTGTCACAGTGCTAGTGACAGAACGCAATGTTGGTATGTTATGAATCAAGGAAGCACTTTGGATCAAACGCCTAGGGCCACAAATAAATAACCGATCCGAGCGAAGCGAGACGAGGTGGCTGGTGTAAACAAACGAAACAACACCACATGCACACACACACACACAGTGGCATTCGAACGATTGTTAATGTGTGTATAGCGCCCACACTATCCACCGATCAACCAGCGACCAGGCAGACTACCAAAACTGCCAGTATCAAAGACTGAATATAGGTAGTATATATAGGAAGCACCATCCCACTCCCACAATAAAGAGGAACTGCCTCGACCTTTGCTTGACCGCACCTATTCCACGCACGCGCGCTCTACAGAATATCTCAGTTACACACAAATGGCGGACAACAGAGGCCACATACCGTTCCTCTCCGACATAACTTTCCCCCTCGGAAAACCCCCTAGTTGATGGATGCGAAATCCGAAATATAGGGACAATTAAATCTCTCCCAAGGTAACTATCTCATGTTATTATTTTTACGCTCTTTCCTACGTTCCTCTACACACTATACATCTCATTCTACATTTCTTCTTATATCTCTCTCTTCACCACCGGATTCTGTTACCAGGAGATTTACCCATCTGCATTGTTGAGGCTTCCAAAACGACCAAATATATATCTATATATATATAAAATATATATATATATGCACAAATGCAATAAAAGTATGTTGGACGTATGCACAGAAGCCAGCCTTTACATCTACAACCACAAGTGTTATTGGTCTGTTTTAGTGGTAGGGAAGTTAGATGGGATATGTCTTTTGGGTCATGAGGGAAATCACATCATTATAAGGTCATCTTTGGGGGTCTTAGAGTTCATTTAAGACAGATTGCTGTTGCTGTTGACTCACTGTATTAACAAATGTCTTTATAGTATTTGTTACAACTGTTGTTTTTACATGTTAGGAAGCCACCTTTAGGGGAAATATTGTTGAGGCAATTAATTCTATATGTTAGGCACCATCTTTACAAAAAGATGCTGGTATTCCTGAAAGAGGCTGTCTTTAGTGAAAAGGCTATAGCTGGTTCATGTTTAGGAGAACACATATTTTATTATACATATTACTAGATCTCTTTCAGAGAAAGGGTACTGCTGCTCTTAATTCTACATGAGGGCTATTTTAAAGAAAAGTATTGATGTTGCTGTTGACTCTATATATCAATATCTGTCTACTTCTATAGTTTTTGTACTATATATAAGAGTATCTCTTTAGTCTGCTTCTGCAGTGTTGCCTCAGATATAAAAGGAATTTGTCATTATTGTTTGGTGCAATAAAGAGTTTTATGGAACTGTAATGAAACACTGATTTGTAACAACCATGTGATATTGAAGTGAATGATATTGCTATTGTTTTAGTGCAGTGCAGAGTACACAGTACATTTAAGAGTGGCTAGCACTTCTCTTACTCCTTTTTTTTTGAGCAGCTTATCTACCTTTGGTCTTCATCTGTGGCATGAAACAACAACCATGTCCAAGAAATTACTTGGGCAGATCTTTTAGCATTAAAACCGGCCATATCTGGCCATAATTCTCTCACCTCTTTCTGTTCAAACTGGCTGTAACCGGCTGCTCATACTGATGTTAAGGTATTGATCTCAAAATAAATAATATCAAAATCTCATTCATTTGATATTATGTGAGATAATTACGTGAGGCAAAGCCTTAACCGTGAAAATATAATAGTAAATATAGAGTAATGTAACTGCTAAAGGGTTATAGCAGAGGTCTATTGCTGATAGATCTATAACTATCACCCCATTCACTCTGTATTTTCTACTCCCTATTACAAGCAGTTCCCCTTCTGAATTAATAGTTTATTGCTGTTCACTTCCAAACCTATCACCAACACAACAGTCGCATTTATTCCAAATTTACTGATTGTATATCACATATCTATCATCACTGCTCAGGCTTAATCAATACACCTGACTCTCCTCCTATGTGTCTCATTTCCTACTGTCATATTCTTTACAGACCCTGTACTAAACATTTCAACCCTCCTCATTGGAACCACAACCTGCTGGAATTTTCTACAGAAGTTTAAGTTGGATATCAAGTGTGAAGGGCATAACAGAACCCAAGAAAAAACCATGATCTTCCACTGTAGTCAAATAAGCATCAATGTGTGGCAATTCTCTTCTCTTCCACTAAATTATGAAGAATAAGTTTGCTCCAATGTGACAGCTCAGAGGAAAGCTGTTTGCATGGTTAATAAACCTTTCCTACAGAATCCTTAAATCATTGATTCATTAATTAGTAATGTCTTATTTCTGCTTCTGTTGCTACTATTAAATATAACCTTTTCAGGTTTTATACTACTTCTACTATCACTTTCAACCTCAGCCTATTTTATCAATAGACATACTATGTATCTCCCATTAAACCCTTGTTTCTACCAAACTGCCTGAAACCAGCCTGAGTTTATGATATAATACTGCTAATTTTAAAATGTTTATCCTTATATTAAAATCTTCCATTATAATTTTATTTAATTTTAGAAAAACAGCTATTTCATTACATTCCTCCAAATTCTTGATTATTTTCAGAATTAATTTGTGAAGTAATGTTCTAAGAAATGTTTGTGAAGTAATGTTTTAAATCTCAGCTTACTTATAGAAAATATAGTTATTTTATAAAATTCTTCCAAATTCTTGATTATTTTCAGAATTAATTGAAAAACACACAGCAATGAAATTGTTAAACCCTTGTTCTTATCAAACCATGCCCAGTCCTCCATTCTAAGGACAGCCACTTTAATGAGTTTCCTATCTTATGTGCATTCCCCCAATACACCAACATTCCATTTCCTAATGTCATTCATTCCTCAACACATTCTTCCAAAACAACAGAGTCTTTCCATAGATAATATTACAGTGATGGAATATTATTACATTACAACACTGGATTGTCTATAAACAAGATTAACCTTTTAGTATTTGCATTATTCTACATTTACTATTGTATTTTCAGGGTAAAAGCTTTACCTCACATAATTTTCTCATAATATCGAATCTATGAGATGTTGATATTATCTACAAGGTGACCACAAAAACATTCCATTTCAAATACTTATAATATGAAAACTTAAATGATTATTCTTACAATATTGGTGGCTACAGTTGTATAAACTAACAAAGTTTCATGTGGTATTGGTTGATATCATAGACACTCGATGTGTGGCCCCTTTTGTTGTTCGGCAAACATCAATGTGATAATCAAGCTCGGTCCCGTCTCTATGCAGCATATCCATATTTGAAATCAAGGAGTGTTTTTATGGTCACCCTGTATTTTGAGAATAATACCTTGACATCAGTATGAGCGACCAGTTACAGCTGGTGTGAACAGAAAGAGGTGAGAGAATTCTGGCTGGATACGGCTGGTTTAAATGCTAAAGGGTTAATCTACCTACACTAGACTGCCTACTACTGACAATGACCTACCAACACTGATCTCTGTATATCAACAAGTGTGTTTTCCATAATAAAAGTCTACCAATTTTGGTACTAATTAAAATTTCTTCTGATGAAATATCTGCACCTCTGAGATGTCTGCCGACAGCAAAGTGTCTCCCAACACCAAGATGACTACTAACTCTGAAGTATCTATTAAAGACCAATGCCTGCAAAAAATAAAGAATGTCTACCAACACCAGACTGTTCTACAACACTGAGGATAATATCAATAATACATTACCAATTTCTTCTTCTTGGTCCCGTGTACTGGCATTCTTACTCAACCTCTCGAGGTTCTCAGCCAAATAAGCCTCATTTGATACATGCACTGTAACACAAGAAAATAAATAATAAACAACAACATTCTCAAAGAATAGCAATGTTAGTAGTAAGACATTTTACTTTAATCGTAGAGGTTGTATTTTTATCATTATTACTAAATCAGAAACCATTATTATTAGTGCCAAGGGTGGTGGAATGGCAGTATCGGTAGAGAGTCGGGCGCCATGCTTTCCAGCATAGTTACCTCCCTTTATGATCTGAGTTCAAATCCCGCCGAGGTTAACTTTGCCTTTCATCCTTACGGGGTCGATAAAATAAAGTACCAGTAATGTACTGGTTAATTGCTGGCCTTGTGCCAAAAGTAGAAACCATTATTATTAGTGCCAGTAATGCGCTGGGGTAATTGCTGGCCTTGTGCCAAAAGTAGAAACCATTATTATTAGTGCCAGTAATGCGCTGGGGTAATTGCTGGCCTTGTGCCAAAAGTAGAAACATTATTAATATTATTACTAAAGGGTGGTGGATTGGAAGTATCGGTGGAGCATCGGACAACATGCTTTATGACATAGAGCTATGGCCCTTTACACTCTGAGTTCAAATCCTGCTGAGGTAGCTTTGCCTTTCATCCTTATGGGGTTTATGAAATAAAGTACCAGTAATGCATTGGGGTTGATTTAACTGACTTTCTCATTCCCCAAAATTGTTGGCCTTGTGCCTAAATCAGAAATCGTTATTATTATTAATGTTATTAGATTGACATGTTAGTAAGAATGACCCTTGACCTAAGGCACATGCTCTAAAACATGAATGAATGAAAGTGATAGAGGTGTGATGTAGCAAAATAGCCACAACTTGGTCTCTGACAGACCCGGAAGGGCAGGAGGTGCTCAACAATTGGTAAATATGCACAGCTTTCCAGCAGTGTTTGGCTCAACTGTTTGAGACAAGCAATATGTCAGAGACAGTGGTGGACTTTAGTGTCAACATCAATGGCCAGGTGTGACTCTTGGTGAGAGATGTGTGATAATGTGATAATGGCAGCTGAGGAATGGGAGGTGATGAGTGGTTGTGCAAGATACAGATTGCCAGGTTTGGATGGTCTACCCTATGAGTTTTACAGGTATGTGCCAGACTTGTTCGACGACATCTTGGTTGACCAACTGACAGCAGAACTGGAGAACTCTCAATTCTGTAGGGGGGTGGTAGTACTGCTAAGGAAGGATGTGAACAAAGGAGACATAATGGATAATTTCTGGCTCATAAATTTTCTGAATGTAAAGTTTAAGATTTTGGTCAAGGTAATAGCAAAGAGGTTGGTGTTTGTTGTTGTGAGTTTAGTTGGGGAAGTGCAAACATATGTGGTCCCAAATAGATCTATCCATGACAAACTCCACCTTATGCAATATATCATAGAGAGAGTTGGGGGTAAACCTGGATCCAATGGGGATTTGATCAAAAACGTTTGATAGAATAGACCATTGTTACTTGGTGGGTGTCCTTAAAGCATCCCATTGTGCCCTTCATTAGCTCTAGATTCTGCAGCATTGGCTCAAGAACCAGCACATACAGAAGAGGTGAGAAAGGATATCCCAGACAAACTGAGCACACAATCTGAAATGACTGTGAGAGATGGCCATTGAATTAAAGGATTGGGGGATAATTGATAAAATAAAGTACCAGTTAAGTATTGCAGTCAATATATGGGGTCAGTAAAGAGCTTAGTATTCAGTAGATGCAAACAACAATTTCTATATCATTGCCAATTCCAAAAAACATTCATGATCATCAACATCATCATCATCATTATTATCATTATCATTTAACGTTTATTTTCCATGCTAGCATAGGTTAGACGGGCTGTCCCATTTGTGGCAAGTCGGATCAGGTGACCGTGTCTTGCTTATACAGAACTGTGTCTGGCTTGGTTTCTACGACTGGATGCCTTTCCTAACACCAACTACATTTACAGTGTGTACTGGGTGCTTTTTGTTGTAATACCAACACAACCACTTTACAGTAATGGCTGGGTGCTTTTTGTTGTGACACCTACATGACCACTTTGCAGTGTGAGCTGGGTGGTATTTGTCATGGCATCAAAACGACCACTTTACAGTGTGGACTGGGTGGTATTTGTCATGGCATCAAAACGACTTTACATTATGTGCTGGGTACTTTTTATTGTGACACCTACACAACCACTTTACAGTGTGTACTGGATAATTGGCAGTATTGGTAGAGGGTCAGACATGCTTTCCAGCATAGTTACATCCCTTTACAGTCTGATTTCAAATCCCGCCGAGGTTAACTTTGCCTTTCATCCTTACGGGGTCGATAAAATAAAGTACCAGTAATGTACTGGGTAATTGTTGGCCTTGTGCCAAAAAGTAGAAACAATTATTACCGTCACAACCATCATTATTATCCCCGCCATCAATATTATCGTCATCATTATCACCATTGTTTATCATCATCACTATCCTCACTATCATTAGGCAAAATTCAGGAAATATTTTTTATCTCCTTACTTCACCTATCCCCAATTTCAATGCTGAAGAGAAAGAAAAATCTGATGAACCTTCTCAAGCACCAGCAACAGTACCACCATCACCACCACCACCTCCACTATCAGCATCTCCACCACTACCACCATTACCACCACCACCTCCACTATCAGCATCTCCACCACCACCACCTCCACCACTAACACCACCAGTACAACCAACTCCACCAGCACCACTACCACCATTACCAACAACAGTAGCACCACCACCACCACCACCTCCACTATCAGCATCTCCACCACTAACACCACCACCACTAACACCACCAGTACAACCAACTCCACCAGCACCACTACCACCATTACCAACACCAGTACCACCACCACCACCACTATCAGCATCTCCACCACCAGCACCACTAACACCACCAGTACAACCAACTCCACCAGCACCACTACCACCATTACCAACACCAGTACCACCACCACCACCACTATCAGCATCTCCACCACCACCACCACTAACACCACCAGTACAACCAACTCCACCAGCACCACTACCACCATTACCAACACCAGTACCACCACCACTATCAGCATCTCCACCACCAGCACCACTAACACCACCAGTACAACCAACTCCACCAGCACCACTACCACCATTACCAACACCAGTAACACCACCACCACTCCCACCACCATCACCACCACCTACACCATCTAATATATATGACCATCTCTGATAACCCCCCCCCCCCCCACACACACACACACAGAAATCAGAACCAATAGAAAGGACAGATGACAACTTTTTTTTTTATTTAAAAAAAAAATCACTTGTCAAACAAGCTCACCACCCCACCACTATAACAACCTCTGAAGTGGTTTATTTACTAAGTTGCCTTAGGAAGAAGTCAGCCTAGCCAACAAGGACAAGGGGTTAACAAACACACGAAGACACCAAATTCTTTCTAAAACAGCCAAAAGGAAGAACTAGGGAAATATTGATTACTGTAGTTATAGTTGTAGTTATAGTTGTTGTAGTTGTTTGGAAATGACTAGAATATTGATTATATGTACCATTGAGAACAGCACCGGCAGTTAGAACAAATAGCAGCTACAGAAAACAATGCTACAAACCATAGAAAAACAACGCTATTTCCGCATCATAACAAGATACACACACATACATACAGTATATATATAGACATACATATATACATGCATACACACACACATACATACGTACATACATATATATGTATATACATGCATACATACACACATATAGACATGCATACGTATATACGTATATACATGAATACACACATATACATACATACATACATACATATAGACATACACACGTACATACATATATATGTACATACATACATACATACATCATAAGCTACACGCACATACGTACATAGACATGATTACACTAGGCCATATAATATACCATATACATACACGACACTAAACAGCACAACACCACACCACACCGTACAATACAACATTACACCACACCACACAGTTCAACACAACATTACACTACACCACACAATACCACACCTCACCAAACCACATAACCCCATACAACACTGAACAACACTATACAACACCACACTATACTACACCACACAACACCACATCAAACCATACCATACTGCATCACACATTACAATACTACACAACACTATAGTACACTGTATCTCTCCTCACCATCCTACACTTTACCATAGAACACTGCACCACACAAACAACATTAGCTACTGCAAACCAACAAGAGGGTCTCTTCATGGCTGATGAATTAGCTAGAAGTAGCAGTCAAATCTCTCTCAAGCCAATCACCACTGTCTTTTACAAGGAAGGACACATTAGATAATATCATTATAGGAGGAAAAAATATATAAATACAGGATGGTCCTTGTTGGAATACCTTTGATCGTAGGTCTAATCAATCAGAGCTAACAATGAGAGTAAACAACAACAATAACATCAGCAAGAATGAAGGAGTTTCCACCTGGTTGTTTGTCCTGCTAAAAATAGCAGCCAAATTTTTCTCAAATCACACCCTACTGTCTTAAAAAGAAATAGGTATACACCTAATGCTACAGATAGCTATGTACTGCACTATATAGCGTTAATCCCAATGAAATACAATTAAAACACCAGCAGAGGATTTTATCTGACAGTCTATGAACAGATCGACCAAATCACAAGGATCCCTAGAGACAATTCTTATCTCTAGTTTTCTGTAGCATTGAGGAGATGAGAATAAATATTATCCCAAGAAGGTTTACTCGTCTATCACAGTTAGCTATTCACACAGAAGAAACTGAACTCATGACTGCAGGCCAGTGATACGCTGCTACTTAAATGAGTTATATACCAT
This sequence comes from Eledone cirrhosa, assembly GCA_964016885.1. Classification (NCBI taxonomy): domain Eukaryota; kingdom Metazoa; phylum Mollusca; class Cephalopoda; order Octopoda; family Eledonidae; genus Eledone; species Eledone cirrhosa. Next base: position 308,673,869 of record OZ024740.1, on the reverse strand, counting down.
TGTGTGGTACTTAAACTACGTAGTCCAAACTACTCTTTAGTATCTGCTTATAGTACTGAAGTGGGCACTGTTTTATGGTGGTACCTACTTACAGCTAGGTGGCCTTGGTTGTTGGTTACAGACAAAATACCACTGTTGATGATAAGACCCATCCTTACTTGGCCACTAAATTCCTGATGGAGTAAAACAAAAGTACCACTATAATACACCTTTACACCGGGATCATCTGCTCGAAGCCTGCCTCAGCCGAACCCCCTCTGCCTACCCGCTGGCCTACCTGTCATATGGAGCCCCGAGCATGCCCCTATCTGGTGATACGGTCATACCCTCGGCTACTGACTCCAACGGGGTGACCCTTTGGGACCCCTCCTGTTCGCCCTTGGTATTGACCACATCGCCCGGAGTATCACGGCCCCTCTCAACGTTTGGTATCTGGATGATGCTACGTTGGGCGGGCCCGTACGGACGGTCTGCCAAGACCTTCAATCGGTGATTCCTGCCCTGGCGGAAATCGGCCTCCAGGTCAACGCGGCCAAGTCGGAGGTGGTGAACGTCAGCCTCGATGCTGCGAGCTTTGCAGCCTCCGTCTTGGACGTGCGGTCCATTCTCCGCCAGGTTCAGGTGACCCCCAAAGAGGATGTCCTCATCCTCAGGTCACCGATCCACCCGCCGGCCATCCGCTCCACCATCAGGTCCAGGCTTCAACAGCTCCAGACTCTCACGAACCGACTGGGCTTGATTGACGGCCACCCAGCTCTCTTTCTGCTGAGGAACTGCTTCGCCATGCCGAAGCTCCTCTATACACTCCGCAGCGCTCCATGCTACACCCAGACATCTCTCCTCGCTGACCTCGATACTTGTATCCGAGCAGCAGCCGAGGAGATATGCAACGTCAAGTTTGACGACATAGGGTAGCAACAGGCCACTTTACCGGTCAGGTATGGCGACCTTGGCCTCCGGTCCCCGATCTCACTAGCTTTGTCGGCGTATCTTTCGTCGGTAACCTCGTCAGCAGGGTTCTTCAAAACACAACAGAACCCTCTGTATTCAGAGAACGTGAGGCCGCCTGTGAGACGTAGGAGCGGCTGGGACTTAGCCCAGTAGACGTCCCTCCTCCTTCTCCCCCTGTTGACGTCAAGTCTCCTTAGCAACGCCCTTGGGATGCCATCCAGTGCAGCCTGGCCTCAGACAGGCTCACGCGCCAGCTCGACCAGCACCGCCTTGCTTGTTTTCGTGCGTCCTCCAAACCCCACAGTGGTGCCTGGCTCCATGCTCTGCCCTCCTTCTCCACTGGCACGCAGCTAGACAACCACAGCCTGCGAATCGGCGTTTCCCTGGGGCTCGGCCTCCGGATCTGCCAGCCACACCAATGTCATTGCGGTTCCACCGTGGACTCTTTCGGCCTCCACCCGCTTTCCTGTTGCCACAGTGCCGGCCGCATTCCACGCCATGCTGCTCTCAACGAGGTCATTAAGCATGGCTTGGACGCTGCAGGCTTCCCTTCCCAGCTCGAGCCGGTGGGGCTGGATCGAGGGGACGGCAAAAGGCCAGATGGCATGACCATCTTCCCGTTCGCGGTGGCAAACCCCTCGTCTGGGATGCCACTTGCACCGACACTTTCTGCAGCCGCAACCTGGTGCAGTCTGCGACTGACCCAGGTTCTGCTGCACGTCGGGCTGAGGGGGCCAAACTCCTCAAATACCGGTCGCTCTCCGACAGGTTTGCGGTCGTTCCCCTGGCAGTGGAGACTTCTGGTGTCCTCGGCCCCAGGGCTACCCCCTTACTCACCACCATAGGCGCTGAGCTGGCCAGCCGCAGGTGTGAGCCCCGCGAGTTGGAGTGGCTTTTCCAGCGCGTCTCCCTTGCCGTCCTCCGGGGAAACGCCTTCTCCATTCTGTCCGCCGGGGCTGTGGGTGAGCCCCATCGCGTAGCAATACATTAGTTAAATACCATTCTTTCATCTGATACAACACAATAAAGACTAAAGTGTTAAAAAATATATATATATATACACCTGGTGGAGCCCATCCCTCTCCAGGTCTGAACAAAGCCAATCTCTCCCAGAAAAAGAGAGAGAAATTGAGAAATTGAGAAATGGAGATAAATGAAGAATCGACTCAAGTACTGAACCGATATTGTATTTCTCGATCTCGAAAGGATGAAAGATAAAGGTGACTTCAGGGGAATCCGAAATTAGAGAGCAGAGAGTCAGAACGAATACTTCCAGCTTGCTCTGGTAATAGGATACGAAATGCTGACCTTTCAATTGTTTGACCACCATTTTATCGACTTAGCTGTCTACTTTCTCCAAGTACATCTTTAGCCTAAATATACCTAAATAGATGAGAAACATGTCTGAAAATATACAACACACCACACTAAATTGATATTCTGATACATACAACAACAGTGGTAGCTACAATCATTACAACAACAGTATTAGCAACTATAACTATGATAGCGATGCTGATGATGGTGGTGATAATATTTTTTTAATTTACTGTAAGAGTAGTTCAGTAGTTACAAACCACCATGAGCCAACAAAGGAGCCCCCTATTACTTGCCTAATCTGCTGGATATAGCAATTAATCGTCTTCAAATCACATCGAACTATCTTAAGAAAAATATAAAAGACACATTGGATAATATACATAGATTTAGATACACCATATTTGGTAATAAAGGCTGAAATGCTTTAGATTATAACTCTACTGAATCGGAACCGTCCCAGTGTTAAATAAAACATTCACATCAACAACAACACCACCAATAGTATTAATGGCAATGGTAGTTAGAACAACAACACTAATAATAGCAGCATCAAGAGCAACTACAACTACTACAACGACAAAAGTATCATTCATAACTACAACTACAATAACAAAAGTAGCAGTTATAAAATAACAAGCCAACAAACACAAACGAAACACTCCTCTCTATAAAAAAAACAAAATATTTTCATCATCTGTTTATCTAAACATACAGTCGTGAATTTTGTGAGGAAGGTGCTTCCGGTAACTGGTGACCAAGGAATTCTCTAGTCACATGTACAGACATGTTTATATATAGACATGTCTGTGTGTGTGTGTATATATATAATATATACACACACACATATATATACAATATATATATATATATATATATATATATATATATATATATATATATATATAGTAATAATAATAAAAGTGAAGACTAAAATCCAAAGAGGGCTCGATAAGGAAAATATATATCAAATATATAAGAACCGTAGAGCAAATATTTATTAAAATAATATTTTAATAAATATATATATATATATATATACACACACACACATATATACAATATATATATACATACACACACACATACATACATATATATATATATGGGGGCACATGGCTTAGTGGTTAGAGCATTGGCCTTGCAATCGAAACGTTGTGAGTTCAATTCTCAGACCGGGTGATGTGTTGTTTCCTTGAGCAAGACACTTTATTTCACATTGCTCCAGTTTAGTCAGCTGTAGAAATGAGATGGAGTGGAATGATAGGGAATGAGTGGTCGTGGAGGTCCCACGGCAAAAAAGCACCCAGCACTCACTGTAAATGAGGTTGGTGTTAGGAAGGGCATCCAGCTGTAGAAATTAAGCCAGAATCAGTTCCCGTCCCACCCTTGCAAGCAGGGAAAAAGCGGACGTAAAATGAAATGATGATGATGATGATATATATATATATATATATATGTATATTAAAAAGAGTCGGGGCCCAATCGCTGAGCTCTTGCCATTTGAAAGATCAGTAGAGTTGTAAAGGAATTCCTTGAAAGATACTCCCTGCATGATAAATAAAAGCTCACTGCAGTGAATCTATGGATGAAAAACTTCATGCTTATGAGCAAAAAATCATGCATGGAGAGTGAGAGTAATATAGATAAGCAAAGTAGTCTATCTTCGACCAACAACCGCTATATTGGCTCTTACTTTGAAGGATATGCTATTTCAATCCAAGAACAGGAAATCAACACAAAATACCTGATTCACAAAAGAAATAGGGATGCAGGCAAAACACCTAGATGTGACAACAAATGCAGACTCTATAGAATTAACATCGAAGATGTCACCCATGCCATAAGCAGCTGTCCAAAGAAGTCATCATGGTACTATCTACCTATGTGGCATGATGTATTGTCCAAAACACTATACAATGCAATCGGTAGGAAAGATAACCTTGGCAGTAAACATTAAAAGTTACAGCAATGTGGAAGACATACATAATATGGAAAAGTACTAGTAGAATGTTTCAGTAAAAACCCCAATAAAATGCAGGCATAACAGACAAGATATAATGATATGGGACAGGAAAAAGAAGACATGTACAGTAGTGGAAGTTAGCTGCCCAGCAGATGCCAATATAATATTAAAGATTAGCAAATAAGAGAATATCTAATCAGAACTAATGAGGAATATGCAGATACTGCACCCTGACTATATCTTCAGATTTATACCTGCGATTATTGGGGCACTGGGGATATGTTAGCAACTGCCTCAATACAAATCTTGAGAAGCTGGGCTTCACAGAAACAGAAAGAACACGACTAGTTAGGAAATTACGAGTACAATGCATTAATGGAACAGTAAAAATATGTAAAACATTCCAAAAATTCTGCATGTACACATGTACAGATACAACACATATGCACGTGCACACATATAACTCAAAATATACACATCCACACATACAATAACATTCATACCTGCACACACACACGCATGCATGCAGACATATCTACCTAGTTGGTGTTGTCTAAATTCCAATAAAAGAGTCTTGTGACTACGTTAGAAACTGACTCTCTCTCTCTATTGGTAACAATATATAAAATTATAAAACCAGAAGAACATACATACGTACATACATATGTACATTCACACATACATGTATATATGTTTTATAGGCCCATCTAGTGTGCATGCTGCACTATTCTTACATGAACAACAAGCCATGTCAGCTCATGAAGGTTTATGCATTCCTTGGCTTTTAAATCTGGGAGCAGAGCTAAAGCTTATCATCAAATTTTGTCTGTTGAATAACTTTCTATATACATACTTAGTGAGGAAGAGCCTACTTATCGTGGCACCAAAATAACCATCTAACAGGGTGGTCTGGTGTTTTTTTCCCTTGTGCCTTGTGTCACCAGCTTGACAACCTTGCAGAATGGACTGGGTGCTTTTTTTGTATCAGCAATACAACCACTATACAGGGTGGGCTGGGAGCCTCTTGCGTCACCAGCATAACCACCACACAGGATGGACATAGTGCTTTTTTTGTCATGGCAGCATCATCATGGAGTGTTTCTAGCCTTCCATGCTTTTATGCATGGGTTAGCCCTAGGAGGTGTATCATGGGTGAAGAAGGTGGGGCTTGGGGGGGAGAGTATGCAAGTTGGATATGGACAAGATGAGTGAGATAGTTAACTGATGGGGAGATATTATGACTGGGAAGTGTGAGTGGGCAAGATGATGTATATATACATTTAGTGTATAGCTGTGATGTGTGTATATAGGCAGTGTATAGCTGTGGTGTATGTATATAGGCAGTGTATAGCTGTGGTGTATGTATATAGGCAGTGTATAGCTGTGATGTGTGTATATAGGCAGTATATAGCTGTGGTGTATGTATATAGGCAGTGTATAGCTGTCATGTGTGTATATAGGCAGTATATAGCTGTGGTGTATGTATATAGGCAGTGTGTAGCTGTGATGTGTGTATATAGGCAGTATATAGCTGTGGTGTATGTATATAGGCAGTGTGTAGCTGTGATGTGTGTATATAGAGAGTGTATATAGGCTGGTAGTTAAACTACTGGTGTGTGTATATAGACAGTGTATAGCTGTGATGTGTGTATATAAGCAGTGTATAGCTGTGATGTGTGTATATAGGCAGTGTATAGCTGTGATGTGTGTATATAGGCAGTGTATAGCTGTGATGTGTGTATATAGACAGTGTATAGCTGTGGTGTGTGTATATAGGCAGCGTATAGCTGTGATGTGTGTATATAGGCAGTGTATAGTTGTGATGTGTGTATATAGGCAGTGTATAGCTGTCATGTGTGTATATAGAGAGTTTATATAGACTGGTAGTTAAACTACTGGTGTGTGTATATAGACAGTGTATAGCTGTCATGTGTGTATATAGGCAGTGTATAGCTGTGATGTGTGTGTATAGGCAGTGTATAGCTATGATGTGTGTATATAGGCAGTGTATAGCTGTCATGTGTGTATATAGAGAGTTTATATAGGCTGGTAGTTAAACTACCGGTGTGTGTATATAGACAGTGTATAGCTGTGATGTGTGTATATAGATAGTGTATAGCTGTGGTGTGTGTATATAGAGAGAGTATAGCTGTGATAGGTGTATATAGGCTGGTAGTTAAACTAGTGGTGTGTTTAATGATGCAATACATCCTTGCAACACTGAGGCAACAGGAAACTGACAGAGACATTGTGTCAATATAGACAGAGGTTAAGACTTTTCAGTGAAACCTGCATGGTGGTGTTGTTGTTGTGGTAGTTGTAGTATTGTGGTGGTAGGTGGTAGTAGGATGGCATTTCTGGTGTTGGTGTTGTGGTGGTGGTTGTAGTGTTGTGGTAGTAGGTGGTTATAGTAAGATAGCATTTGTGGTATTGGTGTTGTGGATGTGGTTGCAGTAGGGTTGCATTTATGGTGTTGGTGTTGTGGTGGTGGTTTTATGGGAGTGTTGGTTGTAGTAGAATGGCATTAGTGGTGTTGGTGTTGTGATGGTGGTAGTTGTAGTAGAATGGTATTAGTGGTGTTGGTGTTGTGGCAGTGTTGGTTGTAGTAGAATGGCATTAGTGGTGTTGGTGTTGTGATGGTGGTAGTTGTAGTAGAATGGCATTAGTGGTGTTGGTGTTGTGGCAGTGTTGGTTGTAGTAGTTAAGATGGTAGCATGTATTAATTAAGTGGTAGAAGTATAAGAGGAGAGAAAAAGACAGACAGACAGACTGATATATAGAGAAACAGAAAAGGAGAAAGAGAAAAAACAAAACACAAAAAACAAACAAACTGAAAAACCAAATAGGCAATGGAAAAGACTTCTTATGTCCTATTATTACCACCACTACAACCAGCATAGCCACTCTTGCATAACCAGTCTCTCATTTCTTATCAATGATCACACCAACCCTTCACCACCACCACCACCACCATCACCACCACTATTTCTTAGTAACTCTACTACACCCCACCTATCACTCTCATCACCAACATACTCTCCATAACCATCACAACCTCTTACAGACAGGAAATTCTTCAAGATAACCAAAAATAAATTATAACAATGAGTCTGTGATTTGCCTCAAGACACTCCTTTTTGTTCACTATTTTGCTACTGCTGTTGCCACTACTGCTCTTGTTGTTGTTGCTGTTGGTGGTGGTGGTGGTCATCGTTGTTTGATTGTTGTTGGTGGTGGTGGTGGTGTTGTTATATAACTGCCTCATTTATTAGGTTAGCCCTGATCAAACTTAATATCTCGGCCAAATTTCATCCTCTCCAGTGGCCTTGTAACATTTGAGCACTTTAATTGCTCTTGTGACCTCAGCCTCAGAAAGATTAGTCATCACTCCCAGATGCACCTCGTGTACATCAGAAGATGCTATTGTGATTGGGTTAAGGAGATCAGCAAAGTATTCCCTCCACCTCGTGAGGATGCACCTAATTTCAATTTGGTATTTGTGCCTACCGATGGTCATGAATCTTGGATAATGACCGAAGGAATACGATTGTGAATAAAAGTGACTGAAATAGTGTTCCTCTGAAGGGTCTTTGGGGTAACATTACTCAATAAAGTGCATAACTCGGAGATCAGAGAATCACTCCAGGTAGAACTGTTACTTCTCTGAATTAAGAAATCACAGCTCCAATACTATGGGTATGTGGTTAGAATATCTCAGGAAAGAATCGGACAGATTTTACAGGCAAAACCAACTGGGAGGGGACACAGGGGTAGACCCCAAGCAAGATGGTTGGATAACATCCATGAGCTCGGCTGGCCTCACTTGGGGATCCAGCCAGATCAGTTGGAAATGGTTGCTTCTAACAGGACACGCTGGAAGGGTGTTTGAGGACTCTGACCCCGTGACCCTCTCAGGAATAAGTGGGCGAAGAAGAAGAAGCCCAGATCAAACAGACTTAGATCATGTAAGTAACCAGTGGAAGTATGAGGTGTAATCCATAAATCCAGTGTCACAGATTACTATATTATTGTTGTTGGTAGTGTTAGCTCTGACAGAGCATCTGGTGGCACAGAAATAATAGGTTAAACAACATACCATGCCAACATCTACCTGATGACCATACATATACAATTGGCCAACTTGCAGTGGTTAATTGTATAGCACGCAATATTGCAGACTGGACAAGCACACTTCCTTCTGTCTAGTTTATTTCTGTGCTCCTGTAGATTGTGGAGGTGTGTGGCCTAGTGGTAAGGGTGTTGGACTTATGATCATAATGTTGTGGGTTTGATTCCTTGGCTGCGTATGTTGTGATCTTAAACAAGACACTTCATTTCATGTTGCTCCAGTATACTCAACTGAAAATGAGTACCAGCAATAGCTGGGGGTTTGATTCTGAGATTGACTGGCATCTTTTCCTGGGAAGGAGTCTTGTACTCAGTCGCTTCACACCACGAAACCAGGATAAGCACCAGCCTGATCAGCCTCCTGGCTTGAGACAGATTTTAGACTAGACTTAGACTAGATTGTAGATTCTGGTTGTTATCACCAGACCAGATCAAAGATGAGGGAGCAGATGGACTAGTTAGATGGTATTACAATTTTCAGGGAGCATACTTTTGGAAGCAAGGGATGTGTCCTTTGGTAAAAAAATAACCTTTTTTAAAAATCACTTTAGTTTTTTTTTTATTCTGTTCTGATATTTATAGGTATATACATGAATATAACATGTATATAACTGTAAAAAAAGGTAAAGACCCCCCTTCAATCAAAAAGTAAACGGAAAACAACAAAGCAAACAATACAGTACAATATTAGTTTAACGCTTGATATAGTAGGAAAAAACTCTTAACATTTTAGACGCTAATCGTTCATCACGATAGAATGAGAAATAAAAGAAGTAGAAAGATAGAGAATGAGAAAAGGAAAGAACAGAAAAAAATTTGGGGAGTGGGAAAAAAGCCATTTTGGAAAAATATATACGTACATATGATGGATCCCACATGAGATTAATGATGAATGTTTGAGTTATTTGATAAAAAGAGCTGACTTCTCAATGTATTACAGAATATGTCTCACTATACTATATATACTTGTCTACTTCATGTAAGCTGAATAAGGCAGTATCAAAGTGACACAATGTATAACAATACTGACCTTTTAAACCAAATTGTATTTATTTAGTAGAAATGTTTGTTTGGTTGGTTGATGTGACTGTTAGTTCTTGATATGTGGATGAAGTGGAGAAAGCAATTTGCCCAAGGAATTAGTACAGACCAACAAAGAAATAAGACTACTAATAATATATTTATTTATTACCATGGAATTCAATGAAACCATATGACAAACAATAACAAAAGCAATATGCAAAACTTTAAAATAAGTATATTTTCATTAACACTTTGGTAAAATATAGAGTTCAATTCATGGGAGTGGGTTCTTATAAGTTATGTGATTTTAGATGTAGTGGAATTTATAAGCAAGATGCATTAGAGAGAGAGAGAGACATTGAATGTGTGAATGTAGAGATGCAATAAAGATATTGCCTTGACGTCTGGCTTAGCAGTTGGCTGCAATGGTCAGCACTACTACAGCCAAATGCTGTTGCCTAGTCAGAGAGAGTGGGGCAGCATGATTTGCATTTATATACCTTTAGGTGTCATCATAGTCATTTTCATCGGAATTGAGAAATATGGCATATGATACATCAACACACTGCATTTCTGTATTATAGCAAAATTCCCCTCAGGGTTATTTTGCTACATGTCCATTTGACAGATTTCTGCAAAGTTTCTATTAACACATTTTCACTGACTCAGCTGAAGTTATGTTAGAAAACTCTTGCCTAAGGTGCTGTGCAATAGGATCAAACCAAAGATTACATGATTGCATGACAAAATTCTTAAAACACGCATACACACACAGATGCACACATACATACACATACGCACACATCCAGACACAAGGATATATGTATTTATAGAGTAGGTTTTCATATATGTAATATAGTGAACAGAACATTTTCAATTCAATGAAATTTAGTAGAGAAAATCTTTCACTGAAGCAGAAATGAGCTGAAAGAAAAACTGGATTAAGAGGAATAATATGTAATGTGCCAGAGAGAAGACAGCTGATATTGATATATAATGCATGTAGAGGATAATATGATGCATGTGAAGAAGAGAACCTATGTGTATGATACCTGTGAAAAAGGAAGACCAATGAAGACATGGGAAAAAGTGGTAACAGCTAATGTCAAGAGGCTGGACCTCATGGAGATAATAAAAGACCATCACTACAAGTGGTGAGATGCTGTGATGAAGATTCCTTCAATCCATGCAAATAGAAAAACAGACTTAATATAATGAGGATGATGATGACATATGCACACAAAAATTGATTCAGTCGACTGTATCTGCCTCTCCCCTACAATATTTGGCCTCAAGCCTATGCTAAAAAATTTATATTAGACAGACAGATAAAAAGTAATGAGAGTAGTAGAAAACAATTGTTTCAATCCATTAGTCAGACAGAAATGAGTTTAAAAACAACTCAACCAACAAGCAAGAAACATTGTATTAAACATCTGGTCTGAAGAAATGAATATTTTTAACTCCTTCCATTGTATTGCAGTTATTAATAGTGTAATTGCAGTTTGGTGCACCAATGTAACAAACCCTTGTTTGAAAGCAAATCAATAATTTGTGCAGCCACAATGTATTCAGACAATGCATTTGGCTCTAAAAATCAGTGTACCCCGATATTCCAAGTAGACAGTATTCTATATATGGATTTTACCAGGTATCTCAATTAGTCTGCCTGTCTGTCTCTTTATCAGTGTGTGTGTATGTGTGGCATATATGTATTCGTGTGTATGTATGTAAATTAAAACTGTGTTTATAAGACACAAATCAAAATATCTTGATGCAAAGAAATGAAGTGAATATGATTTGTTGGTTGTAGTATAATGCTAACTGGTGTGAGAGATAAAGAAGAGTGAGTCAAGAAAGTGGCTGCCAATATAGATATCAGCCAATATATTTAAAAGAGACATAACTGTAGTGATAGAGACATGTGGTGTCAATGGATTATGAGTGGCAAGTGAAAAGGTTCTGTGAGCTGTTGGTGGAACAGGCTTATGTTTGAAGAAAAAAAACGTTTACTTAAAATTTGAAGATTCTGGGTCTCACTGATGTAATTATAAACAAAAGACCAAGGTGATTGTTGATATACTGTACAACATCCTTGCATGGACAGAGGTGTTAAAATACTGAAGATGAGGATGATTCATTAAATACCACTGTTTACTCTTAGTATATGGACTATACTGATTATAACAGCCTCAGTATACAAATTATTCTTGGGTCCATATTAATAGGGGAGGTAGGGGTTGGAATAAGTGTGTGTGCGTGTGGGGGGGGGGGGGGGGTAAGCAGCATGGTGGGGTGGTAGAATAAGGGGTATGTGTGTGCGGAAAATCAGTAATTTTTCTAGGTCGTCTCCGTGGATTTTCTTAAAAACCAGAATTAGTCGTTTAGTTTACATATGGAGATCCCAACCCATCCTATTTATTTTATAACGTATGGGATTTCTAGTAATGCACATTTTTGTCATGTTTAATGTTTTTTAATGTCTAAAGAAAATTAATTGTTGCAGGAATGCTACCACTTAAAATAAAATTTTGCCGGAGATAGATTAGCAAAATTTAATAAGTACGGGGTCGGGGTGGAATAAGAGTGGGGGTGGGGTTAGAAAATATCTGGAAATTTAATAAGCGGAGGAAGGATTAATCGAGAGCCGAGAGTACATCAAGTATCACATGCTTAGTATGAGTGCTATGGTGATGTAGCTGCCTCTTTTTGCAGAACTTCATTTAAATTACAGACCCTTAAAAGATTATGTTGTAGGAGAGATTATTAAATAATGTGACAGCTAACATTTAAGTGCAAAGTGTGTATGGATGGAGCTACAGATGGAGAGAATGTTGAGCTGGATTTTGGGAATGGCGTGAAAATGTTTTGTTACTTCGGAGACATGTTGAATGGAGGGGGTGGGTATTCCTGGCAACTGTATTTAAAGTGAGATGTGCATATATAAAGTGAGAACTGATTGCTGTGCTAATGAGGATGAGAGTGACACTGAAACTGAAGAGAATGGTGTATACTGCATGTGTGATAAGTAGCATGGTTTATGGGAGTGAGACATGGTGATGAACAAGGAGCAACAGAGGAAGCTGGAAAAAATGGAAATAAAAATGGTCTAGTGTATGAATGGAGTATCACTAAAAGAGACAGATGGCTATAGAACCAGTAATAGATGTTGTGAAGAGAAATATAATGAGATGGTTGGGTCATGTGTTGAGGAAGGATGAAAGTTACTGGGTGAGAGGTGTAACAGAAATGAATATGGAAGAAAGTAGAAGAAAGGGAAGACCAAGAAAGACACGATTAAAAATGATAGAGGAGGAAATAAAAGCCAGGGGATTGGTGAGGGAGATGGAGATGATAGGGGGAAATGGAGAAGCTTGTCATGGGGCCTACAAGGTTGACCCCTGCATCAGCAGGGAAATGGCCTTAAAATACTTGTTTCAGTGTTTCAATGCATTGAGAGAAAGAGCACATTCATCGACAGAGTTAAATTTTATTGGGTGGCAATTGATGGTATAACATTTGTCCTTGGTCAAGTAATGTTATCTAACCCTTTAGCATTTACATTACTCTATATTTACTATTGTATTTTCACGGTAAACACTTTACCTCCCATAATATCGAATCTGCGAGATTTAGATATTATCTATTTTGAGAACAATACCTTAACATAAGTATGGGCAACTGGTTAGGGCCAGTTTAAACAGAATGAGGTGAGAGAATTCTAGCGAGATACAGCTGGTTTAAATGCTAAAAGGGTTAAGGGGAAAGAAAGGAAGCATCCATTATAGAGAACTGCCTCTGTGTCATTTTGGAAGTAAATGTTTTTGAAATGAGAAAAGAGAAGGGAACAGCTACATCTTAATCATTGCTTTGGTCAGGTGGGAGTAGAGAGTTACTGGAGTAGAATTGGTATTCACTTTAGGCAGACAATATTATTGTGTAGTTGTTATAGTTATAATAATAATAATAATTGTTTCTACTTTTGGCACAAGGCCAGCAATTATCCCAGTGCATTTCTGGTACTTTATTTTATCGACCCTGTAAGGACAAAGTTAACTTCGGCGGGATTTGAACTCAGACCATAAAGGGCAGTAACTCTATGCTGCAAAGCATGGCGTCTGACCCTCTACCGATACTGCCAATCCACAATAATAATAACGAAACTATTGTGTACAGTGCTCAGGTGCACTACAACTCATCAAAGGTGCATAGAATAATGTACAAATGTCAGGAAAGTGAACAGTTATGAGTCATGATATATACAGAGATACATGCATACGTGTGTATAGAGGGGGAATATCAGGTGTTGTGTTGGAAAATTTCAGGAAGCATAGAGGTTTTAAAGGATGCAGTGCCTCGGCAGCTAACAACTGATGCAGGTAGCTTGTTCCATGCTTCAGCAACACTGAGTGTGAAAGAATGTTTCTGAAAGTCATGGGAGCTGTGCTGTTTTCTGACTTTGTAGGCATAGGTGGAGTCTCCCATCTTTGAGTCAATAATGTTATGGGCAGAGGGGGATTTATAACTTGTGAAGCAATACTAGTGCAAAGGAAGATGACAGTATCTCATCCCTTAGAAAGGAAGAACTAATGCAGCAATCTCTTTAGTAAACAATAAAATATACAAAATCCAACCTCGGCTGGAACACTTTGAAGTAAAAAGTGGGCAGACATACTATAAAGTGGTTGTGTAGGTGTCATGACAAAAAGCACCCAGTACACACTGTAAAGTTGTCATGAAGGTGTCACGACAAAAAGCACCCAGTACACACTGGAAATGTGGTTGGTGTTAGGAAAGGCATCCAGCCATAGAAACCAAGACAAAATCAGCTCTGTATGAGCAAGACATGGTCATCTGACCTGGCTTGTCTCACAATGGGACAACTTGTCTAAACCATGCTAGTGTGGAAAATGGATGTGAAATGATGATGGTGATGAAGTTATTATTATTGTTGTAATTGTTATATAATTTGGAGAAGAATCTATCAAGTTATCTTCAAAGAAGAAAGACTTAATATTAGTGTGACACAGCAGCCAGTGTTAGTGTGACACAGCATCTGTGTTAGTGTGACACATCAGACAGTATTAGTATGACACAGCAGACAGTGTTAGTGTGACACCGCATCTGTGTTAGTGTAACACACTAGACAGTGTTAGTGTGACACAGAAGACAGTGTTAGTGTGACACAACAGCCAGTGTTAGTGTGACACAGCAGATAGTGTTAGTGCGACACAGCAGACAGTGTTAGTGTGACACAGTAGACAGTGTTAGTGTGACACATCAGACAGTATTAGTATGACACAGCAGACAGTGTTAGTGTGACACCGCATCTGTGTTAGTGTAACACACTAGACAGTGTTAGTGTGACACAGAAGACAGTGTTAGTGCGACACAGCAGACAGTGTTAGTGCGACACAGCAGACAGTGTTAGTGCAACACACTAGACAGTGTTAGTGTGACACAACAGCCAGTGTTAGTGTGACACAGAAGACAGTGTTAGTGTGACACAGCAGACAGTGTTAGTGTGACACAGTAGACAGTGTTAGTGCGACACAGTAGACAGTGTTAGTGTGACACAGCAGTATTAGTGTGGCACAGCAGTGTTAGAGTGACACAACAAACATGTTAGTGAAACACAGTAAACAGTTTTAGTGTTTCTATGTATACTGACTTAATCAAAAACAACAAGTCATCATCATCGTTTTTATGTCCATTTCTCGGCGCTTGCATGGGTTGGATGGGTCCTTCACAGCATGGCATTTCACCATTCATTGCTTTCCTTTGTCACCTTCTCTGCCAGTCTTAGTGATTTTAGGTCAGCTCTCACAACTTTTGCCCAGGTCTGTCTTGGTCATCCTCTATTGTGACTTCCTTCCACTGGGATTTACTGGGATTTCTTCACCCATCGGTCATTATCTATGTTCATCATATATCCATACCAACATATTCTTCTCACCTGCACACCATCTTGGATTCCTCTTAAACCCAGCCTCTCCCTCAGCTCATCCAAGCTCTGCTTTTCTCTCACATTTACATTGCATATCCAATGAAGCATGGTTGCTTCATTTCTCTCCAGTCTACGCATCTCCTCTGCAGTCACAGCCCATGTTTCACTACCATGCAGCATCACGCTTTACACATAGGCATCAATCATACAGTCATCGTTTTGAACGTTGGGAGAAACCTTTTGTTGTCAACAGTTGGAGTAGCTCTCTAAACTTCTTCCATCATATTGTATGTAGAGAAAAGCCTAGTCAATTAAACTATAAACAGAAACCATTAAGTTCCATAAGAGAGGGACCATGGGAAAGACTTTTTCAGTTGACACTTTCACAACTAACACTTTTTTTATAGCAAATTTGTCAATTTCTATATGAATTGTTGGATACAGAAGTTACTTCCATGTCTAATATGGACCATTCAACCAGGAAATAAGTGTCATACTTGCTGTCAGCTAATCAAACTGAAGCAAATAGGGAGGTGTGTCTTAAATAACAGTGCAGCACAGTGAGAGATTCTAAGTTGTTGTGTAACCTGCTAGTAACAGCAACCAAATTTTCCTCAAATCATACCCTACCATACATGTTGGATAATGTAGTTTTGTACACACCATGTCTGAGAAAAAGATAAGATGTTTATGGATGTGCTTGTGGATTGATTCAATCAGAGTTTTCTTGTGAGTAAATAACAATAAGGCTCTATTGAGCCCAATTTTGTTCAGTCTCAAATGAAGTAGAGGCAAGATGGCGCAGTATTTAAAATATTTGGCTCATATATTTGGCTGTGAGTTCAAATATGTTGTCATTTCATTGTGTATTTGGACAAAAGACTCTACACTACCTGTATTGGCTCATTTGACTTAATTGTCAGAAACAAACACTAGATTCAACTGTGACTGTTAATTCTGATAAACCAGTATTTTATCCAGAACAAGACCCCCCTCTCTCTCTCTTCGCCATCTCTTTCTGCATAAGATCATAGAACTGTATAGAATAACACTGGCTTTTAGAGTGTACCAATAGACATTCAAAAGTATTTTTAATAAAAAGACAAACAGGTCCTCAGTGATTGAAGCTGTATGTGTAAAATATTTGTTGATGACTTGCAAGATATTCAGGGTTATTTAAGATATTGAAGTTTTACTAAAATGAACTTGAATAAACAGAATTTGTGGCTTCATTGGTGATAATTGCTCCTTAATTCTGAAAAATTTGTTTACATTTATGTCAAATAATGTAAATTACACTTCTAAACTGAAGAGCCATATCACTGAAGACAGTCGCTGAATTGAGAGAGCTTTGAAATGCTTCCTACACAAATAGACTGCAGCTGCAGATAAGAGAGTTAATAGCATTCTTAGAATAACATCACTGTCATCAACTACAAAACTACAAGCACAATGGCTCAAATAATCTAAAGAAATGAAGAAGAAAGAAATGAAAATTCCTTTTTGTTTGTTTGTTTAAATCATAGTACGACCTACTACACCTCAGATGTAGAAATATTGTGTAGAAGGCGACTTTCATTCAGGATCAGATTCTACTAAAAAAATGTAGGAAGGAAAGTCATTGAGTAAAAAATTATGGCTGCTACCATAAAAGAACTGTTATATGAGAACTTTCTGAAAGGGGCTTAATGGGTTAGATTTACCCTCAGTAAACTTTTGTTTACTTTTCAATGTACTCTGCACACACACACACACACACACACACACACACACACACACACACACAATGGTATACGGCATTCTAGATATGCCCATCCTGTTTTTCTTTTTTTTAGAAATAATGTGTGTGTGTGTATGCGTGTGTGTGTGTATGCGTGTGTATGTATGTATGCGTGAGTATGTGTGCGTGTATGTATGTATGCGTGCGTGTATGTATGCATGCGTGCGTGTACGTATACGTGTGTGTATGTATGCGTGTGTGTATGTACGCGTGCGTGTACGTATGCGTGTGTGTATGTATGCGTGTGTGTATGTATGTATGTTCTTCTGGTTTTATAATTTCACAAAGTTTTATGTATGTATGTATGCTTGTATGTATGTATGTATGCGTGTGTGTATGTATGCATGCGTGCGTGTACGTATACGTGTATGTATGTATGCTTGTATGTATGTATAAATACACTGTATCCCTCTTTTTTAAGATGGTAGAGTGTCATATGTAGTGGTATTGATGATAGTGCTGATGGTGGCGGCAGCAATGGTGATAATAGTGCTGTTGGTGGTGGTGATGATGTGTAGGGGGTGCTGAGGATGTTGACTATTTTAATGAAAATGGTGGTGGTGCAGATGATGTGTGTGTGTGTATGTGTGTGTGTGTGTAAGTGTGTGTGTATGCGTGAGTGTGTATGCGTGTATGTGTATGCGTGTATGTGTATGTGTGTGTGTATGTGTGTGTGTGTATGCATGTATGTGTATGTGTGTGTATGCGTGTGCGGTGTGCATGTGGAGAGAGAGAGAGAGAGAGAGAGAGAGAGAGAGAGAGAGAGAGAGAGAGAGAGGGGGAGGGGGGATACTGAAATGCTAGAAAGTCAGACAGCACCAGTTCCTGAGACATGTGATAGTATGAAACTGTTGGAAGTGCAGCAACGAGATGTGAGGAAACCAAGGACCCATACTCCCACACATACTTCAATTGTTGAAGCATGACCCCTTATAGGAGAAACATCTACCCTTTAACTGTTCTCCAGTTGTAGATTGATTACCACACAGTGGGGTAACTATGTGTAGTGTTACTGCATCATGTATGTAGAGTATGGTAAGACATGCTCTACAGAATACAACCCTGCACTCGTGGTGGGGGGCCCTAAAATGAGAAACCAGCTTGATGGCTTCTCAAAATAAGTGATTTTAAATAGAAAAGGTAACTTTAGGGGTGGAAATGGGAAGAATGCTGCTGATACCTGAATAGGGGTTGAACCTTACAAATAATCTTTTACTCCAATCATGTCTATGATTGCTATTCTTCTTTAATTCCAGGTTGTGTTGGATTGAGAAGTCCTATGAACAAAAGTATTCCAACCATAAGAAAGGACATTGGCCAGCATGACCTTTCTTTATTTAAGCCTGTAGTGTGGGCTTTCAGGGAATTTGGCTATTATTTCTAGCAGGTTGAGCAACTACTTAGAGGTATCTTTGTCAGCTTGCTGTATAGGATAGTAGCATGCTAGGTTAGGTGGCAGAACAGTAGTATGGCAAAGTGGTATGGTTGTTGTTAGGACATATGAGGAAAGCAATTCCAACTGAGACAATCCTGACTTTTATATCATGACTTGTATATCATGAATTATATTATCTAATATACTTTTTTTTTTAAAGCAGCAGAGTGTGATCTGAGGGAGGTTTAGTTGTCAAGTCTAGCAAGTCAAGTGTTAGCATGTTGGTTTGTAGGTATTGTTATAGTGGGATACAGCATGTTGGTGTGGGAAAATATGTTGAGATAGATTTGAAATATAAACTGCCATATGGTGTGGCAGGTTTATGCAGGAGTGTGGGGTGGCAATGAGGTATAGCAGTTTAATATTGCAGTGCAGTAGTGCATTTGTAGAGTATAGCAATGCATGTAAGATGACAGTGGTGGATTAAAACATGGTAAAGCTCTACCTATTATAAAGCTTGGAGGCACCTCGTTAAAAAAATTACAGCAGGTCTCACAAGAAATGAAAACATATAAGCCTTTTGATTATTTTGAGGCACCTTTTTGCTTGAAACCCTAAGCTTATTTTGCTTAATGGAAAATCCAGGGCTGATGAGAGTATAGTACACTAGAAGAGTACACTACATCAGAATGGTGGGGGTTAAAGAAATAAATGTTTTTCATACCAACTAACTTAGACAGCTACCAACCTATGGTCATAGTTAAAAGGATCTAAACTATTAAAGTAAGTAACCAGCCTAGATAAGCCGTAACTCAATCAGTTACAATAGCATAAAATGTTAAAAGAAAGCAATTGACATAAACAACAAACTCATTGTTTGAAACAGTAGAACCTTTTATTCACCAAGTCCAACCATATTTCCACAGGATTTAAAAAAAAGTCTGTATTTTACTCAACCAGTTGCCAGGCTTTGATGTTTAGGGCGTCGATGTTCAGGGATGGGAAGGTGCTTCAGAATGTTATAGGTGGGCACTGTAATTCAAGGAATGCATTTCAGGACATTTCTTATAAATTCTCTTTTCTAAACCTGAAGGTGCACCATTGAAAGGTGTGGTGGGGGGAGTGGGCAATGTTCAGGGATGGGAAGGTGCTTCAGAATGTTATAGGTGGGCACTGTAATTCAAGGAATGCATTTCAGGACATTTCTTATAAATTCTCTTTTCTAAACCTGAAGGTGCACCATTGAAAGGTGTGGTGGGGGGAGTGGGCAGTGCCACGTAGTGTCCTACAGTCCCCTGTTAACAAGCCCAATTTTACCATAGCAATTTGAAGTTATTACACTAGTAGGTTTACATCAAGAAAATTATACCAAAACCAAAGAACACTTGCAAAGACTTATAGAAACGTGATACAAGTAAATTCAAGATCCAGTCTTATGTAATGCTGCATAGCTATTATTAGTAATTTCTTATACTGATTCAAGACTGTATAGAGACCTTATTTGGAAAGTCCTCAATAATATGAATATCTATCTCTCATCATATCTTATGCAAGTACAAGTTGTAGTCAATAGATGATGACAACATCAGTACCACCCTAATGCTATAATATTAACCATTTCATGATTCATTTCTACTGTACTGCACTTTATTTCATTTAATTAAAGAATTTTGAGGGATTTCCTAAAATTATTCAATATTTACTTTCTAAAATATGGCTCATATAAAATTATGCTGAAAGATTTTAATTTAAATAGAAACTTTTTAATTTAAATAGAGTGGTCTTGTTTTATAGAACCTCAGAGGGTTTTGGGTGGGTTGGTATGAAAAGGATTAATTAATATAAATTTCTGACATAGGCACAAGGCCACATTTGGGAGGTAGGTAGAGTAAATGAAATCAATCCCAGTACTTGACTGTTGCTATTTATTAACGTCAGAAAAATACAAGTTAAAGTTAACTTTGTCAGGATTTGAAATCAGAATATAAAATGACACAATTAAATACTACCGTACATGGAATTTGTGTTCAACACTGATTCCACCAATAATTTTCTATGTAATTCTATTGTTCATAATATTGATTTCTGACATTAACATATGAACAGACATTTTGTGGAAAGGACACAGCTTTACACCAGTAGATTACTGTACGTTTTTTATTGAGCCTGGAAGGATAGATGACAAAGTTTACCTCATCAGGATTTGAACTTAGAATGTAAGGTATTTTGGTATTCTCACTATTATATTCTGCCAATCCATGTGCACAAAATACTATTAAATTAAATAAGCAATGTAGTCAATCCACACACCCATATACCTAAACAGATGCAAGCTGTTACAATATACAAACAACATTTCCAATAGGAAAGACAAATTTATTTTTTAAAGCCCAGTCCACACTGTAAAGTGATCGTGTATGTGCCACAACAAAAAACACCCAGTACACACTGTAAAGTAGTCATGTAAGTGTGTCACAACAAAAAGCACCCAGTACACACTGTAAAGTGGTCATGTAGGTGTCACAACAAAAAGCACCCAGTACACACAGTAAAGTAGTCATGTAGGTGTCACAACAAAAAGCACCCAGTACACACTGTAAAGTGGTCATGTAGGTATCACAACAAAAAGCACCCAGTACACACAGTAAAGTGGTCATGTAGGTGTCACAACAAAAACCACCCAGTCCACACTGTAAATATAGCTGGTGTTAGGAAGGGCATCCAGCTGTAGAAATCAGGCCCAAATCAGTTTTGTGTGAGTAAAAGTCTTCTGACCTGGCTTGTCTCACAATGGCATAGCTTGTTTAACCCATGCTAGCATGGGGAAAAATGGCCGTTAAACGATGATGATGATGATAAATAGTTAAACAAATACTAGTAAACACCATTGCTACCTGATACCCAGTTTTAGACCACAGAAGTGTTAACTGATACCCTTATTAGATAGAATAGTTTCTCTAAAGAGGTATATTCTCTCTTCCACCCTGGAATGATATAGCTTTTTACATTTGCCATAAGCTAATTAACCAAAGATATATATCCTAGCTGCTTTTGCCCCTTCCTCCACTTCTCCCTCTCTTTTTCTTCCTCTCTCTCTTTCTCTATCAATATTTAAACAGATGCAATACTTCTCCCCTACTTCATGCATTTCTTTCCACCCTATACTCTCATCCTTCCATCACCATCTAAACACTTTTCACTCCCCCATGACAACATACCACCAACATCACCATCACCACCACCACCACCACAGCAGCCTCCAAGCTGCTCTCAGATATGAATAGCTTCCCAAAACAAAATAACCCTCTTCTTTTCTAGCCTTTCAATCCAAAAGGGATGTGGGGTGGAGCTAAGGTAAAATCAAGGTGGGGTGGCAGGTTTTACATGAGAAATTAAAGAGAACACTGAAAAAGAATGAAAAACCCCTCTTGATAAGAGTGGGTAGATGATACGAGAGTGAGGAGAGCTATATGTATGATGGGGAGCATGCATTGATTTCACCAGACACTCCCCTATAAAAGCACTTTATGTCCACCTACAAACCCACTCTGCTATATTCCTGGGAACTTTGGGAGAGTTAGGGATTGAGCCTTAAACAAAGGCAAAAACATCAATCACTCTTGCAAGACACACACACACACACCTTGTCATGCTTTATATATGCTAGTAGTAGTACAATAGTATATATATATAATAGTAAAAGTACAATCACAGGATGGATTA
This sequence comes from Eledone cirrhosa, assembly GCA_964016885.1. Lineage (NCBI taxonomy): Eukaryota > Metazoa > Mollusca > Cephalopoda > Octopoda > Eledonidae > Eledone > Eledone cirrhosa. The sequence goes on along the minus strand of OZ024740.1, from coordinate 308,651,659 downwards.
TGAATAAATGTGTATATGAAAATTCACACACAATATATTAATAAACATATATTTAATCTCAGTGTGAAAATATAACCTGTGGATAAACCACCAGGGCTTCAGCAGCTGAGAAATATGTTTGACGAGTTTGATATTTATTAATACTTATGAGAGAGAGAGAGAGAGAGAGAGAGAGAGAGAGAGAGAGAGAGAGAGAGAGAGAGAGAGAGAGGATATTGATCTATATTAAAGATATGATATTAATAGTAGCAAGTGTCAGAATCAAAAATAGAAGTTCACCAGAGAACTACAATGTTTTATGACCAAACCATTTCACAAGTGTTAGGAGAGGTATTGATGGTTGAGCAATACAATAGCAACTAATCTTACTGTCAATAATTGTCCAAAACCTGATGGACTCTAGGTGTAGGCTCATCAGACAGCCTGTGTTCATGTGTGGGTGGGTGTGGGGTGGGGGTGGGTGGGGGGTGTATTATGTTTTATTTTACATCAATAAAGGCTGTTGTAATACAAATTTCATTGACTGGCTGTTTGCAACTGCTGTGTGGGTGTGTGTTGTATGTAGAGAGAATAAAAGTGTTCAAATTGGAAGACAGTATGAAAAAATCTATAAAACCTATATGTATAACAAGCACACATAGAGTCTACATATAAATACGCACATGCAATAATAGAAATATACTCATGACACAGACATAGACTTTAACATACATAACATAAATATATATATATATAGTGGTAAAAAACCGGGTGGCCATATCTGCAGTAAGAGAGCACTCAGTCTATAGTTAGTTCTACAACAAATTAGCAAACCATACTCGGGGTCCTGCATTTCATCTAATGGCTCCTCAACTCAAGTTCAGATTGGAAGACACAGTATGTGTTGAGAATGCATTGGGTGAAATGCACATCCTCAAGTATAGTTTGCTAATTTGTTGTGGAATCAAATCTCTCGCTATATCATCATCATCCTCTTCGTTTAACGTCCATCTTCCACGCTACCATAAATATATATATAAAGGTTAAGGGTAAAGATCCTCGCCCCCTTCGGTCATGAATGACCATGGGATTTGTACTTAGAAAGTTCCTTTCTGAGGCACAAGTCCAGGCAAGGTTGTTTGTGGAAGACCAGCAGTTGCCCATGCATCCCAGCCTCCTCTCTCCACAACACCGATGTTGTCCAAGGAAAAGGCAATGGCCGATACAGCTTGGCACCAGTGATGTCGCAACTAATTTTTACAGCTGAATTATATACACATACATGTATGTATGCATATATAGACATATACAGTGGGCTCCCATTTAAGACAGTTTTAAATAGTGCGGTTTTGAGCATATACTATTAGAAAATATTTGTTTAAATTTACAAAAAACTGTAAAACTCTCAACATCCTCTTCCACATGGAACTGCATCCAGTATAGGAGAAATTCTAACCTATTCTGCTATAATTTTTTTCAGCATTTAAACGGGTTGTATCTGACCAGAATTCTCTCACCCCTTTCTGTTCAAACCAGCTGTAACTGGCCACTCATACTGATGTTCAGGTATTGTTCTCAAAATAAATAATATCAAAATCTCATAGATTCGATATTATGCGAGATAATTACGTGAGATAAAGCCTTTACCATGAAAATACAATAGTAAATATAGAGTTGCTTATTTCTTTGCAACACAGGTTGTATTTGTAGAATTTGTTAATTGTATTACATATGGGTGTGTTACTCTTTTGGGTAAGGAATGGCTTCCAAAAATAGATAGGTGGAAAAAGGCAGCAGTGAAAAACCTAAGAGGGCTGGAGAATTGCTATATCTTCAATAGATGTTGCAAGTGTTGGATCAATTGGAAACCATGTGATCAAAGCCTCCTGAAGTGTGAGAAGGTGATATGCACCCATTTTACTTTTGCCAGGATTCATACTGCACTTGATGCTAAGTCAAATTAAGGCATTGCAGAATGAGACAGTCAATGATTTTTAGAGCTTCTCTACACTCAAATGAGGAATGAAGGAGATTGTACAGGTAACCAGGGAAGTTAGTGGGGAAAGCCTCTGTAATATGATCAAGGAAGACATCGTAAAACACATCAAAGAGCCTCAGGAAATCCTTACAGATGAAGACCTGAAAGAACTGCTGAAATCATCGCTAGAAGAGGAAGAAGCTGAAGATGATGGGGGCTCACCCATCACTGCAGACTCTAAATATGTTCACAGTAATTTTCACAAAAGGCCCAAGTTTTAAAAGATATGAAATAAATTGCACGACCCTTTGATAAAACAAAGTCTTTGTATCACCCATGTGATCACAGCTGATCTAGAACCACTGCAATAGTTTTTTGACAGAGTCAAGAAAAAAGAGCAGCATCTTCCTACAACTATATTGTTGTTTTTTTTACCACAATGAATATTCACAATTGGGAAGCTTCATTCTACTCTAAAAAATCCAGCCCACTGTATATTATTCACATATGCACTACAAAAACACATACATACTAATACATCAAATATAAATATATATGCACACATCAATATACTCATATATACACATCAGATATAAATGCATTCACAGATGCACCTCAATATAATATACCCACATTATACACATGCACATATACACATACACATGCAGACATGCACACATACACATGTATACATGCACATGAAAACATACATATATGCAATCATACAGATGCAAACATACACACATACATATGCCCACATACACATGTCCACATACATGCACTAAATTCATTAGATGTATAAATAAACAAATCAAGTTACATCATGGAGTCTACTGTATATGCATCACACCCATTTATGTCTTAATTACATCACATTCTAAGTATGCTGTACTGTGGGATTTCTGTGTTATGTATACTCTAAAAAGTATTGGGGAAATTAGAAATATGAAATATAGTCATCCCAACCCAGAAATTACCAAAATAATAGTTGATGACTATAAACAACAGTTGAGAAAATCAGGTAAAGTATCCCTAGAGACAAGTATTTATGACGTATATCACAAACAAATTAAATAACAGCACATGCAATCTACATAATGCAACAAAAACCATATACTGCAGCCTATATGTTGACACCAGCACTCAATGCACTCTACAGAAGAAGACCCATACACAAACACAGTTAGCACCAAATCTGAACTACACATACACAGAGACACACACACAGAGACACACACACGCACACACACACAGACAGACAGACACGCACACACACACACACACACACACACACATACACACACACCACACACATACACACACACACACCACACACATATACTAGACACACAAAAACATAAATACCAACAAATGCATACTCTCGGGTTCCAAATAATAGGAGTGGAATAAATGGGGTGTTGGAATAAGGGGGAGAGTTAGAATAAACAAGTGGGAGTAAGTGGGGGGGGGGGGATAAGTGGTGGTGAGGGAATCAGTGATTTTTCTAGGTTGTCTCTGTTGATTTTTTTTTTTTAAATCAGAATTTATAATCCCCTCACCTTCAAATTAAGACATTCTGGGTGGGACAAATTGCATTTACTATGGTGAATTTAATTTCTATTCTGCCATCGAAACAGCTTAAGCCTGATTTTATGACTTACACATTTCACAGGATAAGCACACATTACTTTCTTTAAAGTATAGCTTACTAATTTGAAAATTAGTCTTACTAGTCTTTAATTAGTAACAACATATATATATGTGTGTGTGTGTGTGTGTGCGTGTGCGTGTGTATGAAAGCTGGTTTGACTCTCCTTTCAATTAGCATGTTTTGTTGTATGTGGCAAAAGTTTTCATTCAAATTGTTTCAAAAATATACTCACCACCCCTGCCACCAACAATAAGTATTAAAAGATTTTTAATCAAATCTATATTTAAGTCTCTTTTTCAACCACACCTAATTTTAAACAACCATTGTCTAATATGAACAAATTCAAATTATAAGATTCATCAACCAACAATTACCATCTTGAAATTGTGCAAAAATGAATGTTTACTATGACACTGCTATACAAGTAAAAGCATTATATGCCATGCTAATGTGAAAACAAATAATATTTTGAAATTGTATGTTGGATTGAGTTTAAATTCTCTCAAAATTCAATATGCTCTACAATTTAATTCATTCAGGAACCCACTTAAAACGAACAATACAAATGTATTAAATTCCATATGGAGTTTCAAAAAATAACAATATAAACTGGAATCAAGAGGAAATTGATTTGCTTGGCCCAACTATACAATCATTCCATCAGTCATTGTATGCTGTGCACTTCAGAATCTTATGAAATAGTATTTTCAAAATTTTTAGTTCTTAAATATTTTGAAGTAATTTTTAGTTATAGACAGAAAAGATTTTGAAAGCTAAAATTTTTAGAACTATTTATTAGATAATGTTACATAAAAAATTGACCTCTCTGAAATAAATCTGATGGAGACTTGGAATATTCAATGAGAGATTGATTTTCCTCTATAAACACTGGATTTCTTATGCAGCGATTGTAGAAACTTATGTTCATCACAATTCAACAATTTATGAAACTTCTGTTCTCAATCCTGACCCTTTTTTGTAGTTTGTCACAAAATTCTGAAAGATATTAATTTCTATAAACTATCTATCCATAAGCCTTATAGTAGGAAAATAGCTCATAGAAGTAATCTCCCCCGGATGTTAAACGATGATGGTGATCATGGTTATCATGATATATATATATGTGTGTGTGTGTGTGTACACAGATACAATTGTTTCTAATCAAAATGTTTAATTCTTCCTTCATTAAACATTTTAACATCAACTTAACTACACACAAACATATATTCTCCCTTCTTCTCTGCCTAAATATCTCATTTTCTTTTCTTTCCTAACTTAAAAGGAAAAGAACTAAGAGTTTGTTATTCAACAACATTAGCCAGACTACTTCATCCTACCTTCATCTGAACCATGGCCCCATATTAACAGAAATGGTATAAAGAGGAGCAAAACTTTAGCAACCTTTCTTCTGAGTTAAAATATGTACCTTGGTGGGGGGAGAGGGTAGTTTATTTAATGAAATAAAATAATGTTTTAGTGAAATGACTGTTTGGTGAAATGACTGTTTGGTGAAATGACTGTTTGGTGAAATGACTGTTTGGTGAAATGACTGTTTGGTGAAATGACTATTTGGTGAAATGACTGTTTGGTGAAATGACTGTTTGGTGAAATGACTGTTTGGTGAAATGACTGTTTGGTGAAATGACTTCTTGGTGAAATGACTTCTTGGTGAAATGACTTCTTGGTGAAATAATTTTTTGGTGAAATAACCTTTTGGTGAAATGACTGTTTGGTGAAATGACTGTTTGGTGAAATAACTTTTTAGTGAAATAACTTTTTAGTGAAATAACCTTTTGGTGAAATGACTTTTTGCAGAATAATCTTTAAAAATATTTTACAAATTAAATTAAGAAAAATTTAAGATAAGTTAAAAAATATATTCTTGTATCAGTTTCATGAATTACATATAACAGACATCACAAATCTGGGTTTACTGTGATGTAAAGGAGCAGAATATGACTAAATACCAGGCATTGACTAACCATTTCCTCTTTGTGCCTGTCACCATTGAGGCATCTGGTATCTATAGTCTAGAAGCTGCCATTTTCAGAAGGAACACCACGAGGTGGAATGGCTGATGCAGCAGATATCGCTGGCTGTATATTTTGTATGTGTGACACAGCAGCTAAGATGTACCATCCAGCCAAGAGTGTTTATTTACCCCCTTCCCACATTTCTCCCCATTTTAAAAAAATTTATCACTGTTGTAAATTACAGTCTTAATAAATCAATGTTCCTTCAGTAAAACAAACAAACAAAAAAAAAACTACTATAATTATTTGATCATAAACAGCATTATATCCACCTCTAATGTTCTTTAGTTGCTCATTAAGTGAATTGTTTTGACTTTTTATTTAAACTACTGGTTAGAGAATAATTTTCTGAATAAAATATTTTTTATGTTTGCTTAATATATTTTCTTTCGCCTACATTGTTGTTTATTTAAACTCTGTCTTGTTTTGATGCCACAAACTGTTGGCTGTACTCCATCTGTGAGTACAGCCAACTCTAAACTATTTTGTTTAACTAACTCTTTAATGTTCTCGTGTTAATTTTTTAAATTAAATTTTCAGATAGAGATTCTATTTTCATTATATATTAAAAATTATTCTATATCTAAAATTGCTTTATAGTTAAAATTAATTTACAAAATAATATTTTTATAAAATTATTCTATATCTAAAACTGTTCTATAGTTAAAATTGATTTACAAAATAGTATTTATATAAAATTGTTCTATATCTCAAATTGTTCTATAGTTAAAATTAATTTCTAAAATAGTATTTTCATAAAATTATTCTAAAAGTCATTTTGATAAAAAAAAAAATCTGTTTCAATAAAAAGTTGTTTGATGGAAAGTTGTGGTACCAGTTTATTGCTGTAGGTGGTGAAAACACTATATAGTAGTAATGAGCCTTTCTACAGGATAAAATAGGTACTATGAGAGGGGGGGGGGAGGGCAGATACTGTATAATTGATAAGTTTTTCATTAGTACTACAGTGAATAGTTTAGCTGTATTTCTATATTTGTAGCTCTCTCATTTGTGACAATTGGGGAGAGGTGGTTAACATCAGGCCAGTCCTGATAGAGAATGATTATGATTAAAGGGTATTCCAGTCATGATCATCCTGTTTCTTTTGGTTTTCAGGCAAAGATTTCTATAACCTAATATGTCCTTTCTATTTCTATAACCTAATATGTCCTTTCTATTTCTATAACCTAATATGTCCTTTCTATTTCTATAACCTAATATGTCCTTTCTATTTTAAAACAGAGAAGTGTAAATAACATGCCCTTCATATTTTAAACAGGAAGGTGTAAACTGAAAGAGATTTTACTGTCATTTCAACATAAAGAAACCCTCAGTTGATAATGAGGGTGGTACAGTCAGTAGTGATTAGAGGAGATAATGGTGGTTGGACATTATTGCTAGATAAGAAAACCTCTTTCCACCACCACCTTACATGCAGGTGGTTGAATGGACTGGAGGGTAAATCAATGACTCACACAGGAAAGAGAAGAGGAAATGGAGTGTGTGTGAGAGAGAGAGAGAGAGAGAGAGAGAGAGAGAACTTCAGGGATAAGGAAAATAATAGTACACCTGAAATTATTAGTATTGTTTAACCCCAGGTCACTGTTGGTTGAGCAGATTTATAAACAAAGGCAGTCCAGCTATGATCATCCTATATTCTATTTGCATAGAGCCCAAGACCAATCACATTATTCAATGTATTCTTTTATATAATAATTGTTTCTACTATTGGCACAAGGCCAGAAAATTACCCAGTACATTACTGGTACTTTATTTTATCGACCCCGTAAGGATGAAAGGCAAAGTTAACCTCGGCGGGATTAGGGTGAGATTTGAGATAGATTTGGCTACTGTTTCTAGCAAGTTTAGTGACCGGATACATAGGCCCCTTTGGTTTAGAAGCCTGGAATCAGAAGGATTAGAAGGATTAAGTGAATAGAGGAAGGAAGATGTCTCCATGTTTCTTTTATATATGAGAGAGAGAGAGAGAGTAATGTTTTGTCCCATACCTGATAACTAGAATGCAATAACATTCAATCTGTACACACCTGAGTTCACCTGTAGCTACTACACTCAGCCTAATGTCTCCCATTCCACATTTTCTGTCTCCAGTTTTACACACAAAGTCCTTTTTCACTTCCCCCTACATATGCACACACAGACACACACACATTTTCTTCACTCATATTTACTTGCACACAAATATATCTATAGTTTAAGATATGTATGCATAAATAAATACACAATAAAGCACCAGTAATGCACTGGGGTCAATTTAATCGACTTTCCCTTCCCCCAAAATTGCTGGTCTTGTGCCTAAAGCAGAAACAATTATTATTATCATTATAGGCATACTTACATACATACATACGCATGTGTGTATCTGTACATGTGTGTATGTCTGTCTGTATGTATGTATGTACGTGTGCATGTGTGTATGTATATGTGTATGTATGTATGGATGTATGTGTGTGTGTATGCATGCATGCATGTGTGTATGTGTGCATGTGTGTGTATGTATGCATGTGTGTGTGTGTATGCAGTGTGTGTATGTATGCATGTATGGAAACAATAATTGATTAGATTCAGGTATGTAAAAACAGATTTAATAGTGTGTTTAAGAGAACCCTACTTTCTCACCTTTGTAGGTGGCTCAGGTGATTGTGGTCTTACTTACTGCAAGCACACTTGTGTGTGTTGTGTGAGAGAGTATGTGTGTGTGTGTGTGTGTGTGTGTGTGTGTGCGAGGGAGAGAGAGTATGTATGTGTGTGTGTGTGAGAGGGAGAGAGTGTGAGAGTATATGTGTGTGAGAGTATATGTGTGTGTGTGAGAGTATGTGTGTGTGCGAGTGTATGTGTGAGAGAGTATAGGTGTGTGTGAGTGGGTGTGTGTGTGTGTGAGAGAGAGTGTGTGCATGTGTGTATGTGTGTGTGTGAGAGAGAGAGTAAGCCAGTTGTCAGTTGTTGAGAAGGAGAGAAAGCCGTTGAGGAGGAGTAGGAGAGAGAAGGAGTTAGAGGAGGAGTAGGAGAGAGAAGGAGTTAGAGGAGGAGGAGGAAACAATTACTATTTATTTTCTATAGTCACTGCTATGCCAAGGTAATCTGGCTTATTCTGGAGTTACTGTGGTAAAAGGGAATTCCTCCCTCCATAATCAAAACTAAGATGAGTTGGTAGTGAAAGGAGGGGTGTAACCCTTGAGGATATTTACACCATTGATGAAAATAGTATCAATATTATTGTTGAAAGCATCATCATCATTTGAAGATTGATGATATATATTATATACAAAAATAAATATATGTGCATACACATATTTGTATGCACAGACACACACACACATAAGTGTATATATATATATATATATATATCATCATCATCACCGTTTTACGTCCATTCCTCCACGCTAGCATGGGTTAGATGTGTTGTCCTGTTGTGGGCAACGCCAGGTCAGGTGACCATGTCTTGCTCTGGCTTGATTTCTACAGCTGGATGCCCTTCCTAACACCAACCTCATTTACAGTGATTGGTGGGTGCTTTTTTGCCATGGCACCTCCACGACCACTTTGCAGTGGAATGATAGGGACTGGGGTCACTATCATCTCATTTCTACAGCTGAGTAAACTGGAGCAATGTGAAATAAAGTGTCTTGCTCAAGGAAACAACACATCACCCGGTCTGCGAATTGAACTCACAACCTTTCGATTGCAAGGCCAATGCTCTAACCATTAAGCCATGTGCCTTCACATACACACACATTAAATCATAAATTTTTTAACACTAAAAGTGAAGTCATTCTTTTCCTTTTTTTCATATATATATATATATATATATATATATATATATATATATATATAATGGAAAATGAAAAATCAGTGATGCATCGGAACTCAATTTATTGCGTATTACAATTGTTAAAGTGCTCAACCGGCATACCGCCTATGGACGCATCTTAACTACCATAAGACATATATATATATATATATATATATGTCTTATGGTAGTTAAGATGCGTCCATAGGCGGTATGCCGGTTGAGCACTTTTTTATATATATATCATAGGGCTATATATGAAAACATATAGGATATATTTGCTATGATTATTTTAAAGCCATAATCATGTCACATCTATCTATCTATATATACATACATATACATATATATATATATATATATATATATATGTCTTATGGTAGCTAAGATGCGTCCATAGGCGGTATGCCGGTTGAGCACTTTAACAATTGTAATACGCAATAAATTGAGTTCCGATGTATCACTGATTTTTCATTTTCCATTCTATATATATATATATATATATATATAATATATATATATATAATATATATATATGAAAAAAAGGAAAAGAATGACTTCACTTGTAGTGTTAAAAAATTTATGATTTAATGTTATAATATAATATAATAATATTATGAGTTGGTAGATCCAGTTCTTCAATGAGTTCGCAAGTACCGCATCAAGGGTCCCCGCATTTCTTAACTTGCATTGCTTCATTATTAGATGTAAATTTTGCCTTGGTAAGCAGTTTCTTTAGGTTGGGTGCTTGGCGTCTACTATATATAATTTGTGCGTCTTTTATTAGTGCATTCATTTTGGGGGACTGCTGGAGAATCGGGAGATATTGTTTGGCGGCTTTTACAATGTTGAAGTTCCTTGGATTGTGAGTGATGACAAAAGGGTTAACTGTTTTTTCCATTCTATTTTGTCGCTTTGTTTTTCTCAGTGTTGTCACTGGGATGTTCTGGGCTTTGGAGATGGTTGTATTGATGAGGTTCACCGGATATTCTTGTCTCTTAATGAACTTTTTTAATTCATATAATATTTTTTCCTGTAGTGTAGGGTGTGTCACTATGGTGCAGATGTGTCTTGCCATGTTAAAGGGAATGTTCCTTTTGGTATGTGAGGGGTGTGCTGAACGGAAATTCAAGTATTGGTGTGTGTCTGTTGGTTTGTAAAATAAGACCGTTTTGATATTTTCCAGCATAAAATGAGACCTGACTGCCTTCCTCCAACTCGGTCTTTGAAAACCCATCCAATCCTTGCTAGCAGGAAAAACAGACATTAAATGATGATGGTGATGCATATATACATACATATACACACATTTACACACACATATATGTGTGTGCATGATAAGAGGACCCACTCGGACATGATTCACCATGGGTTTGCACTTGGAAAGTTCCTCTCTAAGCAAGGTGTTTTGTGAAAGATTAGCAGTTGTTGAAGCATGCCATTCTCTCTTCTCTGTGCTATCAATATTGTCCAAAGAAAAGGCATAGGTTGATACAGCTTAGCACCAGTGTTGTAACAACTCATCTTTACCAGTTGTGAGGACTAGTGAAATGTGAAATAAAGTGTTTGTTCAAGAACACAATGCATTACTCAGTTTTGGAATCAAACATGACCTTATGATTACAAACCCAACACTCTAACCACTATATATATATAAATGCTAATTTTAAGTTTAATCAATACATATAAAATGTATATCAATAATGTCTCTATGTTCCTCAGTACAAAGCTCAATAAACTTCTCAGAGCATCTATGATATAAGTATAAATGATATATAACAGAATATACCCACTTAGAAACAAACTAGTATTTTTTACAAATTATATGTAGAACACATAGAACAAATAATATACAAATTTAAATACATACTCCTAGGTGTTAAAGTCGGCTATACTTACATAGACAGATATGTTTCGGCAAATCAAAAAGGGAATGCTAACCTTCGATCACAGTAATTAGTATTGATTAACAATTATTGATTTTGGTAAACATTTAAAGATCATGATTACCTTCATCAGTATGATTAGGTCTTTGTTATATATATATATATATATATATATGAATGTGGTACTAATATCTATATAAACATATATCATGCTCCAATTGTTTCTCAGTTGACATACCCTGTTATATATCGTTTATCTTATATATATATTATATATAGAGAGATAGAGCACATTATAAATATAGCACATTCAAGAAACTATCAGTTTCATACACACTGGTGATAAAGACACTTATTTGGCAAAAACGTTGTGTGTTTAAAATGGCTAATCATTGGCCTTGAATGATATCAATGTATAAAATATCGACTTGTTGACTATTACCCTCGCTAACATACCAAAAACAGAGGGAACTCATAGAGATAGTGTTATGGATACAACATTATTAATATCTTGCATAAAAAACAACATATAATTAAGTAGAATATTAGAATATTATTTACATCACATTAGCAATTAAAGACAGTTTATGCTTTTCCAAAGTACGGAAAAGTAGAACCTGTCTTCATATTTATTTAGATACCAATATTCCATTGGGTGCTAGTGTACATAATCCCACATCTTAGATAGAGAAATATAACCAGCATGGAGTGCTTAAGCCTGATTACACAACGGCTTAATGATTGTGGTGATGCAAGTGCAACACTTGCAATTAATTAAACATTGAAATAAGACAACTATATATATATATATATATATATACACACACATATACAAAGCACTCACAACTTAGTAATTACAGTTAATCTCAGCAATGGCATGATGGCATTAATGCAAACAGGGAATATTTCAAATATAATGTAACTATAAATTTATAAAACTTGATACCACTATGATTTCTTTTTATTCATATTCCTTAAGAGTAAGCTAATGATTGGCTGCCTTCTCTGTATGTATATTTATACCTACATAAATAAATATATATATATATATAGATAGATAGATATACACACACTCACATACATATATATATATATTTGTAACCATGAATAACACGTTTCACAAATGACCAGCTTGAAGCCTTAATTGGTTTAAATCAACTCAACTTTAGGACTAATTTGCTCATCAGATACAATGGAGATTAGAATCAGAATATGTCCATCTGTTTGTGTAAGGAATTGGGCTTGCCGCGATTAAGGCTGCATGCTGGTAATTTGCGAAACACAGGATTTTGAAAAAAAAATATGTTGAACTGAACCTTTGATCTTTTATTTAAGATAAATACACTGCATATAACAAACGAATGTCAGTAATCCACACTTTTTAACACTGTATATCCAATTCATGTAAAAGCATTGTGCTGAAACATATATATATAAAAGAGGATAATTGAAAGTGGATAAATTCATTCATGTTTTAACAGGGTGTGTTGAAGCTTGATGTGTCATTTAGGTAAAATTATGCACGACACAAAATCCAGGGTATAACCCGTGAAAATCATAGAGCATAAATTCAGAGGAAATAACCAAAGGCTTTATTCAGGTAAAACCATGTATATATACAACCGTTTCAAATTTTGTTTATTTACAGTTAGCTTATTTCGAAATTACCTGCCTTTGAAGAGATCTCATATATTTTTTCCAAAAGAAATTACATTCAACCATGGTAGTGGCTATCTATCTATCTTTATATAACAGGCTGAATGAGTTCGAGTGTAAAACCCAATGAAACTGTTGTAACTAATTATATATATATAGTAATAATAATAAATGTAAAGACTAAAATCCAAAGAGGGCTCGATAAGGATAAATATATATCAAATATATAAGAACCCTAGAGCAAATATTCATTATTTATATATATATATCATGCCCCCACACCCTCCCACTGCAAAGTGGTCGTGGAGGTGCCATGGCAAAAAAGCACCCAGCCCACACTGTAAAGTGGACGTGTAGGCGCCACGGAAAAAAGCACCGAGCACTCACTGTAAATGAGGTTGGTGTTAGGAAGGGCATCCAGCTGTAGAAATCAAGCCAAAATCAGTTTCTGTATGAGCAAGGCATGGTCAGCCGACCAGACACTGCCCACAGCAGGACAACCCATCTAACCCATGCTAGCATGGAAGAACGGACGTAAAACGGTGATGATGATGATGATGATGATATATATATATATAAAATTGAGTTTATATGAATCAACATTTCATGTGTGTATGCACATGTGTTGCTATTGTTATAGTTGTGTTTGTTAAGTTGTTGTTGTAACAGTTATTGATATGTTGTTACTACAATTGCTTTTGTGGTTTTTCTTATTCTTGTTGTTTAACAGTAGACTTGAGGTTAAATGCATTCAAACCATATCCATTCCATCTGTTATTTGGATTAAATGTATATAATACATTATTCACTGATTCCTTCCATTTTTTTAGACAATATGGCATGATCTGATGGAAAATTGGCTGCTATCTCCAGCAGCCAATTGGCAGAGTTCTTAGAACATCGGATAGAATGCTTTATGGCATTCGTTCCGGCTCTCTGCTCTTTGAGTTCAAATCCTGCTGGGGTTAACTTTCCCTTTCATCCTTTCAAGGTCGATAAATAAAGTACCAGTCTAGTACTGGGGGTCGATTCTTCCTCTCTCTGGAAGAAATCTGTTGTACTCAGACCTGGAGAGGAATGGGCTCTGCCTGGTTTAAAATGCCCAAGTAACACTATTGATATACAGCGGCCCTACGACTCTCTCATAATTATAGGACCATACATACATGCATACATACATACACATATCTCCAGCAGGTTGAGCGACCACATAGAGGCTCTCTCATTGGTTTTTTTTTTTCGTGTACTTCTAGTTAATGGAGTTATTCTGATACAGCTCCTCTTATGTCGCAGCTGTTACTCTTGTAATTGTTCCTGTTGATATTGTCAATTCTGTTGTTATTACCATTGTTAGTTTTAATTCTGTTGTTGTTATTGCTATAGTTGTTACTAGCTGACCCTACAGAAATTCCAAGGTCTAATTAGAAACAACCACAAAGTATTAAAGATCAATATGACATTTTAAATGTATATACACAAATATATACGGTACTTTAATTACACTACAAAATATATTGAATAAATTTAACAAATGATTGAAGTTACCGAAATGGAATTTATAATTTGAAGATACACAATATTCCTCATGAAAGTAATTTCTCACTCTTTCTCACACACTCACGCACTCTTTCTCACACACTCACTCTCTCTTTCTCTCTCTCGCTCTTTCTCACACACTCACTCACTCACTCTCTCTTGCATATACATTCTTACCAGCCACTTTTTATCTTGTACTTCACATGTATATCAGCTTTAATATGTTTTCATTATTATTTTTGATTGGCAGTGTCAGCAGAGCATCGGACAATGCTTTGCGGCATAGTTATGGCCCTTTATGCTCTGAGTTCAAATCTCACCAAGGTTAGCTTTGCCTTTCATCCTTATGGAGTCAATAAAATAAAGTACCAGTAACGCACTGGGGTTGATTTAATCAACTTTCCCCTTCCCCAAAATTGCTGACCTTGTGCTTAAATCAGAAACCATTATTATTATTGTTATTGTTGCTACTGTTGTTGTAGTCATTATAGTTGTTTGTTATTATTGCCATTGTACAGTATCACTGTAGTTATTCTTGTTATTGTCAGTAAAACTGTAATTGTTATTGTAGGAATTGTTACAGTTGATAAGCTGCTCACTATAAACATCATTATCCAAATTCTGGCTGCTGTCTGAAGACATTGAGGAACAGAACCAACATGGCAATATTCCCTCTTGGGATGCTGGTAAAGGCATCAGACTGGCTTCTTTTGATAACAATAAACCATTTTAACATCAGAACAGTCAGCTTCTGCCCATCTTCTCCCTACAACCCACCCACTTCTATACATACCTTTCCCTCTACCCACATGCCCTGTACACACGACTATATCTAATCTCTCCCACCAACCCATATTTAGCCTAACCACATAACACCATATCAATCCTCCCTCCGCCTTCACCATTTCAACTTATCCAAACCTACCATATCCAACCCCCACTACATCCTTATCATATCTACCCTATCCATACCCTACACCCACACCATAATCTATCCTGCTCCTTGACTACTGTATTTAATTAATAAGCCACATATACAAATTTCTGATTCACTTGGAAATTTCAAACAGAACTATTAATGTGGGTCTTTCTTTGATTTAGTTTGTTGTAGCAATAACAGAGTGTTGAGAAAAATGCCTTGTGGTATTTAGTCACATTCCTTTACATTTACATTATAAATTCAACTACTCTCGGGTCCCAAACAATGGGGAGGGGGGGGGGGATAAGTGCAGGGGTGGAAAATCGGTAATTTTTCTAGGTTGTCTCTGTTGATTTAAAAAAAAAAAAACAGAATTAGTCGTTTAGTTTACATATTAAGACCCTGAGATCCTGGCCCATCCTATTTATTTTATAACATATGTGATTTCTTGTAATGTTCTTTTTTTTTGTCATGTATAGTGTTTTTTAATGTATAAAGAAAATTCATTATGACAGGAATGCTACATCGTAAAATAAAATTTCATTGGAGATAGTTTAGCAAAATTTAATAAGTGGTGGTGGGTGGGGGGAGGAATTGGAAAAATCTGAAAAAGTAATAAGCGCATGGGGGGGGGGGGGGGGGGGACAATTATTCGAGACCTAAGAGTACATACTGAATTATTAAACAAAATATACCAGTCAAATACTGGGTATGATTGTGCTCTCTCCCAATCATTTGTAGACACATAAGTACCTTATGGCATAGCAATTCAGTAAGTGATAGAAGGGCACTTTGACCTAACCTAGCTAGTAGGTTCTCACCTGTCAGTAAATGGGTAACACTAAATATTTTTCATATTTTTAAATTAAATCAAATTATATCTTGTCTTTTATATATTTATATAGTCTGTTTTTACCAAATTTTTAACACATCTCACAGTATTATGTCCTTACCCATCCCCTGGTTTTTGTATAACTTTATCTTGTTCATCTTCACATATTTTTAAGCCACATGAATTAATATTTACAGTATGTATGTATGAGATCTTGTGGTTGATAAAAATATACCACCACTAACCAGCAACCACCAACCACCACCACCAGTGTCACAGTCACATCATTATTGAGATGGAGTTCTTGGCAAAAACAGTCGAGTGCAGAACTAAAATATATGCTTTGCAGTGATTTAGTCATGTCCTTTTATGTGCTGAGTTCAAATGCCACTGGGGTAAACTTTATTTTTCATCTCTCCAGAGTTCAAATGCCACTGAGGTAAACTTATTTTTCGTCCCTCCAGAGTTCAAATGCCACTGGGGTAAACATTTTTCGTCCCTCTAGAGTTCAAATGCCCCTGGGGTAAACTTTATTTTCCATCCCTCCAGAGTTTATGATCAGTAGTAGAGTTCCAACAAGAGTGGCTCTGTACAACTGCAAAAAAAAAAAAAAAAAAAAAAAAAATCATTACTCCCTTTTGGGTTAAGAGTATCAATGTCTATCATTGTACTCATATCTTCTGTTGTCTGATCTCTGCTCATATCTCATATTTAAATGTTTATCTTATATTCAAGATTATCTCTTTAAATAATAGCTGTGAACCCCCAAGTGGTATATTCCACATGCTCCCCTGTACATAGTTTAAATCATCATCATCATAAATATCCTAATGTCTGATTTTTATTTTCAGTTGGATGAGACTGATGTTGGTAAATTGCCATACACACACCTACACTCATTTATATGCACAAATCATATGATATTATGTGCCTAAAGTAGAAACAATTATATGTTATTTTCTATATTTTGTGTGTACTGTGGTATTAATGTTATATATTTGTAGTTTAATCGATGTTGCAGCTTTGTTTATAATATTTTCACTAGAAATGCAACAACGCACACACTATCATCCTCATCATCGTCATATCTTTTATGCTAGTATGGGTTGGAAAGGTCATCACCGTTTGAGAATAGACATCTCAGAGAACCACATCTTGCTCACCTGTTCCATATTTTGGTATGGTTTCTATGATTGGATCCATTTCCTAACACCAACCACTTTACAGAGTGTACAGGGCGCATTTTATTGCGGCACTAGCAATAGAATGTATTGTGGCATTAGCAATAGAATGTACTGAGTGCATTTTATTATTGCACCAGCACTACCACTTTATAGTGCACTGTGTGCATTTTATTGTGGAACCAGTACTGCCATGTTATAGAGTGCACTGAATACATTTTATTGTAGCACCAGCACTATACATAGTGACTTGATCATGGCTTTCATAATTTCAAACATTGATCTTCTACATTAAATCTGCCCTAGAGCTAATAAGTATTTTAAGGCCATTTCCACCATTAACCCATTAGAATTTAAACTAGCTGTATCCAGCCAGAATTTTATTGCCTCTTTCTGTTCAAACTGGCCATAACTGGCTGCTCATACTTATGTTGAGGTATTGTTCTCAAAATGAATAATATCAAAATCTCATAGATTTGATATTATCTGAGATAATTATGTGAGATAAAGCCTTTACTACAAAAATACAATTGTATATACAGAGTAAATGCTAAAGGGTTAAAGCAGGAGTTAACCTTATGGACCCCATGACATACTTCTCTATTTTACCCTATCTTCTACTTTCCTCTCACTAACCCACTTTGTTTTCCATTCCTCTTCCATCATCTTCAGACATGTCTTTCTTGGTTTTCCCATTCCTCTACTTCTTTTCACATTCATTTCCATCAATCTTCTCACCCATCATTCCTCACCACATGACCCAGCCATTTCATTCCCTTTCTCTTCACAACAATCATCACTGGCTTTATTCCCATTATCTTCAGTAATTCATTGCTTGTTCTTTCTCTCTCTCAGTGATTCTCCACTCCTCTATTGAACTATTCCCATTTCCGTTCTTTCAAACCTTCTTTGTTGCTCAACATTCATCACCCAGCTAAACAACAATAAATCAATTGAACTTATTGATATTCTGTCAGTTACATTTGAAGTTGTGTCCTACCAATCTACAGATGCTCCCAACAGGAAACATGCATAAAAATAAATAAATATAAATATTGCAATTAAATAACTAATCAGGCAATTGTAGTGACATTATTGAGATTTTTCTTTTATATTGTTAGAACTGAACTTAAAAAAATTCAACACCACTCAACCTCCAAATGTCTATGAAAAATGACATCAGTAAAATCAAGTATATCATCATCATTTAAAGTCTGTTTTCCCTGCTAGTAACCCTATGCTCAACTACCAGAACCTGGACTAACTCAACCCAGTTGAGACCCTTTAAACATCCAACAATTTATTTGAAATTTATAACCACTTAACAACCTGACAAACCCACGAAGGAAAGAAGTGAAGCCATATGCCTTGCCTTGCCAGTAAAAAATACAAGAAACCAACAATGCAACTAAAGGTGAATCTGACTGCAGGTCAACACAGAGTGAATGAAACTAGTGAGCATAAATAGAAATTAGAAAAATATAATAAACTAAAAATTTTTTCCATACACTAATGCATATGTGTATATGTGTGTGCATGTGTATATGCATACATTTATATGTTTGAGTTTATAAATATAAACACACAAACACAGACACACTTACAAAAATACACACTCACACATTTACACAAACATACATTCACACAAACACATTCATCATCCAATTTACACAAACACACACACAGCGTAGTTTTTTTCACCATCCCCTTCCTTCCTTTCACACACACATACATTCACACAGGCAGCAGATGTAAAGAGAGAGGAGTAGTATGAGGTAGTCAAACTACCCTTCTCTCATTACGTGCTGTGGCAGAATTGCAGAAATTTATATATAGATTGAATATGTAACAATAAACTCTACTCAATTCTGTATATCACCTAACAAACAAACAAAGGCATACAATAAATACTGAATATCCATTTACCCAAACCACATACATATAAATCCAATGCTGCTTACTGAAAATTGTTGAAGTCTGCATGTGCCCCTACTTGGAAGTTGCTGAAGTCAGAGCCACTAACTGTTTGCATCTGTCTATGACATCAATGCACCCTTCTTCCAGCTAGTCTTCTATCAATAACCTATCATGCCAAGCCATGTTGCAATTCAGTCATTACATACATGACATTAGTCACGTATGCCTCTCATTTGAAACCAGCAAATTAAAACCACAACCTGCAGAAGACCCTTCTACCACCTTTTCGTTCCTGACAATTAACCCAAAATAGCCCCAAAGTCTCTTAAAATCTCCTTCTTCGTGCCAATGCTACAACAAAAGCACTATATCAACAATTTCCATTGGCATATGGCTTCACTTCTTTCCTTCTCAGGTTATATATTGCAAAGCAATCTTTTCTCCTGTACTCTGATTCCTCTTATATCCAACTTTTCTTGCAGCTCATCTATTCTTTGTTATTCACGTACATTAAAATATCATCTATGTACCTACAATACTTACCTTCTGCTTAATCAGGCTTATCTTCCTAAGCTTTGACAACCCTACTAGAAAGATACATATCTCTCTCTCTCTGTATATATATATATATATATATATTGCTCTATTATATGTTCCAGCTGACAGGCTGAGGCCATACTGACACACACACACACACATATATATATATATATATATGCTCACTATGTATATTCTAGTTTCAGTCAAGGGATACCATAGCCCACCAAGTTGTAAGAGGTGACTAAAAGTGCTGAGAGTATTGACATTAGGAAAAGCATTTGGTCAAACATTTGCCTCAAAATGTCCCATATAATTTACATGTGCATGGAAAAGCAGATTTAAAGATGATGTTGATGATGATGTGGTTGAAGATATCAGATGAAATGGCTCACACTCATTTACAGTGATAGCATATTCTGGCATTAAAAAAACTGGAGTCTAGCTCTAATTAAATGAAGCAATAGATGGAAATGATTGATAGAAACATGGATATAAGTAAATCCCAAAGTTTAGATTTCAGTCAAGCAATTGTCTCACATAAAAGACATAAGAAAATATAATGACATCAGATCTTAGGATGCTTGGCTTTACATATAGGTAAAATGACAGTAGGTTGGTCTAACATGAACAAAAAAATGACACTGAAATTGCTGCTGATAATGATGATAAATGAAAGAAATGGTGATATAGTATGTGACAGTTGGAAGTATGGTCTATTGAGTGATGTAAGATAGAGTCAAAATGAGGGAATTAATGCTTATGAATAGGTTATGAGATTAAATCTGGTGACGGTATTCCCATATGTTTCTGAGCATGGATGCTTTTTTTTTTTTACTCTAGTCCACCAAGGTCAGTGGGTGATGTGAACTAAGACTGTAAAATAGTTAAGGAATTGGCTGTTGTTGTTGTCTATCCCTGGCCAGCCCTGTTGGAGCAGATTTCTGAGCTGTAGATAGACTCACAGATAAGAAAGTACCGAATTGAGATAAGCAGTTATTTACTGCAAATATTAACATAAAAAGGCAATGACAACAATAGTGACATTGAATATTCACCGTTACACTTGAACAAAGTAAAGACACTATAGTAAATAAGCAGGTACAACAAGGGTGTCTCTATGCAGTCCCTTGAATTGCTAAAAGATAACAGCCAAATCTCCTTCAAATTATACTAAGGAAATGTAGTATAATAGTTTTATCTGTAAAAGAAACAAATAAAGGCAGGATGGTCATGTCTTGAATACCTTTGAGTATAGGTGTGTTTGATTAAGTCTAACTTAGGGTTGTACAGTCACTACCATAGTAAGACTAGATACATCAAGTGTCAGGGTTTTCCTGATGAACAGTTACAATAATAACTTGAGTCACTTAAAAGAATAATTATCTGTGTATCCTGCTTTTTAGAATAAATATAAATATTGCAATTAAATAACAAATCAGGTAATTTTAGAGATGTTATTAAGATTTTTCTTTTAAGTTAGAACTGATTTTTTGTTTAAATCAACACCACCCATCCTCCCAAAAGTTTAGGTACACTGTAACCCTGCATGTCATAAGAGGTAACTTAAAAGGTTGGTATTAAGAAAAGCACCCGGCCATAAAATACTTTCCATGCCAGCATGGAAAAGAGGGTGTATAAACAATGAGTCTTAACAACAGCCATGATAATAACAGTAAGTACTATAAATATACTATAAGTATACTTGTATAACAACACTGTTAAGAACTGTGACAACAACAAAAAATACAAGAACATCAACAAAATAATACTATATGAACAATACCAACATGAACCCCAGTCACCAACAATAATTATAGTCACAGGGCCAATGAAGGAGCTTCTACATGCCACTCAATCTGCTAGAAATAACAACCAAATAGCCCTCAAATCACACCTAACCATCTGAAACAATTAAAGACACAGTATACATAATCTAGACCTAGATACCATTAACCCTTTCGATTTCATATTTCTGATAAAATATACTGTATCTGAATTAATCAATGAAAAATTTGGAGTGATTTACTAAAACTATTTCAATTATTAAGATGGTACAAGTAAAATTCTGTTATAACGAATACCATTGCAACAAAATTATTTCAATTCCTGAAGTAATAACAAACAAACACTCGATTTTTTTCAGTCGATCTCACTATATAGAATTTTTCGTTACAACAAATTTTTTTTTATACCCTTTCAATTTCGTTATAACGGAATTGTACTGTATTTGTAACATAAAAAAAGGTTCTTAAATAAAATTATGCTGGAAAATTTTAATTTAAATAGGAACCCTTTAAATGGATAGTTTTGTTCCATGGAACCAGAAGTGGTTTTCAGCAGGTCGGTATCAAATGGGTTAAAAAGATGTGATTGTTGTAGCTGGAAGACTTTTGATCATAGGTTTACTTAATAAGGGTTGATCTTGGACCACACAACAAACAGCAATAACAGGCATTAATCACAGCATCAAACTTAACACCCCGACAACTACAGCCCCAACAACAATAGCCATAAATGAGGGTGCAGTACGCTACTATTTTCCAGCATGTAAAACTATAAAGTCAGTATTGATTGTGTCACAAGTTGTAATATCTACACTGTTGCAGTCAGTGCACATTACAGCAGCAGTGCAGAATAGCAGAGGTGATGGTAGTTCTGTAATGTAAACTACTAATGCTACTAATGCAACCATCACCACCACTACCACAACCAATATGACCACCACAAGCTAATAAGGGAGATTCTATGTTCAATCTGCAAGAAATAGTAGCCAAATCTCCATCAAATTACAACATACTTTTTTAGAAAACACAAGAGCACATTGGATAATGTGGTCTCGGCTACCCAATGTCTGGGGGAAAAAACAGGTTGGTTGCAGCTGAAAAATCTTTGACTATGAGCTTGTTTGATCAGGAATGGCCTGGGCCTAAACAACAACAGCTACACTTTAACTAATACCACTACCACTACTAATAAACACTATAGTCACTATGAGCCAATGAGGAAGTCTCTATGTGGTAGTTTGATCAGCCAGAAATAGCAGTCAAATCTCCCTCAAATCTCACCTCTTACCATCTTAAAAAGAAAAGGAACTACCGTATGTGTATCACATCAAGAATAATGAATTTCTAGATATACAATAAATTAAACAAAGACAAGATGATCATCACTTCAACACCTTTGATCAAAGTCTGCACACTCAAGGCAGACTTGGGGACTAAACAGCAACAATTACAGTTACTGCCATCAGATTCTATATTACTAGACCATCACACACCACCATTATTCCAAGCATTAATTTTAACCACTTCAACTTCTACAGCAATAAAAATATAGAGAAAGATGCTCTGGTTGCCACCATCACCTCCATCACAGAGATTCTTAGTGTATACACTGCTCTTCCGATGCTTATGCCACAGAGAGAGAGAGAGAGAGAATAGTTCTTTTATTCAGAAAGGATGCCATACCACAAACCAGTGGTATGACATAGATAACAAAACAACATAAACCCACTAATAACAACATAAGTCCCTGCACTCACCAATATATGTATAACACTTTCACAGAAGACACAAATGTATTAGTAAAGAACCCACTTCAACAACTGTTACAGCATACACAAAAGCTATAATTTAGAAAGTAAAACAATACAGAAGCATACTTAGAGTAACTCACAATTAACACATTTAAACAACGCTGGTCTACAAACAACAATATGTCAGATCCACCATGGATTATGTCAGTCCTACCTGGGACCTCAATCCCTGCACAACAAGCAAATCTCAACATGGTGACTTGACCTGCTAGAAATAGCAGTGAAATCTCCCTTAAATCACATTCAATTGTCTTACAAAGGTAAGGCACATTACATAATGTGGGTTTAGATATACTGAATAAAAGGGGGTATGGTTACAGCTAGAATATCTTTAGTCATATGTCTGGTGGATCGGGACTGAATTGAGACTAGATATCAGCAACGTATCAAGAGAGAGCCTGTATGTAGTCACTCAACCTACTAGAGATAGCAGCTATATCTAACTGAAATTCACACTACTCCCTTTTAAAAAATGAACACCTTAGATGTTGTAGACTAGGCTACACTGTCAAAAAAATAAACAGAATGGTCATAGCCAAAATGATGTTAATCATAGGCCTACTAAATCAGGGCTGACTTGAGATTGAACATCAACAAAACCAAGAGCAATGAAAACAACAACAACAGCAGTAATACAACCAACAGTAGCAATATAAGATAAATACAAGGAACATTTTGGGTTCAGGATTTGTGAGATACCCTCAGATGTTGAACCAGTTACCTCAGTGTCATAGGTCTACTTGAGCAAGGCTGACAATGAAAGTGAACTTCACAACAACTAACAACAAGAACTACACTTTAACCTCTAGCCTACAGATATGCTGCCTCCAGTCTTTGCTTTATGTATTACTACTGTAGTGGCCACTGCTTCTTGCAGTTAGCTGCCCCCCCCCCCCCTCCATCCACTAATCTATTCTCCGAATAACCCATATTGTAATCTCTACAAAGGCCTCACACTAACCACAATACCATTATCACATCTATTAGCTACAATAAAGGCATCAAACACCATTAAATCTAGACAAATTAATAATAGAAAAGTAAGAAATAAAGGCAGAAGTAAAAAATATACAAAAGAAAAAATGGAAAGAAAGACATTTTCATTGTTAGTATCCAGTAAGGCTGGACAAAGATAAAAGAGAGAAACCAAAGGTCAAATCTTTGCTGTGCAGGATCAATGCCTAGCCTCCCTCCTCAATATATATATATATATAATATATATATATAATATATATATATATATATATATATATATATATATATATATATATATATATATAAATAGAAACAATGAAATAAGAGGCTAACAATCTGCAGGCTTTGCCATTAATATAAAGTAACAATCGACTATATTATTTCCAATCGGTCAATCTTCTTCACAAAGAGAATCTATCCATTACATCCACATCCATGGGGTAGATAGATATATTTATTTAGCAAAATACAGGTTCTTCCACATAAAAATAAGTGGTGGAAATATGCATCAAACCTAATATATAACTAAATGATATGGCTACAAACACTGAAAGAGGATCAAACCAAACACTACCCCTACCCATATAATCAAAAGACTTTAATAGATACCTTGATCCCATCCAACCTAGGGTGGAATAAGCAGGGAGGGTTGAAATAAGCAGAGAGTTGGAAAAAGCTGGTAGGTGAGTGGAAAATTGGTAATTTTTCTACGTTGTCTCTATTGATCTTTTTAAAAACCAGAATTAGTCGTATAGTTTACATATTGTGACTCCAACCCATCCCATCCTATTTATTTTATAACGTGAGATTTCTAGTAATGTACTTTGTCAAGTATAATGTCTTTTTAATGTATAATAAAAATTAATTGTCGTAGGAATGCTACCACTTAAAATAAAATTTTGCCAGAGATAGATTAGCAAAATTTAATAAGCAAGTGGCGGGGGTTGGATTAAGAACAGAGGGGTTGAAAATATTCTGAAAAATTAGTAAGCGGGGTGGGGGGAGACAACGATTATTCGAGATCTGACAGTATATAGCAAGGATACTAAAATGGAAATGAGCAAGTATGGGAGTAAATATATCACTAATAATAATTCATTCATTGAGTATGATAAAATAAAAAGGAACATGGACAAAACATGAGTACTATATTAAGACTAATAACTGTTTCTTCTTTAGGCACAAGGCCAGCAATTATCCAGTGCATTACTGGTTCTTTATTTTATCGACCCCGTAAGGATGAAAGGCAAAGTCAACCTCGGCGGGATTTGAACTCAGACCGTAAAGGGACGTAACTATGCTGGAAAGCATGGCGTCCGACCCTCTACCGATACTGCCATTCTCAAATATTAGTCCATGTACAGAACACATTCAATGACAAAAGTTTCACATTAATTATTCTGCACAATCAGTATTCAACCTTTTTGATACCAACCCATCCAAACCTGCCTCTTGTTCTATGAAATAAAGCCACTCATTTTATTTAAATTAGAATCTTCCATTGTAATTTTATACAAGAATCTTTTGTTAAACCAAGTTATTGATATCATCTAAATAATGAAATTAGCAATTTTAATAAATCCCTCCAAATTGTCTATCAATTAATTGAAATTTGGTGTATTTCATTAGAAATATGGCTATGAAAGGGTAAATACAAGAACACAACTCACACACAGAATATTCTACACAATATAACAAGACAATTCACACAGTATATATTCTAAACAATAAACAACAAAATACTACATCTGGCAGTGAATTAGTGGAGTCATTTGAGCTTCAGATAAAATGTCTTGTGATCCAGCCTCTCAAAATGAGACTAAAACAGCTGCTCTGAGGACTGTTGCCAAGTAATAGTGGTTAACCCTAGTGAAAGCTTTTGATGAATATAAATTGATCATAACCCCACCAAAGCCAAATTTGTGATCCACCTCCCTTAAAATTTATCACATGAGGAAAAGGTTCTCATGAATAGATCTACCAGGGGTCACAGAAATTTGTGTTTTCCTAATCATGATACAGACAAAAAGTGCTAACCTCTTTCTAACCACCTTGGCCAAAATCTTAATCTGTAGTAATCATTTGAGTTAAGGATCAGAAATGATCAATAACATCCCACTGAAATTCACACTTTACTATTCATACTCTATAATCATGGCAGGCCACTGAGGTTGGCATTAAAGTTCACTATTATCTTCAGTTCAATGCTCCTTATTCAAAAGGTTGAGCACAGTACCTTTGGAAAGCTGCACAAATTTACTTGGAATTGTATGCACCTTTTCCAGTCTGCGGATAGACTCTGATCAAGATGGTTAGCTGTCATCGATGAGCTTGGCTGGTCTTGCTTGGGGATCCAAACAAGGAGAAAAGAAAAAGATTGAGAGATCACAGCTCCGATACTATGGGTATGTGGTTAGAATGTCTAGGGAAAGAATCGCTGGACAGATTTTACAAGCGAAACCAACAGGTAGGAGACCCAGGGGTAGACCTTGAGCAACATGGTTGGATAACATCCATGAACTTGGCTGGTCACGCTTGGGGATCCAGCTGGATCAGTTAGAGACGGTTGCTCCTGACAGGACCCACTGGAAGGAGTGTTTGAGCACTGCCCTCACAACCCTCTCAGGAATTTATGGGTGAAAGAAGATATATTATATTATATTATAAGAAGAATGCCACTGACACCCTTCAACTGTTTCACCAGTAATATATCACCTTGGCCATTCACTACGATAATAATTGTATAATTTTTTCTACATTTGGCACAAGGCCAGCAATTACTCAGTACATTACTGGTACTTTATTTTATCGACAGTGTAAGGATGAAAGGCAAAGTTAACCTCGGTGGGATTTGAACTCAGACCGTAAAGGGACGTAACTATGCTGGAAAGCATGGTGTCTGACCCTCCACCGATACTGCCAATTCACTGCCCTATAATAATTGTATAATGTTGATCTGTGATTGTCAAGAGAGGTGAGAAGTGTGCTATTGATTGATGCTGCTGCTACTATTAGAACTTCTACCATAACCACTACAACCACCTATACCCTACCATTACTACTACTACTATCATCACTACCACCACCCTTACCACTATTACTATTACTCTTACTACTACTAATACTACAACTACCACCACTGTCGCTACTACTATTACTATAACTACTATTACTACCACCACCACCACCACCACCACCACCACCACCACTACTACTACAACTACCACCACCACCACTACTACTACTATAAAGATTGAATAAGGTTGGCAGTATTGTCTGTATATACTATGTGAGGAAATTTCTAGAAATTTTCTGATCATACAAAAAGAAAAGGAAAAGAAAAGAAAGAAAATTTAATTTACACTGAAGAACATTCTAGCTACAATTATACAGTTGTCATTTGATGCCTAATCTATGACAACAACAATAACAATAGGAATAGTAACAACAACAATGGGAATAGCAACAACAACAAATTAATATTATAATAATCTTTTCTTTATTATTTATTATTTTATATATTATTTTATTATTTATTTATTATATATTTATGGTCTCTGATTTAGGCACATGGCCAACAATTTTGGGGGGAGGGGAAGTCGAATAAATCGACCCCAGCGCATTACTGGTACTTTATTTTATCGACCTCATAAGGGTGAGAGGCAAAACTAACTTTGGCGGGATTTGAAATCAAAATCTAAAGGGACGTAACTATGCCACAAAGCATGTTTTCTGACGCTCTACCAATTAATAATGTTAAAACAACACAGTTCTCAGTAATATAAATCTCTCTATAGTTATGATGACCTGCCTTATACAGGTTCAATATCTGGTTGATTCATTAGATTGTTTTTTTTATAGTGAATATGAATTTATTACATTTTTTTAAAATCTTAATTTCCACTTATCTCTGCGTGTGTGTGCGCGCGTGTGCGCGTGTGTGTCTTTGTGTTTGTGTGTGTGTGTATATGTTTGTGTGTGTATGTGTGTGCATTTGTGTGTGTAAGTATGTATGTGTGTGTATGAATGTGTGTGTATATTTGTGTGTGGGGGTGTGTTTGTGTATATATGTGTATGTGTGTGTGAGCGTATATATGTATGCATATGTGTATGTATGTGTGTGTGTATGAATGTATGAGTATATTTGTGTGTGGGGGTGTTTGTGTGTATATATATGTGTATGTGAGTGCATATGTGTATGTATATGTGTATGTATGTGTATGTGCATGGCAGTGAGGGTTGAGAGATGGTGAAGTGGGTTCTTTCTTGAGAAATGTAATGAAATAAAAACATCTAGAATTAACGGAGAGGTGATGGGAGTGGGGGGGGGGGGACTTGCTGAAGGAATGGCATTTATTATTAACACTACAGTCACTAGAAATTGTTGATATCTTCATCATAACTGTTGTCCTCGTTATGATAACCGTCATCATTATCAGCATTGCTACCACCTTCACCACCACCACTATCACTAAACCAACACCACAAACACCACCAACAACACAAGCACCCACCCACCCAACACCACCACCACCACCACCACCACAAACACAATCATCATCACCACCACCACAACAACAGGGGTTGTTAGTAGCAGTATGCTCTCTAAATTGGTCAGATGTTCCTTAGGATAAGACACGAGCAAGCACCAGTACACTTCATCCCATTTTTAAGTGAGACTGCCCCACCTCTTCATAACCTCTTCACAGTTCTTTGTTTATCTGGAGGTGCAGTCTGAATCAGACTTCAGGTACCTTAACCAGCCTCTCAATTCAGCAACAGAAATTGATGCTAGGTAACATGGATGTGCTTTTCCCCTGATTCAAGTTACAAGCCCACTGACTTGACTTATCATGGTTGATGACAACTGCTTCTACATGCCAATCTCTGCAGATAATGCAGTCTAGAAGGTGTCTAGGCATTGACAGCAAATTAACCTTCTGACCAATGGAACATGTACCTTCTATAAATAGCGGAAGAGCATATACTCATTTTTTTTTTTCTGTGAGAAGGTATGACGGCGAAGAAGTAGTGTAACACCGAATCAATGTATGTGTTGACTAACTCACCCAACCTATCAGAGACAGCTACTTCTCAGCTAAAATCTAAATGAGATTGGATATTCTGTTTGCTACATTTTTCCTGTTTTTATCAACCCACATGTCTGACCGAAAGCCAACTCTGAACAACTTTAACTGGACCATCAGTCCATTGACATAAGGTGCTAACCCACAAAGACTTGCTTCACCAGGTGATGAATTGCAAGCCCACCACCAACTATACACAAGGATCTCTATCATTGGTATAAGGTGACATTTGGAGGCAGTGTGTAGTTAATATAATCAATTCCCAGCATCCAGTATTTCAATAGTATTTGTTTTATTGACTCTGGCAAAAGAGCTTGAGAACTGGTAGAATGCTAGATTTACTGGGTCACGTATCTTCGGTATTAACCAAAAGAATATGATTGCAAATACAAGCAGCCGAAATGGGGTTCCTCTAAAGTGTCTTTGGGGTAATGTTACTTGATAGAGTGCATAGCTTGGAGATCAGAGAGTCGTTCCAGGTAGAGCTGCTACTTCTCTAAATTGAGAGATCACAGCTCCAATATTATGGACATATGGTTAGAATGTCTCAGGAAAGAATCACTGTACAGATTTTATGGGCAAAACCAACTGGCAAGAGACCCAGGGGTAGACCCTGAGCAAGATGGTTGAATAACATCCCTGAGCTTGGCTGGTTTTGCTTGGGGATATAGTCGGATCAGTTGGAGACGGTTGCTTCAGTCAGGACCCACTCTCTCAAGAATAAGTGGGCAAAGAAGAAGAGAAGAAAAAGAAAAAGACTGAAAGAATAAAAGGCAAAGTTTTTTCTCAGCAGGATTTGAACTCTGAGTGTAAAGGGATATAAAATAAATACAGCAAAACATTTTGTCTAGCATTATACCAATTTTACTATCGACTGTCTCCAATAATAATAATAATAATAATAATAATAATATTGCAGATTTTTTAAATAAGCACCAACCACATATTTGTAGAAATCAATACAACCAAATGAATCAGCTTGAACACATTACTGGACTAATTTTCTTCACCCCAGTAAATCTGGCATTCTACCAGTTCTCAAGCTCTTTTGCTTGGTTTCAGTTCAAATATTTCCAAGTTCAAACAAATTTTTAAAACTCTTGTAGAGAATGAAAGAAGTATCACAGCAACACATGTCAATAATATGTTGGGATATAACAAACATCAAAATGACATTACACCTATGATATAACAAACATCAAAATGACATTACACCTATGATATCATAAAATAAACATATGTAACAAGGAAACAAAACTGTTTTTTTTCTCTCAGCTGTTGGTCATATCATATGTTGGCTGCTCTTTCTAATTGATCCCTTAAAAACGAGTCATCTGCTTAATGTTTTCTCTCCCCTCTCTCTCTCTTAGACTGTTTCTGATGCTTTATTTTAATTTCCTTTTAAACTCATTCTTTCCTTTCATCACCCTACCTATTTTTGAATTTCTAAACACACACATTCTCACACATCAACATATATCAAGTGCATGGGTGAAATAGCATAAGCAAACTGAGGGAAAAACTCTGGCATAAGAGGAATCAGACGTAATGTGCAAGAGAGAAGACTGCATTGGTATGGACATGTGAGGAGCATGGAAGATAGCAGATGCATGAAAAAATGTAGGGAAACCCCAATGGTTGGGACCTGTGGAAGAGGCAGATCCAGAAAGACATGGGATGAGGCTGTGAAAACCAACATTAAAAAACTAAATCTCACAACAAAAATGACTAAAGCCGGCGAGGGCTGTTGCTGAAGAAAACCCGACCTACAGCATACAAATGTGATATGATGTACCTCCATGCCCCCTCTTCCACTAGCATTCCCTAACAGCTATTCTCAACATAACTACTTTAACTCCACTGTGCATGCCCCCTCACGCACATTCCTAGCAGCTGCACCCTCTGTGAAGTGGTTGGTGATGGGAAGGGCATCCAGCTGTGGAAGGCTTGCAAAACAAAGGGTCGTGAGGACCCTTCAGCTGTGTGAAGGACATGAAAGTCTCCTTAATGTATAGTGACCTATACAATAAACATGCCCAGTATATGTTAAGGTGGTTGATGGTAGGAAGGGCATCCCACCATAGAAATCTTGCCAAACAAAGGGTTGAGAGGACTCTCAGTTGTGTCAAAGACATGACAACCTCTCCAATGCAATTGGTGGAGCATTGACCATACATAAGTGAGATGTTTGTCTGCCTGGGAGATCAGTGGCTCTGCTTCAGTACTGACTTGGTCTATGTAGACCAGGTTGCTGTTTGTTGTAGTGTTTTGACCAAAGTCAACCTTGATTGTGGAGATATGTGGCTTAGTGGTAAGTGTGTCCGACTTACAATCACAATGTCATGGGTTTGATTCTTGGACTGGGTTTTGGGATGTGTTCTTGAGCAAAACACTTCATTTTCAGTATACTCAGCTAAAAAGAAGCACCAGCAATAGCTGGGAGTTTAATCCTGTGATGGACTGGCATTCTATCCAGGGGGGAAGTCTTGTACTCTGAGTTGCTTCATGCCCTGGAAACCGTGATAAGCACTGGCCTGATGAGCCTTCAAGCTCAAGACAACCTTACAATGTGGTTGGTGTTAGGAAGGGCATCCAGCCGTAGAAAACCTGCCAGATAGTCCTATATGAGCAAGAAATGGTCACTCGATCAATCTTGCCTCGAGTGGGACAATTCCCGTCTAACCCATGCTAGCGTGGGAGATAGACGTCAAACGATGATGATGATGATCTATGATCAAAGATATCCCAGCCATTGCTGTCTTTATCCTTTTTCTGTGTGCAAGGAACCCAAGATCACATTATCTAACATGTTCTTTTCTAAGACAGTAGGTTTCAGGGATGGTAGTGATGGTGGTGTTGTTTAATCCCAAGTTAGCCCTCATTGACCAAACCATGATGGTGATGCTGGAGCTAATGGTGTGATGAAGATGATAGTCACATTAGGGATGGTAGCAGTGGTGATGATGTTAGTGGTGATAATAGCAATGAGAATGATGGAGGTGGTTGTGATTTTATAGTTTGTGGTGAGAGTGATAATGATTGTGGCAATGTTTGTAGGCTGTGGAAGTGATGGTGATGTTGTTGTTAGTGGCGGTGGTGGTGGTGGTGGTGGGGGTGTTTGTTGTTGTGGTGGTGGTAGTGGTGATGATGGTAGTGGTAATGGTGGTGGTGGTAGTAGTAGTGGTGGTAGTGGTGGTGGTGGTGGTGATAGTGGGGGGTAGGGGGTAGGGGGTTGTTGTCGTTGTCATGGTGGTGGTGGTAAGAAAATATAGTTTAAGATGATTTTGGGTGTGATGGCAAGAAATGATGACTACCCTCTTTCCCCACTCTTTCCCAGTACTACCTTTCCCCACTACTTTTAAACACTACCACTAGCTCTACCTCTAATCACCACCCCTCATCTTCTACCCTTCTCACCATTACCTCCTCACTCCTACCTTTCGTCACTACCAACAGCTTTTATTTTCTTAATGACTCACAATTAGTTAATTTCCGTCCCCAGCAACTCACTGCTGCACACAAATGCACTGGTTTGCAGTCATTCTGCATATAGTGTATGTGTCAATCTGGATGTGGGTATATGATGTATATGTGCAAGTATTTATGTGTTTGTATATGTAATGTGCGCGCGCGTGTGTGTGTGTGTGTGTGTGTGTGTGTGTGTGAGTCTGGATGTGGGTCTATGATGTGTATATGCAAGTGTGTTTATATGTGAAATGTGTGTGTGTGTATATATCAGTCTGCATGTGGGTATATGATGTATATATGCGAGTGTGTGTATATGTGAAATGTGTGCGCGTGTATCAGTCTGCATATGGGTATATGATGTATATATACAAGTGTGTGTATATGTGAAATGTGTGTGTGTGTGTATATATCAGTCTGCATGTGGGTATATGATGTATATATGCGAGTGTGTGTATATGTGAAATGTGTGTGTGTGTGCGTGTATCAGTCTGCATGTGGGTATATCATGTATTTATGCAAGTATTTATGTGTGTGTATATGTAATGAGTGTGTGTGTGTGTGAGTCTGCATGTGGGTATATGATGTATATATATACAAGTGTGTGTATATGTGTAATGTGTGTATGTGTGTGTCTGCATGTGGGTATATGATGTATATATTCAAGTATTTATATATGTGTAATGTGTGTGTGTGTGTGTGTGTGTGTGTGTGTGTGTGTGTGTGTGTCAGTCTGCACTCTGCATGGAACTGTGCCACTTATCTCTCTATATTGTAATACTCAATGTGTTGGTTGGTTGATCCAATTTCAGATGTCATGCCTTATATCACATAGAGAGAGGGGATGAGAGATTAAAAGAGAGATAGAGAGAGAGAATTGATAGATGGGTTGAAGTAGGAGTATATATACTGACTGGAGTAGCAAGCAACGAGTGAAAGAGAGATAAAAATGAATGAATGCTAAAGTGTATGTGTGCGCACACACACATATATACACACACAAACATATATATATATATATACCCACACAGGCATGCATACACACAAACATATATATATATATAAACAAATACATACATACACACAAACATATACACAAACAAATACACATACCCTCTCTTCACAAAATTAAGTGTCGTCTGCTGACCATTTGTAAAAAGTTTTCTTTTCACATTTCCTTCGTCCTTTTGACGAATCAAATAAACATATATGAAAATATATATTCCTTTTCTCAATTTTTTTTTTGTTTCCTTTTGTTCAAATCACTGCTTCATCTTAATACTATGTAGTATATATTAAATTCATAATTTCTTTTATTAATCTATGGGTGAATACGTCAATTTGACATATTTACATCTTTACTCAATGTGTATATAAACAAATTAACCCTTTAGCATTTAAACTGACCGTATCTGGCCAGAATTCTCTCACCTCTTTCTGTTCAAACCGGCCGTAACCAGCTGCTCATACTTATATTAATTTATTGTTCACAAAATAAATAATATCAAAATCTTGTCGATTTGATATTATATAAGATAATTATTTGAAATAAAGCCTTTACCGTGAAAATACAATAGTAAATATAGAGAAATGTAAATGCTAAAGGGTTAAGACAGTACTGATTAATCTTGTACTGTATAGATGTAGATATGTATTTATATATTTGTAATGTTACAGGCAAACTGAATTCATTTATGCATTTTTATTTATTTACCTTGGAAGACCAAGGAAGACCTGGATGGAAGTGGTGATAGCTGATCTCAGATAGCTAAAGCTCATGGAGAAAATGACAAAGGAATGTGACAAGTGGAGAGATGCTATACTGAGAAGGACCCATCCAATCCATGCAAGTGTGGAACAATGGACATATGATGATGATAGTTTCATTTCAAATTGACTTGTCTAATCATAGGTAATGCTCATCATCATTGTTTTTACATCTGCTTTTCCATGGCATTGATGCCATGCAGTGTCATTACTTTAAATACTATAAACTGTACTGTTTGTATTTATGTTGGAAATCATTATTATTAGTGGTGGATTGGCAGTATCGGTAGAGGGTCGGACGCCATGTTTTGACGTATAGAGTTACGGCCCTTGCCCTTCTGAGTTCAAATCCCACCGAGGTTAACTTTGCCTTTCATCCTTACGGGGTCGATAAAATAAAGTACCAGTGATGCACTGGGTAATTGCTGGCCTTGTGCCAAAAGTAGAAACAATTATTATTAGTAATAGTAGTGTGAAGGTATGTGGCTTATTGGTTAGCTCATGACCATCACATCATGTGTGATTCCAAGACTGCCCTTGAACAAAACACTTTATTTCATGCTGCTTCAGACCAAAAATTAATTGTACCTGTAACTCGAGGGGTCAGCCTTGTCACATATTGTGTCACGCCAAATCCCCCTGAGAGCAACATACTTGTAGAATGTTCAGCCACTTACACAGAAGTCCAACAAGTATGGGCAGTGAATGAGCAGATTCAATTGAACAATAGAATAAGTATTTTGTGATAGTCAGCCGTATCACTTTCTTTTCCACATGACTTCTGTAAAGTGTTTCTGTATTGCCACCCATATCCACTGTCCTTGCAGCAATAATACAGAATTATCCTCATTACCAGGGTAGCACAAGGGTGGCAGATTGACAGAATTGTTAGAGTGTCAGGAGAAATGCTTTGAAATATTTCTTCCAGCTTTTTACCTTCTGAGTTCAAATCTCATTGTTGGTGGGCTTGTAGCTTGGCACATGGATAGTCTAGGCCATGTGGGATGGTAGCTTCTGTCATTGAAGCAAGTATCTGATTATGGTGCTTAGGGTCTATCTGAAACCAGACCTCCAGTTAAATAAAAACTGGGAAGAAGTCCAAAGAAGGGTGGCCAGTCTCACTCAGAAATTATATGAAAAGAAGCTATCCATAAAAGGTGAACTAGAAGTGGCTAACATCTACAATGTATAGTGTTTATTGCCTGTTAGTCAAGCTTTGTCCAAGGAAACATCTAACCATATTGGAGCATATGCTGTGTTGGTTTATGTGAAAGGGACATAATCCACTGGTCATGAGGGATATCTTTTGCCAACACCTACTCCAAGGGAGTCTTGGGATACATGTATATCTTGAAGCTGACACATATACAGAGATTCCTGTGGCTGACACATATACAGAAGATGGTCTGAAATCACTTTATGTTGATTCTACACCCAATTTTAGAGATATTTTCTTGTGTTTGTTGTTGTTCTTTACAGTAACAATGTGGTTTGTCATCAATGTCTGGCTTGTCTCCAGATTTGTCTTTCACATATTGAACTTATATCACCTCTGCATGCTCAACAAAGGTGTGGTCAAAATATCTGATGGATAGAAGCCACATCATCAGTGAATCAATAGACAGCCAGCAGCAGCAGTATATACTGTTATCTATGTATTAATGTGTCTTTATTATTGTATTTACCTAGGGTGGTTGATTGGCAGTATCGGTAGAGGGTTGGACGCCATGCTTTCTAGCATTACGTTACGTCCATTTATGATCTGAGTTCAAATCCCGCCAAGGTTAACTTTGCCTTTCATCCTTACGGGGTCGATAAAATAAAGTACCAGTAATGTGCTGGGTAATTGCTGGCCTTGTGCCTAAAGTAGAACCGATTATTGTATTTACCTCACAATTTTACTTTGACTCAGTTTACCTACTAACTAAACCAGTACTTATTTTAGTAACCACAGAAGGTTGTAATATACAGTCAAGCTTGACAGGAATTGAAATCAGAATGTAAAGATATGCAACAAAATACTGCAAGTTATTTTGTCTGATGCTCTACTGAATCTGCCATGTCATTGCTCTTGATAATAATGAGGATTTCTAACACTGGCACACAGCTACACCATAAGGATGAGAGGTTAACTTTGCCTTTCATCCTTACAGAGTCGATAAAATAAAGTACCAGTAACATACTGGGATAATCAATTTAATTAACCTCAGTGTATGATTGGTAGTAATTTCATCAGCCACCACCCACACAAAGAGAAGGTCAAAATCTGAAATCCTAGTGTAAAGCATTGTAACTAAATACCACAAAACATTTTATCCAGTGCTCTCAGCATTCTGCTATTTTTTCCATATTACAGTTATCCTAGCTCTTGATAATAAGGATATGTTATGTAGACACATGGCAACATATTTGGGGCAGGGTATGTATACTTGATTAAATCAAATTTGATACTTGACTAATACTTCATTTTATAGAGAATGAAAGATAAAGACAATAAGATTTGAACTCAGAATGTAAAAGATACTTAATACCACAAAGCATTTTATCCACTGTTCTGCAGATTCTTATAATACATCTACAACCCTCACTTTTTATGAAAATAATGATAAGTAGAGTAAAAGGTTTTCTTGACACCCCTCATTGTCTACATGGAAACCTAACCCAAATATTTCATATATTTTTGTAAATGTTATATTTATGGTTAAGTGTTATATCTTTTAGAGTGGTGTAGTGCTTACATAATTCTTATATATTTAATCGGGAACATTCTTGCTACAAATTTCCAACTATTGTCTCTGGGTGGTAATAAATGATGAATAGCAAACAATGAATTGAAGTGAATAAACAGCAACAACAATAATAAGATGAATTAGATATAGAAGAAACCAGATACTCACTGCTGCCTGAATTATACAAAGCTTTTATAGACTTCTTCATTTTGGTAAGTCCACTTCGGTCATAATCAAGGCTCTGTAAAATGGAATAAGTATTGCTTAGTTAATAAAGAATCCAGAAGATAAAGACACACAGAAATAAAAAGATACAGTATATAAAAGAAAAAAAAGGAAGAATTATTGGGTAAAAGTTGTAAATCCTGGCAAGGTTTCTAATAAGAGTGTAACCTCCAGTTGGATCATTTCTACTGAAAAAACACAGACATTGGAGAATGTCTTATTCAACAATACCAAAAGAGACATGGTATATATAACAAACAAACTCACATTACAGTCAATGAATGCACACACACACACACACTCACACACACACACACACGTACAAAATACCATCAGGAAATATGCTAGCATTAATAATACTAACATTGTTCGATATGTTGATGTGGTCATATAGAGTGATGTGTTTAGTAAAAGGTTTAACACTAACATTGCTTGATATGTTGATATGTTCATATAGAATGGTGTGTCTTGTCTAAGGTTTAATACTAGCATTAATAACTGTTTCTACTTTTTGGCACAAGGCCAGCAATTACCCAGTGCATTACTGGTACTTTATTTTATCGACCCTGTAAGGATGAAAGGCAAAGTTAACCTCGGCGGGATTTGAACTCAGAATGGCAAGGGCCGTAACTCTATACGTCAAAGCATGGCGTCCGACCCTCTACCGATACTGCCAATTCACCGCTAAATAATGGTTTCTGATTTAGACACAAGGCCAACAATTTTGGGGGTCTGAAAAAAGCCAATTAAATCGACTCCAGTGCATTACTGGCATTTCATTTTATCGACCTTGTAAGGGTGAAGGGCAAAGCTAAGCTCGGCGGGATTTGAACTCATAACGTAAAGGTCCATAACTAAATACTGCAAAGCATTTTGTCTGACACCCTACCAATTCTGCCAATCTACCACCCTAACACTAACATTAATAATACTAATATTGTTTGATATGTTGATGTGTTCATATAAAAATGTTTAAATGAGGAAACAGATTACATAAAAGTCTTCCTGCTTGCAAAAGGTCACACACATGTCAACAAGGATGTATGACCAGTTTGAACAAATAGCAATGTCTTTATGGCAGCCAGATTCAGATAATTTGAATGCTTTAGCATTTAACACCAATTTAATACTAATATTAATTTAAGTAGCAGTTAATCTGAAGGAAAGTCAAATTAATAAGTGAGCTAATAATCTGAAGTGAAATAGAAAACACGTAAAAAAATATAACAAACATTGTTTATATATTAAACTTCAGTGTATGCTTGAAGACTGACAGACAGATTGATAGACACACACACACATCAAATGATGAATGCATGGGGTATGTGTAAAGAATGCACTTAGAAAATTTATTTCACAAATATACAATATAATGGAGAGTAAGAAAGACAGTAGGTTGGTCAATGAATTGTAAGTGAAAGAAAGTCTAGTGTTTGGTACAAAGTACCCACCCAAATTTTACCCCCACCATCTTCTTTATCACAAGAAAACATGACACACAGACAGACTTGAAACACTACTTTAATAAATGTACAAGAGATGACTGACTGAAAAAGATGCAGTGAAAGTTTCAAACAAAAAAAAAAAAAAAAACTACAACCATTGCTGATACAGTGTAGGCCAACTATGAGTTATACAGAACTATGTAGTGAAATATTTGAGATGTCGAAGTAGGTGGTTGGTAAACAAGGGCAATGCTATATATATATATATATATATATATATATATATATATATATATATATATATAACCTGCCACTATTGGAATTGAATAATCAAAATCGTAGCGGTATGTCGCATATCAAATCTTATATTTAGTCTGATGAAAACGTACTTAAACACCATTGTACCTTTGAAATATGTATAATAAAATATATATTTTGATTATGAGAATATTTTTCATTTATTAATATTTTGAAATATATATATATATATATATATATATATATAAATAAGAGATGTAGCGGGATCTCAGGAAGCTTAATTAAGAATGTAGGCTTCACATGCAGCAGCTGTGCTGGGACAGCAAGCAGCAAACAGCCACAGGAAACAAGTACCACCAATCTCTGGGAGGGCTCTGTAGAAACAGTAGACAGCTTCTGCTACCTAGGTGACCGAATTAGCAGCGGAGGTGGGTGTTCAGAAAGTACAATAACTAAGGTAAGAACGGGATGGAAGAAGTTTAGGGAACTACTACCACTGCTAGCTGCAAAAGGCTTCTCCCTCAAAATGAAAGGCAGACTGTATGATGCATGTATCCGAACAGCAATGTTGCATGGTAGTGAGACCTGGGCGCTGAAGGTGGAAGACTTATGTAGATTAGAGAGAAACGAAGCCTGCATGCTCCGATGGATGTGTAACAGTAATATACGCGAACGACAAAGCATAAATGAATTGAGAGAGAGACTGAGCATAAGAGGAATCAAATGCTGTGTGCAGGAGAGGCGGTTGCGCTGGTATGGACATGTGATGCGTATGAAGGATGACAGCTGCATAAAAAGGTGCAGAGCACTAGAAGTTGATGGAAACTGCGGAGTGGGGAGACCCAAGAAGACCTGGGATGAGGTGATAAAAGCCGACCTTACCCAATTACACCTCTCAAAGGCGATGACACACGACCGTGACCTCTGGCGTCACGCAGTAATACAGTGTACCCGACCTCCCATGGGTAGAAGCTGAAGCATATAGACAATATGCCCCCACACCCCCAACCACAAGGTGGTCATGGAGGTGCCACGGCAAAAAAGCACCCAGCCCACACTGTAAAGTGGATGTGTAGGCGCCACGAAAAAGCACCCAGCACTCACTGTAAATGAGGTTGGTGTTAGGAAGGGCATCCAGCTGTAGAAATCAAGCCAGATCAGTTCCTGTATGAGCAAGGCATGGTCAGCCGACCAGACACTGCCCACAACAGGACAACCCGTCTAACCCATGCTAGCGTGGAAGAACAGACTTAAAACGGTGATGATGATGATGATGATGATATATATATATATATATATATATATATATATATATATATAGAGAGAGAGAGAGAGATAAAGTTTAATATAGAAATGGCTTCTACAGGACTAGAACTGTATAGAGTCTGCAGTGCTGAGACCCTGGAGACCACTAATCATGGGAATACACAATGCATGGGGAGATGTAGAGTGGGCATAGATATATGTAAAATCCCACACCCACGATTTTATATATATATATATATATATATATATATATATATATATATATATGTGTGTGTGTGTGTGTGTGTGTGTGTATACATATGTATATATATATGTGTGTGTGCGTGTGTGTGTATATATATATGTATGTGTGTATATGTATGTATATGTATATATGTATATGTATGCATATATATATTTATTTATTTATGGTAATATTGGGTTTTTCCAATATAGATCCTGGTAAAGATGAAAGAAGCTCGAAGCTCTCCAGTTTCCTTGATACAGCAATAATTTGAAATTGGCTGAGGATTTTCCCAGCTGTTGGAAATTCTGTTGTAGACTACAGGCTGCAGAGCTCAAAACTTATTAATAGAGAGAAGAACCAAGTTACACTTAAAACATATCTTTATTCTACATATGTTTCAATATAGAACGGTGAGCTGTACCACGATACATATGAGGTATTTGTCCATCACCCTACATATCTTCAGGAGTTTGAAGTTTGAAATTTCAACTGTATTATGTACATAAGATAACTCCATACAACGGATCAGGTTCATACCATATCAATGACTACATTGCAAATTAAAAGTGCAATCAAAAACAACAACTAAATACACATACACATTGTGCTGTGTATACTCAGTTTATAATAGGTACATCTGTTCCCTGTATGTTGTAAGAGATGACCAAAAATGTTGGTGCTGAGAAGGGCATCTGACTGTAAAATATTATTTCAGAAAGGACCCCATGATAAATGTGGTGCCTGTCATGTGACCTGCCTGGTTAGCCACTGCTTAACCCTTTAGCATTTACATTACTCTATATATACTATTGTATTTGGTGATCTGGTGTAGGATGGTGTACATAGGTATACTATGACAAGTGCTATCTACTAATTTTTACAAGTGGGCTCTCAGCAGAGAATAAAGAAAAATGGATAATAGGTTTTATCTGTAACATTCACTCCTAATTCTAGTTGTATGTATGGACTCATAACTCCTGAGTTATAGGGATGGCATATTGACATATGGCATTTCTAGGGCATTTTAAAACCTGGCAGAGCCCAATTCCTCTCCAAGTCTAAATTCTTCCAGGGAAGGATAGTGATATAGAGGAAGAATTGACTTTTTTATTGACCTAATTTCACACCAATATATCCCTCTTTTAAGTTCGTATTTTCTTCTTCATTTTTTTTTTTAAAGGTTTTCAAGGTTTTTTATATTTAGAGAAAAACATAATGCTACTTTTCTGCAACAGAGTAGATAATAGCACTAGAACTTTATATGAAATAAAGGTTTTAGAGTTCAGATCAGGTCCAGGTACATATTCATGATACTTTATAACAGATAGATAATGAACTATTTAAAATAGTTGTTTTTATACAAAGATATAAACATAGAAAAGATGACATTTGCAGGTTAAGAATTTTTCCATCAATACAAATAGCAATTATCTTCTTCTTTAGTTACTCTTGTACCCAACATTGGGTAGTGAAAGATTTCTATTCTGCAGTCACAAGCCCTGTTATGAGGCTGCTCTCAAGACAAGCCCATGTCTATAAGGTATTCTTCAACAGATCTCAACCAAGTTATAACACGTCTGCCTTGTTTTCTATGCTTTTCTTCTGGTTTTTAATCAAGCAAGGTCCTCACTGGTCTCTTCATGGACATGTATAGCACATGTTTAAGCATCTGCCACCATACAGTGATAGTATCACATAGATTACTTAGTTGGGTCCTTTCCATGACCTCTTCATTTAGTCATACCAAGAAATTGTATCTGCAGCAATTACCTTTAAAAATAAATATGTATTTTCCCCTTCAGTTTATGTTTCCTACATCCTTCTTACATTTATGAAGAGATGGTAGTAGTATAGAGCTAACAAAGATGATAATGTTTCCATTGACATATACAGTCAGTAGACTGAGATGGTTGTTGCACCTTTTAACACCAAACCATCCATATAGACTTCTACCTTTATCTTACAAAACTGTCAGTTCTAGAGAATCTTATTTAAATTTTACAAAATCTTTCAAAATTTTACATAATCTTCTATTATGTTACGTTCCAAACAATAGCTTAATAATGAGATTGTCTGAACCTTTACAAATTCTTGATTATTTAAAAAATTAATTGAAACATATGTACAATGCATTTGTTTAAGGTAAGTTCCTGTGATGACCTATATCATTGTTAACTATTTCACTTGCACAAGTAATTAACAGCTTTTGCAGTGAGTGAGTGAGATATATTTTGGTGACTCTATCTTGGCAGCATGATATATAGTTAGCATCTGATGCAGTTATAACTTCCAGCAGTGTGACATACAACAGAACAATAACACATACAGTGTGATACAGAACTGACTGACAACTATATCAATAGGTAATATTGTATCAACAATCAACTGTAAACATCTGAGATTATGCGGTGGATTGGCAGTATCGGTAGAGAGTCGGACGCCATGCTTTCCAGCATAGTTATGTCCCTTAACGATCTGAGTTCAAATCCCGCTGAGGTTGATTTTGCCTTTCATCCTTACGGGGTCGATAAAATAAAGTACCAGTAATGCACTGGATAATTTGCTGGTCTTGTGCCAAAAAGTAGAAACAAGAAACCCAAGAAGCTAGATATACCATCTCTCTAGTGGGTCCGGGTATGCTTTTTACATTCATTTCATTTATTGATTTATTGATAATTTATCTGAGTGTCCCGAATCTTCCAAATCGAAATTTTTCGGTTATTTGGTTGATTGTAGACATATTCTACGTGTGACGGTATTTTAACGATAGTTATAGCTCTGATTTATTTGAATTATAGAGCCCTCTGCCGCTCATCTCGAATTTTGTTTATCGTGAACTCGTGTGCCGATTTTTCGATACTCGATTATTCTACTATATTTAGCTCTAGACCTAGCTATTGACCAGTTAATTTTATTGTTCATTTTTTGTCGATTCTATTAAATGATGAATAGCTCCTGTTTATTTTAACATGTCTATTGAGCACTCTTATTCGATATGTGTTATTCCACATTTTTCCGAATATTTTTTGCG
This sequence comes from Eledone cirrhosa, assembly GCA_964016885.1. Lineage (NCBI taxonomy): Eukaryota > Metazoa > Mollusca > Cephalopoda > Octopoda > Eledonidae > Eledone > Eledone cirrhosa. Next base: position 308,607,671 of record OZ024740.1, on the reverse strand, counting down.
GATATAAAGGTTATCTCCCTTGCTGAAATCCATGTGCGTATTTTTAGCCTGGGTTTTGTCTTTTCATCCGTTCGGACAAAGCTTGTTGAAGAAGTAACTCCAGTCCCCCGTTGTCTGTAAGTCTTATATTTTTATGTGAGCTGATAGAGGACGGTTTAAGGATTTACAGAAACCCAAGAAGCTAGATATACCATCTCTCTAGTGGGTCCGGGTATGCTTTTTACATTCATTTCATTTATTGATTTATTGATAATTTATCTGAGTGTCCCGAATCTTCCATATCGAAATTTTTCGGTTATTTGGTTGATTGTAGACATATTCTACGTGTGACGGTATTTTAACGATAGTTATAGCTCTGATTTATTTGAATTATAGAGCCCTCTGCCGCTCATCTCGAATTTTGTTTATCGTGAACTCGTGCGCCGATTTTTCGATACTCGATTATTCTACTATATATATATATATATATATATATAGAATTATAGTATAATTCAATTTCCGTTAGTGTAATCAATTAATTTAATTGTTCAACAAGAATGAAAGACCGCTTATGGTAGTACTTTACTCAATGTACGAATAATTCCAATTGGTAGATTCTGTGGTAGTTTACTATAGGTTCAATTTTACAATTTGCATAGTGTATATAGAAATTTACAAAATTATTTAAAACATCACTCATCTGGATAGTGGTGTTTTAAATAATTTTGTAAATCTCTCTCTCTCTCTCTCTCTCTCTCTCTCTCATATATATATATATATATATATATATATATATATATATATATATATATATATATATATATATATATGGGGCACATGGCTTAGTGGTTAGAGCATTGGCCTTGCAATCGAAAGGCTGTGAGTTCAATTCTTAGACTGGGTGATGCGTTGTTTCCTTGAGCAAGACACTTTATTTCACATTGCTCCAGCTTACTCAGCTGTCGAAATGAGATGATAGGACTGGGGTCCCTATCATTCCCCTGCAAAGTGGTCGTGTAGGCGCCACGGAAAAAAAGCACCCAGCACTCACTGTAAATGAGGTTGGTGTTCGGAAGGGCATCCAGCTGTAGAAATCAAACCAGAATCAGTTCCCGTCCCACCCTTCCAAGCAGGGAAAAGCAGACGTAAAAATGATGATGATGATATATATATATATACTCTTTTACCTGTTTCAGCCATCCGGCTGAGGCCATGCTGGGGCACCACCCTTGTTGCTACACATTTTATCTCCAGCCTGTATAGGTTGGCCACTGGTGTAAGAGGGAGTTTGTTGCTGCTGCCCTTAGGTTTCCCTCGTGCCTTGCTGTGGGCGCATCCGGGATCCTGGATAACAAGGTGTTGAGATGTTTCTTGAAGACATCCACCTCCACGTCATGCAAATCTCTCAGATCCCTCGGCAGCCTGTTGAAGAGTTGAGGGCCCTTGAATCCCAGGTTATTGCAATACCTGCTCCTTATTCTAGACGTGGAAGACGGGACCTTTGGCACCACACAGTGACGTCCTGTTCGACGGTTGGTCCAGCTCCCAATGCCAAAGTTTGGTGCTAGTCCCTCCAGGATTTTCCACACGTAGATCACTGCGTATCTCTCCCGTCTTCGTTCCAAGGAGTAGAGGTTCAGTTCCTTTAGCCTCTCCGAGTAGCTTGTCTCCTTCATCGTGGCAATCTCATGGTGTAGCTTCGCTACATGGTTAGTTTGACACTATGGGGTGACCACAACTGGGAGCAGTAGTCCATAGTGTCAACATGGTGTCTCAATCTCTTGTCCGGAAAGTCCTCAAGATCCAGCCAACGAGTCGTCTGCACATTGTCACCACTTTCATGATGTGAAGAAAAAGATGCATCATCGCTCATGTCTATGCCCAGGTCTCGTATCGATTTTGACACGGGGATATCGGTCCCTCCTGGTCCTGTGTAGTTGTGTCGTACTATATTTGTGTTTGCAGGTTTGTTTGGAGGTTTGTATTGTAGGGCTTGGAATTGGGGGTTGGGGGATAAATTTTCTAGGTCGTCTCTGTTGATTATTTTTAAAACCAGAATTAGTCGTTTAGTTTACAAATTTAGACCCCAACCCATCCTATTTATTTTATAATGTATAGCATTTCTAGTAATGTACTTTTTTTTGTCATGTATAAAGTTTTTTTAATGTATAAAGAAAATTAATTCTCACAAGAATGCATGCTACCACTTAAAATAACATTTTGCCAGAGATAGATGAGCAAAATTTAATAAGTGGAAAGGTTGGATGGGTGGAATACGAGTTTGGGGTGGAAAAATTTGAAAAGTTAATAAGTAGGGGGGAGGGGGGATTATTTGAGACCAGAGAGTAGGTAGTAGTAGTAGTAATAGTAGTAGTAGTAGCAGCAGCAGTAATAATGGTAGTGGTGGTGGTGTTGGTAGTAGTAGTTAATATGTCAAAGTTACAAGATATCCAGCAAACACTGATGAAGACTTGAGCAAGCTTTAGCAAGTGTATAATTATGATGGATCTTTCATTGATTTTGATGGGGAGCCTTCATGTGTTCAATCAACTGAACTAATGTATAAATGACAGAGTATTCCAGAGACATTCATACCCTTAACATCATTCCCAACTTAAATCAGTGTGACAATATATGACAATATATGAGTTACTAGTACATTCCATTTGATAGGCTTTCACACAGTTTCTGTATACCCAATATCACTCACAAGATTTCTGTTGACCTGGTAATGACACTTCTCCAAGATGAAACAAAGTGGAATCAAACTCAGGACTTCAACTTCCTAATCACTCAGCCATGCTTGTGTTGACGTAACTGTAAGCATCGTTGTTAGCATTCATGGGAGTCATATAATGAGGACAACATCATAACACACTATAATGTCTTGTGTTGGTGTTTAGCTATACAATGTTGAAGGAATATGCAGTTGGCTATTTTATGATGACAATGATGATGTGTGTCATTGTTCGCTATTTTGTAAAATTACAGTTGTCTTTTTTTTTTTGTGTGTGTTTTTTTTTCACAAAAATATAAACACAGAAATGATGATGTAGTGTAGACAGCAAATTCTAGGTGTGGTATATAGAGCAACACTGATGTATACATCAAACAACAATAGTAAACACACAATGAGTTGATGTGGGTTGGGAGGACCTTTCAGTCATATCAAAGACATGACGGCCTCCTTGGTGTTAGTGATCTACATGATAAATGCACCCAGTACACATTGTAAAGGGGTTGGTGATAAGAAGGGCATCCAGCCATAGAAAGTTTGCCAAACTAAGGGTTAGGAGGATCCTTCAGCAGTGTCAAAGACCTGACAACCTCCCTTGTTCACTCAGTAGAATGTGAGACCATAAGTAAGCGAGATGCAGATCCCAGGCCTGTCTGGGAGGTTAGTAGCCCTACTTCAGTACTGACTTAGGCTATGTAGAGCCGTTTAACCTTTGCTAACAGGGAAAGTGGATGTTAAAACGATGATGATGATGATGATCTCACATCAGTAGTGAGCACAACTTACACATCTTAAACATATCTCATTTCAGTAGTGAACACACCAATGAAGTGATTTATATATTTCACATCTATAGTGAACATACCAATACAGTGATGTACACATCAAACTACAGTAGTGACTACAGATGTCAATAATAAATTTGTGACTTTAAAGCAGTATAGACACCAAAAGTAAAAATATATAGTCCGAACTATAGAGGTGTGTGCAGCACACAGCAACTTCTTGTAAGCTATAGGCAATGAAACCTTAACATTCTGTACCACACAAAACCACACATAACTTTCTTGAAAAGTACAAAACAGCACTATGATTGCATCATGTTAAAAGTCGTTAGTTTACTGCAGATTTTCACAATGATCTGTCCACTAGTAAAGATACTACAAACACACTTGACTTAACAAATCTGTTTTTAGATATTTTGGCTAAATCATTACAAGATGTTAAGAGTTAATGGCATATCATCAATATTCTCGTTAAATAGAGATATTATACCAAGGGAAGAGAGGAAATAATAGCAAAACAAAAAATGTTAAATATAATTTTTTATTTTTCTCATGAACAATTTATCTAAAGCTCCACAAATAGTGAAAACATTTCCTTGGCTTCATAAGATGAATTAACTGGAAGAAGGAACCAGTTTCTTCCAAACACAGTGATAGAGGAGGGGGTTGTAAAGGAAATATCCAAGGACAAATAAACATTATAGCTTGAAGTTATCTTTTTTTTAATGCCATTTTAGAAGTTCAACTCTAGAGTGAAGGTCACTGTAAATATATTTTGTAGCTGTGGCATTATTAGTTGAAGATGCACAAACTTGTACAATCCCTGACATATGTATCTATGACAACCTCCACCTCATGTGGTGCATTGTAGATCAGGTTAGGAATAGATAGAGATTTGGGTCAACTATTGTTACCTAGCAGCTGGTTTTAGTTCTACTTTCAGAGGCTGGGTTGTTACAATATGCAGTGTCTATGGTCAAACATTGTCTGCTCAGCCAGGGCAGGATTTCTTCTGTCTCTCTATTATTTCATCTAATGTTTTGGTGCTTGAGCCACAGCTGCAAAAGTTGAAAGTGTTGAGAGGCATCCTATTCAAACTGAGACACAGAAGGGCCATATCATCTAATGCTGATGACTTTACCATGATGGTGATGGACACATCTGAAACCAAAGTAGCTGGCACCATAATGGAGGAATACTATGCAGTAATTGAGTTATACATTAACTGAGATATGTCAGTAGGTCTGCAACTTGGCACCTAGAAAGGCAAGTTCATGTGAAATGGTGGCTTTTGTCACTAAGCAAAACTCAAGCTAAGGTGCTCAAGCTCTGCAGCTGTTCAGGGCTCGAAGTGGAGGAAATCTCTGACAAGGTTACAAGCAAGGAGACTCTTTTCACTCAAAAGTGGACTGAGAGAAAGCTGTCGCTGAAAATTTGGAACACATGCTCTTTTGCTTCTTGTGGAAGGGGTGGGTTCTGCTGGTCAGGAGATCTACTGGCTGCCAATACTCACTCCAGAGGAAGTCTTGGGTTGCTATGGCTGATGATGTGCTAGTATACACTGAGGATTTACACATCTACAGAGCTTCATGGATAATAATACTGATCAACAGGTATCGTCACCATTTATGTGACATATCTTTCCACAGCTCATCTCTTTCACCAAGCTGCAGTCTTGGGTGAAGTGCAGACCAAGGTTGAGATTGTGGCATCTAGAATGTTGCAAAGGGCTCACTGCACTCCCACCTGGCAATGAGGTCAGTGGAACATCCCCACTAGCATTCTACAGGTTTGTTGATAGTATGAGTAACAATGGCATGGATAAATCTCTGAACATCAATGAGGACAATCTGAATATTCATGGATTTGGAGAAACTCCCCAAAGTTCTTGATTTAGCAGTGATACATTACTAGTCATTGTAGTGAGCCTGGTGTGTTTGAATGATTCCAATCTCTAATTTTGTTTGTAATTTTCAAACAGAGGGAAGTCACTTGCACAAGTGTTGAAGAGCATTTAAGGATTTGTGGAGTGCCTTATTTTGCCTATATACATTATGTATTTTTACCTTTTCTTTTCAACACATTTTCTTTTCATTCAATGCAAAACTACCAACTGCACTGCTTTTGAAACCTGTCTTTGTAATGTCCGCCATTCATCACCAATATGATAAATAAAGAACTGATTATTATTATTATTATTATTGTTGTTATTACTTTTTGAGTCTCAGTCATTGATGTTAGTTAACTGGAAAGTTTGTTGAAATGAATATCAAGCCACTACCTGCAGCCTCAGATATTCAGGACGTATCGGAGGGTTCTTGCTGTTCCCAGCAAGCATGCCTTTTGAAGCGTTCCTAAAAGCGTGAAGGGGCCAATTTTCTTTAACCATCCCTGGAAACTTTTTGAGATAGTCCCTAGTGCGCCTATGACAATCGGGATCACTTTGACTTCATGGCAGTTCCAAATCCTTTTTACCTCCCACTTTAAGTCCTGGTTTCGGTTAATTTTCTCCCTCTCCTTCTCTTGCACTCTCGTGTCGAATGGGCAGGCCACATCCACAATCAGGCACAATCTTTTTTCTTTGTCCAAAACCACCAGGTCAGGTCTATTGTGTTCCAGTTTCTTGTCGGTCTGTATCCTAAAATCCCACAGCACCTTCACCTGATCGTTTTCTATCACCGCCTCTGGCTTATGCTCATACCACTTCTCAGAATGTGGTAAATTGTTTACTTTGCATAGGTGCCAGTGGATCACCCTGCCCATCACATCATGTCTCCAGCCCCTATAGTGAGTCTGGGCTAGGTGTTTACACTCGGATACAATGTGAGCCACAGTCTCCTCTCTCTCTCTCCACAGATCATGCACAGTAGGCTAGCCTCCTCCTTGTAAATATGGTGTTTCAACCACTTCGTTTTGAAGAGTATCGGTAGAGGGTCGGACGTTATGCTTTCCAGCATAGTTACGTCCCTTTACGATCTGAGTTCAAATCCCGCCGAGGTTGACTTTGCCTTTCATCCTTACGGGGTCGATGAAATAAAGTACCAGTAACGCACTGGGTAATTGCTGGCCTTGTGCCTAAAGTAGAAACAATTATTATTATTATTATTTGGTAGAGCGTCAGACACCATGCTTTACAGCATAGAGTTCAAATCCCACCGAGGTTAGCTTTACTTTTCATCCTTACGGGGTCGATAAAATAAAGCACCAGTAATGCACTGTGGTAATTGCAGGTCTTGTGCCTAAAGTAGAAACAATCATTATTATTTTTATTATTCAAATCCCACTGAGGTTAGCTTTGCCTTTCATCGTTGTGGGGTCGATAAAATAAAATATCAGTAATGCACTGGGTTAATTTAATCGACTTTCCATTCTCCCCAAATTGCTGGCCTTGTGCCTATAGTAGAAATCATTATTATTATTGTTGTTATTTCTTTGGTATTTTTGTGTGAGTTTCTATTGCAACACCTGAAGCACCCCAAGGTTCCCAGGGTGTGTGCAGCTTTGTGTTTTTATTTCTGTGGGAGTTGGGAGAGTATAAACTCCTCCTGTTAGTGTACTGCATCAGTCATATTTTGTTATGTGGTTTAACTTGCTGTTTTTTTGTGTTATTTTAGCATTTATTCTCTTATGCATGGTGTGTGTAAGGTGAGTTGTGTTATTTTATTAGGTATTAATCTTGTAGAGTATATGTTGTTTTATTTCATTAGAAGCTTATTGTATAGGGTGTGTGTTGTGTGTGAAGATTGTTCTATTTGAGCTGTGCAATTGAATCAATAATGTAATGCGCAGGATGTGGGCTGTTCCTAGCAGAACTATTTTTTGGTTAGTGTGTAGTGTTGTGAACACTGGTATGATTTCTGTTTTCATTCATATTTTTATCTATAATATTTTTATGCTATGACACAAATTGAAAAAAGTTAAAAAAGAGAGAGAGAAAGCTTTGGTGGGAGGTGTAATAGTAACAGTGTAAGGAAAACGAGAGAGAAGATAATGTTGAAGGGAGGCAAAAGAAAAAGAACACTATTTATTTGTGTGTTGAGGGAAAGGGAAAATAGTAACATTTTGAGGCAAAAGAAAGAGAATGCCATTTACTAGTGTGTTGATGGAAGGGGAAGTAATAACATTATAAGGCAGAAGAAAGAGTAGGTAATTTACTTGATTATTGATAAATGTGGGAATTAGTAATGATATGAAGCAGAAGAAAGCGAAGGCTATTTTCTTACAGTATGTTATTAACATAATCAAATGCACACACATATACACACCTGATATATTGAGAATTAGAGTTGATAATGGTGGTGGTTTTGATTAAGTGAGGAAAGCAAAGACTTCTTCTTTGCCCACTTATTCCTGAGAGGGTCATAGGGACAGCGTGCTCAAACACTCCATCCAGAGAATCCTGTCAGAAGCAACTGTCTCCAAATGTTTTGGCTGGATCCCCAAGTGAGACCAGTTGAGCTCATGAATGTTATCCAACCATGTTTCTTGGGGGCTACCTCTGGGTCTCCTTTGGTTGATTTTGCCTGTAAAATCTTTCCAGCAATTCTTTCCTGAGACATTCACATGCTCATAATATCGGAGCTGTGATCTCTCAATTCAGAGAAGTAGTGGCTCTAACTGAGAGTGACTCTCTGGTCTCTGAGCTATGCACACTATTAAGTAACATTACTCCATGTACCCTCTGGAGGAACACCATTTCGGCTGCTTGTATTTGTGATTGTCATTACCCAAGGTTGTTAATTTTTAAAGTAATATATATTTTATTTAAATCAGCAATTATTTAACACATGGGCTTTAGTATAATTAACTGTCTGCTAAACTGAACCTTTTACAAATAACTAAGTCACGAATTAGATTAACTTATTCAATATTAATAAAGCGCTGAAACATTTAATAAGATAAGGATTTACAAACCACAACCAGAGTTTCGTGATAAACAGTTAAATATTAAATACTACTCTAAGACAAGGAAATAAATTGATTTTTTTGTTAGGATAATTAATACAAATAAGTAGGGGAAACAAAGAGGAAAAAAGTATCACTAAAACTATTGTATACAAAAAATATTAAGTTAATAGTATGAATTATGATGATGATAATTTGTGGTCTAATTCAAATAATACAATGAAGAAATAATAAATATATGTTGACAGAGCTTGGACGAGTTGAAAGAGAAGCTAGGTTTAAGAGGAATCTGATATGGTGTGCAGGAGAGAAGACTGCGTTGGTTTGGACATGTGATGTGCATGGACAATGATCACTGGGTGAAGAAGTGCCAGGAAATGCAAGTGGAAGGAGGTCGCAATAGAGGTAGACCAAGAAAGAACTGGGCAGAGGTTATGAGAGCTGACCTCAAATCACAGACTCACAGAGGCAATGTCAGAGGACCACGATGTGTGGAGAGATGGCATGCTGAGAAGTATGGAAAAGCAACCGTAAAAACAATGATGGTGATGATGTTGGATTAATTATCATGGCTTAGTTGCCAATGACTGAGGATTTTCTATGGAGTCAGTTATCATTATCATCAGACATATGTATGCATGCATGTGTACACATGTATATAACTTTATTTAGGTGCAGGTGTTTGTGTGTGTATGTATGAGTGTTTGGGAGTGTGTATAGTAAATATGTAAGTGATATCTGAGTGTGTGTGCATGTGTATGCTAGTGAGGTAACATGCTAATATATACATATGTATATGCAAGTATGTGTGTATATTTATATTATAGTTATCTAAATTACACTCCTCTGCCATCATCATATACATATAAATTATATAATATATATAATATATATACATATAAATTAAATAATAATTGTTTCTATTTTAGGCACAAGGCCAGCAATTACCCAGTGCATTACTGGTACTTTATTTTATCGACACTGTAAGGATGAAAGGCAAAGTTAACCTCGACGGGATTTGAACTCAGATCGTAAAGGGAAGTAACTATGCTGGAAAGCATGGTGTCCGACCCTCTACCGATACTGCCAATCCACCAATATAAATTAAATAATAATAATATGTATATTAAATAATAATAATAATAATGAAACTATTGTGTACAGTGCTCAGGTGCACTACAACTTGTAGTGGGTACACTGGATTAATTTGTAGGGATATAAAGTGTACATATATGTATGTATATATTTGTTTATGTCTAGTCACAAATGTGTGTGTATGTGTGTATTTTCTGAGTGTAAACACCGGAATAATCATGTTAGTGATGGTAAGTATACCTATATGTGTACTTGACTGTGTATACCTACAGGCATTAGTGTGTGGTGTGTGTGTGTGTGTGCGCGCAAGTATTGAACAATTGTCCTGTTGGCATTCCTGACTACTCCTCCTACAGACACTCACACACAATGGTGACTCACCATACACAAACACACATGCACTAAGACAAGTTGTTATTATCCCTTTGTGTGACACATTTAGATTTAAGTCCATACTGTTAGTTCTACACACCTCAACTCCTTCTATACATCAATCACACATCTACCCCCCCTCACCATACTGTCCTGTTAACAGCTTATATCCAGACTACCTGACAACAATAACTACTACTACTACTACTACTACTACTACTACTACAATAACAACGTCATCACAACCAACCTATTATTATTCCTACTACTGGCACATAACAATCAAAACCACTCTACTACTAGCACCCAACTACCAACAATACTCTACTACCACTTCCATTACAACTACCACAACACCACACATTCCTACTGCTACTATGTTACTACGCCTGCTATAACTGGAATGGAACTCCACTGGTTTCCATGATGAGTATTCCAGTTGTTTGATCAATGGAACAGCCAACTCATGAAATTAACATGTAAGTGGCTGAGCATTCCACAGATACGCGTAACCTTAAAGTAATTCTCAGGAAGATTCAGATTACAGGTACAGTCCATCTGACAGGCTTACAAACAGTTTCTGTCAACCCAGATTTACTTACAAGGCATATTGACCAGATGTTATGATAAAGCTATGGTAAATGACACTTATCAACACAGTCGGATTGAACTTGGAACCTTGCTGTGTCCATCTACTACTAATATTACTAGTACTACAGGGAGTTGGATTGGCAGTATCGGTAGAGGGTCGGACGCCATGCTTTGCAGCATAGAGTTGCGTCTCTTTGTGGTCTGAGTTCAAATCCTGCCACGGTTAACTTTGCCTTTCATCCTTACGGGGACGATAAAATAAAGTACCAGTAATGCACTGGGATAATTGCTGGCCTTGTACCAGAAAGTAGAAACAATTATTACTAGTACTACAAACTAGGGTTATCAGCAAGGTAGTAAACTAAGATCCAGAATCCAAAGAAAAATTAATCCATAAAAATTACAGTGAGTTGATATGCCATGAAGAGTAATAAATCAAAGGATTCAGATACATTAAAAAAATTACATGCCAATTTAAATGTCTAATAAATAAAAGAATGTTTCATGAACCCAGTAGTAAAAAAATGGAAAATGCATTGAGCTTGAGGCTAGCAATGGAGATGCACTGAAAGCATCAGTCCATCTCACAGGGTTCATTCTTGCAGATAGCTATCTCCATTCTGATTGAAGAGAATATCCAGAACTTTGTCGAAGTCTGTGTCTAATGTTGATGTTACCAGATTATTGCCAAAGAAGGTATCATTGCAGGTGGTATCTCAGATTAGAGGCTTACCATTTTGGAATGGGTATATTGTAATGCCATCCAGTTTTTTGCTATCACCTCAGTCTAATCCCTTTAGTTTCAGCTGTAATAAAAAAAAAACCCAAAAAACCCAGCTGTGTCGAAGCCACATTTAATGAAATCATTAAGAGTGACACATTGAGTGAACCAGCCAGACTGAGCTGATATGGCAATAAGTGGAATCCAAAAACATCTATTGTTGATCTGTAATAGCATTTATGTTGCTCATAGATTTAGAAACCAAGCCTGAGTGAAACACCAATTTAGAGACCATCATAATCCAGCTGGATACCAGTTGACTATGAGGGTATGTATTCAGCAACGTGCCACTGTGCAGCTGAGAGGCAAAGCTGAAACAGCTAGTTGGTGTTAGTCAAGAAAGAGTGCAATGCTGTCTGAAACTATATTGCACTTGAGAATGTCCCATTTCTGTTGACTTGTTGTTATACAACAACTGCATATCTAAATGTCTGAAATGAATTATAACTGTTTGTACAATTAATCTTATCTTTAGGATGGAACATTTATTATTATTATTTATATGTTTTGCTTTTCAACTTTACAGGGTTGACAAAATAAAGCACCTGTAATGCACAATGCACTAGGGTGGATTTTCCTCTCCCCACCAAAATTGTTGGTCTTGTGCCTCAATGAGAAACCATTATTATTTATATTTACAATATTTCAATCTCCAGTCATCATCAGTTGTCTTATTCTTGGATATGTATATAGGTGGCAAATTGGAGCTTAAGATAACATGAGTTCAAATCCCACTGGGGTCAACTTTGTCTTTCATCCTTGCATGGCTGATAAATCAAGTATCACTTTAGGGCAGTGAACTGATAGAATCATTACAGCATCAGACAAGATACCTTGCAGTATTTGTTCTGGCTTTGAGTTCAAATCTCAGCATGGCTTACTTAAGGTGGTAGACTTAATCCATTGCCAGGTTTAACACACTCACCTGATCCTTGGATACTTTTAGCTGAGTCCACTCTGTTAGAAGCATTCAAGCCAGGTTGCCAGAGGCACCAAAATTGATCATGGACATTTTTCCTCCTGACTAAATATTAAAAAAGAGTATCAGGCTGGATTTTGAATGAGGTTAATAGTCTGAAAAATGATATTCCTAGCAACAATAACGGTATGAAATTTCTCTGTTCCAATTGCACAAATTCTGAGGAGAAAAGTAGAAAATTTGAAGTCCCTCAAGTAAATTATATGCTGTCAGTCAACAATCAAAACATTACTAAGTACTGACTGGCCACCCAGCTGGCAACAACACTTCAGATGGTTCAGTGAAATGTCCTCAATTTACAGGCAAGTCCTTGACATAATACCACTTCACAGAGAAGATGTAATGGAAGTCTGTTCAAGTAGTTACTTCACTCAAAATATTTTGAACTATTTTTCTTACACAGGTTAGGTTTCAACTGACATTTCAAAAATTGATAGTGCGGACGACTGACCAACTGACTGATTGATCAAACCAACCAATTAACTAGATACACTGATAGATATATACAGACACACACATGTAAATACATATACAAATAGACACACACAAACACAAAGACACTGACATACATGGATGCAGCATATATATAAAATATATAAATATATACAAACAAACATGTACATATATTCACATAAATACATAAAAACAGACATATATGAATCATCATCATCATCATCGTTTAACGTCCATCTTCCACGCTAGCATGGGTTTGGACGGGAATTTTCCCACTTGAGGCAAGATTGGTTGTCTTGCTCGTATAGGAGTGTCTGGCGGGTTTTCTACGGCTGGATGCCCTTCCTAACACCAGCCACGTTTACAGTGTGGACTGGGAGGTTTTTACCATGTTACCTACACGGCCAGATTACAGCGTGGACTGTGTGTTTTTTTTGTCATGACACCTACACGACCTTATTTGTTTCGGACTTGATGTTGTGGTACCAACATAACTTTACATTGGAAGGGGTGGTGTGGATAGGGTGGGGGTAGTGGGACGGGGTGTATTTTTGTTAGAGGTGCCTACTGACTGTAGGTTTCGCTTTGTACTTATAAAATATATACATACACACATACATACATATAAAATATATACAAACACACATACATACATATAAAATATATACAAACACACATACATACATATAAAATATATACAAACACACATGTACATATATTCACTTAAATACATAAACACAGATATAAACAAAATCAGAGAAGCACATGAATTCAAAAATTTAATCACATGTACACAAACATAAAATGTTGACTGAAGCCATTCAAATGTTTCATTTCTCTTCAGTATCTTCAGCAACACCTGTTGCTGATGGTACTAATTAAGATATTTCTAAGGTTTGTCATTTCAAAAGTGTCTTTGCATAATCACCATCATCATTGCTAATTTAATGTAATTTCCTCTTCTTATTGCCAATACATATGTTAGATAAGTAAACACACTAATAGATCTCTTTAGGTCCCTCCTAATGATTAGTTTTTCTAAGATATGATAGTTTCCAAAGTCTTATTTGATTATATCTCCTCCAGTTTTTCTTTACAGTACCTTAACTTTCAATATTTAGATCAGATTAGAATAATGTTGAGTGGTCAAAACCATAGGCATGGTGGTTGGTGGTGAGAGTAGTGCAGATGACCAAGTTAATAACTAAAGAATTTTGGTTCAAATATCATAGGCACTTCATCATTATCATCATAACGTCCACTTTCCCTGCTACTAGAAAGGGTTGGGTGAGTCTGTATAGACTAAGTCTGTACTGAAGTGGAGCCACTGATCCCTCAAGCAAGCCAGGGACCTGGGTTTCACTTATGTATAGTCTCACATTCCATTGAGTGCTAGGAATGGTTGTTATGCATTTGACACAACTGAAGGTCCTTCCAACCCTTTGTTTGGAAAGATTTCTACTTGTAAAATGTAAGTAAGTTTTCTGATCACAGTTATTTAAACTGATGCAATATAGAATAAAGTGTTCTTCACCAGAGACACTGTGGTGAAAGACAACTCCTCATGGATAGCATGTCAATCTATATCAGATTAACATTCACAGATGATCTAGAATATCTTTCTGATTACTGCTAGGCAATGTAGAATATAGTGAATATAGTGTTTTGTCCAAGAGACAAAACAAAATACCTACAAAAAATTTGAAGTCACCAACTATAAACAGGTAGCCCAATATCGTATTGACTTATCCATCTCACCTGTCATCATCACCATTTAATGTCTATTTTCCATAGGTTGAACAGACTGTTGCATGCTGAGGTAACTATGTCCTGCTCATAGGCTTTGTTTTGGCTTGGTTTCTATGGCTGGATGCTTATCTAATGCCAGCCACTTTACAGTGTGTACTGGCAGCATTTTATTGTGACTTTGGCACTAATACCTTACAGGGTGGACTGAGTACTTTTAATCATGATACTGGTAAGCAAGTATAACATGCAAATAAATTTGCAGTCTTGATTCTTTACAAAAGAGGAGTGTGACTCATACTAAAGCACTGTTATAGAAAGGAGTTGTGGCTACATACAAACATTTTAAATTACATAAGAAATTCCAGTAGACAGACAATTGTAACTTATTTAACCCTTACAATACCGAGCTATGTTTCTCAATGGTAGACTATCAGCCATGAGGATTTCATAGGAGCAAAATAGTAGAGTACTCCTTTTGCAATCAACTGTAATATTATAGTGAGTGTGTGTGTGTGTTAGAGAGTGGGAACGTGCATGCATGTTATACCAAATTCTTACCATAACTTTAAACTCTCATGTGATGAGCGAATTAACTATATGGGATCTCCAGCTCTACCCTTCAGTTGTGATGTGTTAGTCTAGTCACCACATCAGATAAACTTTCAATGGGGTGTTTTATTTCCTTGATACTCTTGCTTTTTTAGTGCTAGTTTTCTCTGATATAAACGTTCATACTAGATATCATTATATGCTGTCAAAATTGGTAGAATGTCAGCCTTGCACTATTTAGTTATGCCTTTTTTATGTTCTAAGATAAAATTCTTTCAAGCTTTGCAGTCCACCCCAGTATTGATAACTATCAATATCAGTAACATACTGAGTTGATTTAATCAACTGTGCTTCCAGTCTTCAATATTTAAGGTCTCGTGTCAATGTTAGAAATGATTGTCATATATATTTGAGGGAAAGTATAAGGACAGTGACAGGCTGATAGAAAAAGAAGAGCTTGGAACTGACTTGTTTATACAGTTTAGATGTTCAATTGCTATCAAAATCCTGTCCCTTTAGTGAGATCACTAATAGAAGTAGCTATAATTTACAGAGGCTTATAATTTAAACAAAGCATTGACCCATATTTCTCATGGAATAAATTACCTATGATTTCTAAACCAACTAATGTCAAACCTTAACATCCCCACATAAATTGTATTCTCCATCTTGTTTTCTTTACTTATTTCAAGACATCTGAAGAAACTAGGTGGGCCCTGACTCTCTACTATATTTACACTCTACTTCCCAAGTATCAAGTACTCTGCTGAATAAGGGTCTTGTTAATCTAAAACTGGTATATTTCTGATCATATGTGTGTGTGTGTGCCATTACTCATATACTGTTCACTTTCCTGACTTTTGTACATTGTTCTATGCACTATACATGCACCTTTGATGAGTTGTAGTGCACCTGTGCACTGTACACAATAATTTTCATTTTCATTATTATTATCATTATATATATATATGTATATATATAAAACACAAATGTTCTGGATATTCAGGTTTTTAGTGGTGAGAGTAGGAAACCTTCCCTGGGACATTACTACAGTATAAAAGTCAAAATAGAGCAGCCACTGTTCAGAAATAGTAAAATAAAAACAAGGGACAGGCAATGTATATATACAGAAGGGGGGAGGGGGTAAGAGAAATTCAATAACACAGATTAAATAGGAGAAAATGTGGGCAGGTAAATTAATGGAAATTGAAACTAAAGCAGAGATAACTTTGTAGGCTTCAGAGAGGAAATTTCATAGACATGCCAAGTATTTGTGTTAATGTTGAATAACAAGATATTGATGTCAGAAGAAGTATATTAAAATTTAAAAGATAGATAAAATGATATAAGAAAAAGTTGTTCAAGGGAAGTTCATAAATTCTATGTTCTGTGTTCATATGGTTCCTATCAAATGTAAGTAAACATGTGGAAAACCAGTGTAGGAGTAATAAAACAGGATTAAGTTACTCTTGCAACAAATACTCATGAACATCACATTAGTAAAGTCATTTATTGAGCTACACTCATTATAAATCTAGACGTTTGAAGTATGACTATGTGTGTGTCTATATTTGTGTGTATTGAGATAATAGTCCCATACCAATGGTTTCGTATAATCGTATGACTATGTCTATATTGAGTTAACAATACTCATACAATACCACTGATTCTATACAGCTATATAAAAAGCTCTATGAAACTAACAGTATTGAATTAATATTCTTACTTCTTTTTCTATCACCCTTCCCACATACTTCAATTTGTGTGTGTGCGCATTATTTTTGTGAAGATGCATGGCTTAGGGTTTTCAGCTCAGAAATATATGGTCATGAGTTCAATTCCCAGCAGTACATTGTGTCCTTGAGCAGAATACTTTATTTCACATTACTGGAGACCACTGGAAATTATGAGTTGTACATGTAAATTAAAAGCAGCTAGCCTTGTCACACACTGTGCCATGTTGAGACATGTCTGTAGAATGCTCAGCCACTTGCATGCTAATTTTATGAATAAGCTATTCTGTTGACTGAATCAATGGGAACGTGGCGTCAGACACCATGCTTTGCAGCATAAAGTTCTGAGTTCAAATTCTGCTGAGGTTAGCTTTGCCTTTCATCCTTACAGCGTCGATAAAATAAAGTACCTGTTATGCACTGGGATAATTGCTGGCCTTGAGCCAAAAGTAGAAACATTATTATCATTATTATGGCGGTGGATTGGCAGTATCAGTAGAGGGTCGGACGCCATGCTTTGAAGCATAGAGTTACTTCCCTGTATGATCTGAGTTCAAATCCCGCCGAGGTTAACTTTGCCTTTCATCCTTCCGGGGTCAATAAAATAAAGTACCAGTAATGCACTGGGTAATTGCTGGCCTTGTGCCTAAAGTAGAAACAATTATTATGGTGGTGGATTGGCAGTATCGGTAGAGGGTCAGACGCCATGCTTTCCAGCATAGTTACGTCCCTTTAGTTCAAATCCTGTCGAGGTTAACTTTGCCTTTCATCCTTACCGGGTTGATAAAATAAAGTACCAGTAATGCACTGGGTAATTGCTGGCCTTGTACCAAAAGTAGAAACAATTATTATCATTATTTGGCAGTATCGGTAGAGGGTCAGACATACTTTCCAGCATAGTTACGTCCCTTTATGATCTGAGTTCAAATCCCGCCGAGGTTAACTTTGGCTTTCATCCTTACGGGGTCGATAAAATAAAGTACCAGTAATGTACTGGGTAATTGCTGGCCTTGTGCCAAAAGTAGAAATAATTATTATTAAAGAGCTCAGTTGGAAACTGCGTTGGACATTCTGCCTATAATGTGTAGTTAGAGGTTCAATCTCTATCAGAGTTAGAGGAATAATTTTTAAGGGTAGTGGATTGGCAGTATCAGTAAAGAGTCAGATACTATGCTTTGTAGCATAGAGTTACATCCCTTTACGTTCTGAGTTCAATTCCTGCTGGGGTTAGCTTTGCCTTTCATCCTTACATATCTCTTGCACACAATAGGACAACCCATCTAACCTATGCTACCATGAAAAATGGACATTAAACAATAATGATAATTACAAATATTTGAATTAACAGGCCTATTTTTAGATATTTTCTGTTAAATTATTACTCGATGTTAAGAGTTAATCCTTCAATAGACTGTTTGAAGGCTATTTATATAATTTTAGGAAAAAAATCTTTAAATCTATAAAACTGAATACAATTCTATCTAAAAGGTTTCTTTGCATATTAAAACTTCATCTGTTTGAAACTGCCATTGTTTCTTTAACATGATATGTATGGAAACGATCGACAAGATCCCAGACCTCACCCAATTACCGAGTGGGGTGGAGCTTGAAATTCTCTTTTTTTAAACTGGTTATTTCAGTTATTAGAGTGCGGCTGTGCTGGGGCTCCACCTTAAAAGGGGGGTAGGGTCGCTTGCTAGGATGATGAGGTTTCTTTTGTCAACACGTGAAGTTGTCTGTAAAAGTTCCTCATAGAACCTGTATACATCCAGTGAAGCCCCCAGCCCACACTGCAAAGTGGTTGTGTAGGTGTCATGATAAAAAGCCCCCAGTACTCACTGTAAATGAGGTTGGCGATAGGAAGAGCATCCAGCTGCAGAAACCAAGTAAAAATCAGTTCTGTATGAGCAAAACTTGGTTACCTGACCTGGCATTGTCCACAACAGGACAACTCGTCTAACCCATGATAGTGTGGAAAAATGGACGCAAAATGATGATAACGATCATGATACATACATACATATATACATACATATATAAATACACATATATACATACACATTTATATATATATAAGAGTAGATTAAAATAAAACTATTTCAGTCATATTAAACCTTATATGTGTACATATATTTATATACCATCATCATCATCGTTTTTACATCCACTTTTCTATGCTATGTGTGTGTGTGTATGTATATATATATGTGTGTGTGTGAGTGTGTGTGTGTGTGCACACATGCATGTTTGAGTATTGAGAGTATATGGAGGGGGTACAAGTATGATTACTCTGAAAAGGTCAGAGGATGAGAGAAGTTTAGACTGCATCCAGACAGAAACAAAGAAAAACTATAACAAAATATATAAAGCAAATCAGTGGATCTTCAAGAAACGTAATAAAAGGAAGTGTATTTCAAACAGTTAACAATAGAAGCACATACATGCTTAACTTGAAGGAGGGTGGTCTCAAGACATTTGACATTTCGAAGAACAGATAATCTACGTCTTTTAACTGAAGAATACAATTAGTTCCAACACAACATGTTTTATTGACTGGGCAAAAAAAAAACTTGTTTATACAATCCTGTGATATGGTTGGTGTGTGCACGTGAGTGGATGTGTATGTGTGTGTTTTCTTTTTTCACATTCCTCCCACCATTCATATATATGCACACACACAGACGCGCATATATAAGCATAAATACTCACATACATCCATACATACAAAATCAGCACAAATCCACACATACACATATAAGCATACATACTCACACAAATCCATGCATGTAAGCATACATACTCACACATATCCATACATACAAAACCAGCACAAATAGTAGTAGCTGAAAGCCAAAGACACCATATTCTTCACTTCTACATGTAACACAAACCTTTCCATAGTTTGGCAGCACTGGTTTGCAATTACATTCTCTTCACTGAAGACTTCTAAGATTGTTAAAGTCTCCCCAACTATCCCCTTTGCTATTAGCTATCTTAATACATTCTCTTCACTGAGTTTCCCCTTTTAAAGGAAGACACAGTGAAAATGTCTGCCTTTGATTTACATTCTTAGTCATAATTAGAATATTCTATGCAAAATAATAGTTTCTGATATAGGCAAAAGGCCAACAATTTTACATCAACCCCAGTGCATTACTGGTATCGACCCTGTAATGATGAAAGACAAAGCTAACCTCAGTGGAATTTATACTCAAACTGTAAAGGACCGTAACTCTATGCTGCAAAGCATGGTGTTCGACGCTCTACTTATTTTACCGATCCACCGCCCTTATATTCTACGCAAAATAATGGCAATGAAAATGAAGTTGGTAGAAACCCAATCAGACTGTATTGGAGAGAAGTGACTTAATGAAGGTTCAGGGTCAGTTCGGAGTGGTTAAACAAAAAGACTCATCAGACAAGACTTGTTTCATGACTATGTGAATACACAGGCATAACTCCAAAGTAACATGACTCTGACTGGGCCCTAATAAAGAAATTATTAATCTCTAGTATTGTATTGTGATGTTCCAGGTCCCAATTGTCAAGGTTTACTCCCTTCTGAACCCTCTTCAGGGTCTCGGGATATGCAATCTTTGTGCGTCCATCCCCAGGTCAGGTTGCAGGCCTACCACCAGTTTTTGCAGCATGAAATGGAAACTGTAATATATTTTTCGAACAGGTCTCTCTACCTAGTATGGTATTGGGTGCTTGTTTTCTAGACCATCAAAGCAGATATTTATATATATATATAGATCCGGACAACACAAATAATTGGTGGAGCAAAGTTAAGTCATGAACAAATAAACAGAAGTGTAAAAAAAAAAAATTGTGCAAAGAGAAGACGTGGTTGACAATTTTGTTAGCAGGAAATTAAGAATAATGTGTACAGTAGAAATATTTATGCCAAATAGAAAGTGAAGAAGGGAACTGATGTTTTGGGTGGAACCCTTTATCAAAGTAGAGTAAAAAAAAAACAAAAAAACAATAAAGTGTAGAACGATACCAAGCTGGAGATACAATATATTTTGAATGGGCGTTTCTTTATGGTCAGCCAGCCTGCTAGAAATAATACCAATTTCTCCGAAATTTTTCTTTTTGAAATTTAACAAACCTAACACATAGACGACATAGGAAATTACAATAAACAACCACAAACACATAACCATGTATAAACAACTGCAAACATATACTCAAGCACACAACAATACATTGTTTAGTTAGAGAGATAAACTCTGCCATGGTTTTAAATGTTCCTATACACATTTATGTTATAGGGATATCTCTATGATTCCATCAGGAGATAAGGGTGAATGGAATAGAATAGAAATATTGCATCGTTAGTAAAATGCACATTACTCATACTACGTGAGCAATGTATATAACTTTGCTTACAACAGTTTGACTGGATCCCACTTCTATATTACAGTTGAGTGATTATCATTAGGAAGTACAAGCAGCAACACAAAATATATTTGCTACTACTACAAAGCATGCAACCATTGGAGACATGTAAAAATTAATCTAAAGCAATAAAAGGGAAAATGAACACTTAGAAACATATATATCCATATTCACTAGTATTCTTTCTCTCTTTCTCACTCACTCTCACTTCTTTGCCAACACATACACACATGCAGTAAGCTCCAGAATCAGAGGAAAATGGTAATTATCTGTGTTAGTAAAAATTAATCCATTAAAGAGTTCAGTGAGTTCAATTTTTATGAGAACTGAAGAATCTAATGTCTCAGACTTTCAGCCAAATTAACAACACCACTTTCTATCTCTTCTTGCTCATTCTCATATGATGGACAACAATCCGAAACATTCTTCTTCTTCATCTTCTTTGCCCACTTATTCCTGAGAGGGCCCCGGGGGCAGAGTCCTCAAACACTCTTTCCAGTAGGTCCTGTCAGAAGCAACCATTTCTAACTAATCCAGCTGGATCCCCAAGCGAGACCAACCGAGTTCATGGATGTTATCCAACCATCTTGCTTGGAGTGTACCCCTGGGTCTCCTACCAGTTGGTTTTTGCCTGTAAAATCTGTCCTGTGATTCTTTCCTGAGACATTCTAACCACATGTTCATAGTATTGGAGCTGTGATATCTCAAGTCGGAGAAGTAGTGGCACTACATAGAGTGACATTATGATCTCCGAGCTATCTACTATCATGTCATGTTACTCCATAGACCCTTCGGAGGAACCCTATTTTGGCCACTTGTATTCGCAATCGTATTCTTTCAGTCATTACCCAAGATTCATGATCATAGGTAAGAGTTGGCGCGAATACCGAATTGAAGATAGCAAAACATTAGATTGTTAATTCTTGGCAGCAGTCTAAATGTTGAATGACAAGTCATTGGGATATGAAGATGTAAGATTAGACACAGGATGTATCAAGGTGAGAATTAGTTGGGAAATATCAATGAGTTAATGGTGAATATTAGCAGAGACTATGGTATATCCATACCTATTAAAAAGTTGCAGAGTATATCAGAAAATATCAGATGTTTATATCAAGATAAACAGCAAGATATCAACTTGTATCAGATTATATATGTAGACATGAAGTAACTCTATATCATTGTATAAATGAAAATGATCGAAAGTAATTATAAAGTCAATCAGTGTTATATCAGTAGGTGCAGGTGTATCTGTATCAGAGTTATATCTGTAGATGTGTCTGTATCAATGTATATAGGCAAATATATCTCTATCAGTGTTTAACAGAAGATATCATGGTACAGGTATATATCAGTAGATATTAGGCAGTAGCAGTGTTACATCTGTAGACAGTAGGATATATCAGTATATAGGATATATCAGTTATATAGTATGAATTGTGTTGTATTAATGCCTTATCTAAAGTGTTATTAGAGACATTGATATCTAGGCATATTGGATTGATTGATATCTAGGCATATTGGATGGCTAACAAAAGGAGCTATCAGAAAATACCAGTCATGTATTAGGGCTAACCAGAGATGCAATTTAAGTATATTTTAAGGGATTGTTATGGAAGAAATTAGAAAAGGGCCCACTGAAATATGTCAAAAATTCATGAGGTTGGTTGAAGTGTAGGGAAGGGCAGGAAGAAAGAAAGGGGGTAAAAGTTCTTCCTGTCACCCTGTTATGTAAATTATAAGCTTTCAATAATTTTAATGATAGAGAAGAAAAACTCATCAGGCTGTCATAGTCAGTAGAGCTTCAAATATAAAGAGGTGATGATGGAGGTGAGGGTGGAAGAAATATAAGCACACACACACACACACATATATATATATATATATATATATAAGAAAGAATATGACTTTAAGAAGGGATGTAACTTCACTTTCGGCCTATATTTGGAGTTTAAAAGACAATAACATCCGACATAGGTTACACTGAGAAATCTTAACTAAAGTTAGATTGTATAATGGAAATAAAAGACCTTTGTGCCACCAAAGCCCTGGAAATCCTTTATGCCAATGAACATATTTTAAACAAAAAATCTGAGGCAGATTTTTTTCATAGCAAGAATTTGATTTTTCCATAGCAAGAATTTGTTCTTCCTGCTCCACATAATGATGTAATTCTCCTTGCATAAATTTCGCTCATCTCAAGAGAATGTCCTCACACATTACTGTTGTCTTCCTATTTTCTAAAGGTAATATTTGGTGTTAATTTTTTTTTTTAGATATTTACTTCTGCATCTACAGATTGATATTTCTCAGTTTCAGATGATCCCACTTAGGGTAAAAGCAGAAATTCCTTGCTTAAACTTTTAATCTGTACTAATAATATATATATATATATATATATATATATATATATATATATGCACATATGCATATAAATGCCTATGTATGTTTATAAATACATTTATAGCAACACAGACATAACAATGGAATAAAAGACATACAAAATTATAGGCAAGGAAAGGGATGAAAAAACAATAAAGTGGCGAGTGGGGTAGAAAAACAACAACACAAAGCAACAATTTCCAAAACTTCCACCCAAATTAATTGCCGTGCAAAATTGTTCTGAACTTCTCAGTGGAACAATGGCTTACCATCTGTAAATGGCATTGGAAACACAGCAGCTAGCCAATTCACATAAGCAAAGATATGCATGGGTACACACATCCACACATGTGCACACACACACACACACACACACACACGTGCGTGCACATACACACACATTAACTAACTAACACAAATTAATCCCACATCCTTTTATGGAAGATAAAAAAGAAAAAGCTGCCAGCATAACTTTATTTTAAGAAAGCCAAATTCTTTCGGTGTTTTCTTTTGTGCCCCCCCCCCCCCCCCAGCTTGTTGTTATTGTCCTTGTTTTTGAGATAAGATGTTGCTTAAAATTTAGCTATGCTCCAGATAAATTTCTCTAAAACTGGTTGAAATACCAGAAAGTTCATCTTTCCATGAATTACCATAAAGATCAATATTTCATAGAGACAATGATTAATTTTGAGCGTTTCTTTGTTTTTGTAACATTAAGCATATGAAAATATGAATTCAACCAGGAACTCCTGGATAGGGTCTATATTACAGGTAATTTTCTCTGACAGCTTTCATACAAATTTCTTCTGACTTCTAGATTAACCTGCTCTTAATGTCATCCTTCTCTCATAATATATTTGACACTGAAGACAATAAAATAGCACCACCAGAAACAACAAACAAATCAACACTGAAAAGTAAAATTCATGCAATATATATACAAACACAAATCTACATCCCCAGAAAATAATGCTGCACATTTATTGGGAATATAACGGTGCAGCTATGGTCATGAATCTGAAAGAATATGATCGTGAATACAAGTGGATGAAATGGGGTTCCTCCAAAGAGTCTTTGGAATAATGTTAGCTTGAAGATCAGAGAGTCACTCCAGCTAGAGTTGCTACTTCTCTGAATTGAGAGATCACATCTCCAATATCATGGACATATGGTTAGAATGTCTCAGGAAAGAATCACTGGACAGATTTTACAAGGAAAACCAACCAACAGGAGACCCAAGGGTAGACCCTGAGCAAGATGGTTGCTCTTAAGCTGCCATTTTATCCCGAAATATAACGGCCTATAGAAAACTACAAGATAATATCAAAACATCATTGTTATCATCATATTTGTATACTCTCTAATTCCCATTATGGTAACCTTTAAACAAAACACTATTTTCTACACTTTACAACACAGTGCTTCAAGCAAACTACAACACCTTATTCATAGACTTCTTATATAGACAGAAATTTAAAAGCATGCAAAAAATTGTTAATTTTGCTTTATAATATATCATATTTCCTCATGTCAAAATTTTTGTGGCACTGTCCGCGACCTGGTCACCTAAATAGTTCGACTGGAAGTTTTGGTGCTACTACTACCAGTTGCTGCTGCTCTATTTCTCTCTTGCACACACATTGTTACCACCCCACTTCCAAAGCATGGCCCGCATATTTCTGGGAGATCAGTAGCCTCCACTTCACTACTGACTTGGTCTATGTAGACCCATCCAATCCATCTCTTGCTAGCAGGGAAAGCGGATGTTAAAATGATGACGATGATGATGATTTCTCTTTTAACTCTCCTCTCTCGCACATTCTTACCATCCCTCTTTCAAATGTGACAGACATTTTACACTACAGAAACATCAACTAAAATATATATGTATATAAGTATATTCATGCATATCAGTGTGTCTAAAAAGATGTGTGAGTGTGCGGGTATTTGGACACATATAAGTGATTGAAACAAGAGAGAGATCTTGGTGCATTAGCAGTAGACTTATTACAAACTGGTGTAGCAATAAAGAAAGCAATAATGTAATTAGATGTAACAGTACTAACAGATGTTGTGAAACCCTAGGTCAATCTTGCACCAATAGACTTATGATCAACAGTCCTTTAGCCATGATTATTCTATCCATTTTAACAATTTTCAGACATTGTGTATATATCTAGAATTACATTATCCAATGCACACTTCATTGAAGGAGATTTAGCTTCTATTTCTAGCAAACCAAATGACCACATAGATGCTCCTTTTCAGACATTGTGTATATATCTAGAACTACATTATCCAATACACCCTTCTTTGAAGGAGATTTAGCTTCTATTTCTAGCAAACCAAATGACCACATAGATGCTCCTTTTCAGACATTGTGCATATATCTAGAACTACATTATCCAATGCACCCTTCTTTGAAGGAGATTTAGCTTCTATTTCTAGCAAACCAAATGACCACATAGATGCTCCTTTTCAGACATTGCGCATATATCTAGAACTACATTATCCAATGCACCCTTCTTTGAAGGAGATTTAGCTTCTATTTCTAGCAAACCAAATGACCACATAGATGCTCCTTTTCAGACATTGTGCATATATCTAGAACTACATTATCCAATGCACCCTTCTTTGAAGGAGATTTAGCTTCTATTTCTAACAAACCAAATGACCACATAGATGCTCCTTTTCAGACATTGTGTATATACCCAGAACTACATCATCCAATGCACTCTTCATTCTTTAAGATATGATTTGAATGAGATTTAGCTTCTATTTCTAGCAAACCAAATGATCACATATATGGTCGTTCATTTGATCAGGGTACCACTAACTGGTTTAGGTTATGTCAGTGTTAGAGTTGATGTTTGTTTATCTTTTTTTACTCCATATATGTTGTCTTGACATTTGGATGTTGATGTAATATTGGCAGGGTAGCATGGAGGATAGGTGAGGCAGGGTCAGGGTGGGATGGTAGCATGGAGAGGATAGGTGAGGCAGGGTCAGGGTGGGATGGTAGCATGGAGAGGAAAGGGGAGGTAAGTAGGGGTGAGGATGTAGCATGGAGAAGATAGGGAAAGAAGGGTAAGAGATATGGGGTGGGGTGGGGTGAGGTAGCATGGAGAGTACGGGGGGGGGGGTTAGCATGGTGGGAGGGATAGGGGAGATGGGTTGAGATGAGGGGAGGAGGAGGATTGGAATGAGGGTTAAGCATGGAGATGATAGGACAAGAAGTGTTAGAGAACGGGGGGGGGGGGGGGGCAGTAGACTGGAGAAGAAAAACAAACAAAATAAAAAAAAGAAAATGAAAGAAAGCTGGAAAAATAAAAAGGAAATAAAAAGAAGGAATTTGAAAAACAAAAGAAAAGATGTTGAAAGATATTTAAGGAGGTTAGACAGTTGTGTATGTAGCCCTTGTATTGTTGAGTGAGGGTAGAGTGTAACTTGGAGCGATGGTAGAGTGTAACTTGGAGTGAGACATGGAGTGTAACTTGGAATGAGACATGGAGTGTAACTTGGAATGAGACATGGAGTGTAACTTAGAGTATGACATGGAGTGTGAGTGGAGTGCAACTGGAGTGAGAGTGGAGTGTAACTTGGGAAGAGAATGGGGTGTTACATGGAGTGATGTGACAGTGGAATGTAACTTGGAGTGAGGGTGGTGTGTAACATGGAGTGAAAGTGGTGTGTAACAGAGTGAGGGTGGTGTGTAACATAGAGTGAGGGTAGAGTGTAACAGAGTGAGGGTAGAGTAACATAGAGTGAGGGTAGAGTGTAACATGGAGTGAAGTGAGAGTGGAATGTAACTTGGAGTGAGGGTGGTGTGTAACATGGAGAGAGGGTGGTGTGTAACATGGAGAGAGGGTGATGTGTAACATGGAGTGAGGGTGGTGTGTAACAGAGTGAGGGTGGTGTGTAACATAGAGTGAGGGTAGATTGTAACAGAGTGAGGGTAGAGTGTAACATGGAGTGAGGGTAGAGTGTAACATGGAGTGAAGTGAGAGTGGAATGTAACATGGAGTGAGGGTTGAGTGTAACATGGAATGTAAGTGGGAATGGAGTAGAGTGTAACTTGGAGTGAGACAGGAGTCTCCAGCTGTAATAATAAAACTAACTTTAAAGCTAACTTGTACTGATTGGAGCTTTTTTTCCAGATATGTGTGTCTGTATATTACTGTGTGTGAGTGTGTGTGTGTGTGTATATGTGTGTGTATATGTGTGCTTGTGTGTGT